>VXBJ01004005.1:0-152793 GCA_013400055.1 Nycticryphes semicollaris | reverse complement strand
GGTTCGTCTGGATAAAGAAAATAAATTATTCCTCAAAAATTGGGGGGGGGGGTATATATATTTATATATGATTTTGGTTTTATTATTTAAAAACACCATACTAGTTTAGATTCTGTCCCATATCAAGTAAGAAACAAAACATTTTTCAGTGAACTATTCTNTGCAGCGGGGGGACAAAGAGAGGCTTCTTCCTTCCTTCCTTCCCCTCTCCTTAACCTCGTGGCTGATATTTACTTTTAATTAAGAAAAACTTGCGTTAAGTGTATTTACACATGAAAAGGTGTTGAGATGCCATTTGTTCCTAGCGGTAAGTAATTAACCTGAATTCATGAAAAGCATCATCAAGTCAAACCGGAGAACCGATAAGAATTGAATGCACTTAATATTTCAAATCGATCCCCTCGCACTGAGTTTCCCTCAATGAGCTGCGCTTCCGAAGCGCCTGGAGACTCGTCCTGCTAATTTGTGACCGTCTTGCTAATTTGGGACCGTGTGAACTGCTCCTTTCTCTCTCTGCTGGGAGCTTTAGCAAGGTCCCTTCAAACAAGCCAAACTAGGAACGCAGATAAGAAAACTGTATTTAAAATAAAGCCACCGGTCCCCAATGCACTTAAATCCCCACCGGGACCTTCGTCGTGTTGTGGGGTTTTTTTTTTTGGTTGCTTTTTTTTTGGTGTTTTTTTTGTTGGTTTTGTTTTTTTGTTTTTTGTTTTTTGTTTTTTTTTAAACTTCCCCTCCCTTTCTTCTAACTGAAGTGAAATTATCAGAGGAGGAGGGGGGGGAAATCTCCCTTCCCGGCTGCCTTTAAAGCGAAGGGAGCGGGAGCCAGCTGGAGCCTTTGGGATCCTCCAGCTGCAGTGGAACAAACGGAGCGTATGTCCCCCCGCGGAGCTCTGCCCTGGCAGCCAGTATCCTTCCCCTCTGCCTCTTCTCGGGAGAAAAAGTCGAACAGGGAGACTTGGGGATGAATGTTTACACACAGCCATAGAATTACATAACATGAAACATTTTACATAGTTCGAGGTGAGCATCTTTTTTAGACTTTTAAACATTAGGAGTGCAAGTTGAATGTAATCATTGCTTCTTTAACACTGAAAATATTATGGATTTATTTTTTTTAAAAAAAACCTTAAAAATAAAAAATACTGCACCACTCCATAAACAATGTTTCCATTAAGTAGCTTGGAAAATTAGGCTTTATGTCAACATCTGTAAAAATTAGAATCTGATGTAGGTCCCTTACAATTTTAAAATAGGTTACTTATCTGATCTGAATTTTTGATGCCATGTAGGTATTATACTTCACATTCTTTATATGGCAGCTGCTGACACTTGCACTGTCCGTAGCCATTGATGATGATGAAGGGTCCTTCGTGGGTGGGTTCGTACTCATTATAGGGTCCTTGGTCTGACATATTTGCCATGTGCAGCCGGGTTTGGGATCGGAGCTGCCTGTGGTTTTGAATCATTGAGCACTGCCTAATTCTTCTTAATGTGGGAGGGCAGCACTTCCTGGAGATGAACACTATAAAAATGATAAAAAAGAAAGAAAACAATAAAGCCATTGTTCCTGTAATTACCCTCTGAGTGAAGATGGCATTGTTTGGCTCGGGGAAATGTTCTTCGGTGGTAACGACCATGCCTGCCGTAGTTGGAATCTCTTTGTCTCCCATATGGAAATGAGAAGAGCTGACTCTTTTTGTGTACTCGGTAGTCGGATCTGCGGACGTGGTAGCCACGGGTGTAACAACAGTCGATAAATTCCAGCAAAGCTGAAAACCATAGACGGCGTCCAGGATATCCTCTCCCTGGGTGTGGTCGGGGCTGTGGCAGAGGATGGAGTGCTCCCACCGACCTTGGAAGCCACTCAACCATGTGGCCAAGGCGCAGATCTTTGGGCTGCATTCCCACAGATTGCCGGAGAGGCCCACGGTGCTGAGGGATCGCAGCGAGCTCAGGATCTTGGAATCCAGAGTGGTGAGCTTGTTGTTATCCATTAGGAGGGTTTTAAGGTTAGGCATAGTTTCAAAGACTGTTAGGTCGATGGCTTTGATTTCGTTTCCAGTCAAATCGAGCTTTTCCAAGGTGCCCCAGGTCCACTCCATCCCACACGTCAAGTTGCTGATTTTGTTCCACTGCAAGAAGAGCGTGTGCAGGCTGCTCAGCCGGAGGAAGTGAGCAAAATTAATCTTTGTCAGCTGGTTGTGCTCTAGGTGAAGCTCCCTCAGCTTGATTAATCCCGCAAATCCGTTGCGAGCCAAACTTCGCAAGCGGTTTGTGCTCAGATCCAGGAACTCCAGGCTACGACAGTCCCAGAACAGGCGGACCGGGATGGTCCGCAGGGAGTTGGATCGCAAGTGCAAGGTCTGGAGCTTGCGAAGGCCGTAGAAGAGCTCAGGGTGCAGAGAGGATAACTGATTAAAAGAGAGGTCCAAATTCTGCAGGTTAAGCAGCTGGCTAAAAGTTGTGTTTGGCAAATGAAAGATTTTGTTGGAACTTAAGACTAATTCCTTAAGTTTATACAGTCCTTGAAAAGAATCTTCTCTGACTGTTGCAATTTGATTATGATCTAAGTGAAGCCAAGTAAGTTGACTGAAGCTTGCAAATTGATCCCTTTCAAGTTCAGAAATAGAATTGTGCCTCAGTGACAAACCTAGCGAGCCCTTTTCAGTGGTGTTTGGCACTGAGTGAAACCCCTGAGAGTCACAGTAAAAGAGCAGCTTCTCACAGCGACATTTTGGTGGACAAGCCATGCCCAAGGCAGGCAGCATTTTTAAAACCATACTCATTGCATATAGTGCTGCCAGCATACGAGCCCCTAATGGCCACTTGAAATGTAAGCCTGCAGAATATAATTTAGGAAAACAACAAGATAGGATAGCCTTATCAGTACACTTTGAACATCACGGTGGAAGATTTCACTGCAGATAACATTTGCCATGCATTTCCAACAAGCTCATTCTAAATGCGAGAAACAGCTGAACTACGAAACACACGCTACTTGGATATTACTCTTAGCTTGAGCCTTTAGCTCTATTACAGAGGATTACAGCGTCACGATCGGGAAACACTTGGGTGTTTGCTTTCTTGTTTTATAAGGTTCGGTGCAGAAAACAAATTGCTTTAGCACCTAAGAGCTGCTTTAAAGCATAGCCGGTCATTCAGTATACAAGGTATAGAGAAACACAGGAACTTACCCATTCTTTTGAGTACATTGGAGGTTGCATTCAGTCGTAGTTTTAGACCCAACGCCGTGAGTCTGTAAAAAGGCTCTAACGTTAGATAGCCTTTGAATAATTTACCGGATTTGGTCTCCTTTGATATTAGTGCAAAATTGAATCCACACTGCTCTCTTGGAATATTCCTTTTGAAATCACTGGCTTGATCTCCTCTGACGGGGCTGCAATTTTCAAATTGACGCTTAATACAAGTTTTCGTCCTCGGAGGCTGCTCAGCTGTTCAACTGAAGCTCACGTTTTCTTTTTCCGCAGCTGTGGCTTCCTTTAGTCCTAACTTGTTGATGGCAGATGGGTGGCTTATTGCTGAGAGAAGCTCCTGTAGTAGCATGAGTGCATTTACTGAAAAGCTTTTCAGGGAAGCGGTACAAGAATGGGTTTGCTTATGCGCTGCGACCACACAGGGCTCTATATAGACTGACGTCACCTGGTGACGTGCCTTTTGTTTGGGTTTTCCAGAAGCTTTGCTGGTTTAAAGCATTGTGGTGCATACTGTGATTATGTTAAAGACCACTGATANAAAAAAAAATCAATGGTAGAGTCCTTCGTCCCTGTGATAGAAGGGATGGGAGAGACTCACACCACCCTGCTCCCCCCTCCTTACATCTGTGCTGCCTGGATTCCGCTGGCGCAAGGAGCAGCACAGGGCTGCGGTTGGAAGTGCCTTAGTGCTTGGCTGCTGCCCGGCTTCTCTTAAGTATCGTGGCATGAAAGGAACTTTTAGCTGCAAAATACACACGGGTCGAATAGAGGGTGCTGGTGGGCACTAGCTTTTCACAGAGGTGAGAGGGATTTGGCAGCTTAAAGCCCCGTGTGACAGCTGTGGTCCCTGCAGAAGTGGTGAGGGGAGAGAAGGTGGGGTGTTAAAGTCCAGCACCCGGCCTGGGAGCGATTCACAGGAGCCAATCTTTCAACCAATGAGAAATTTCTGGAAAAAAGCAAAGCTTGCGCTATGGCACAGGAAGAATTTAATTGGGATCCAACTTGACAGCACACAGTTATGAAACTAGAAAAAAAAAAGAATCTATTTTTTCTCCCTCAAATGGTGGCTTTTATACTTGGAGGAGGGGGGATTGCAGGAGGGGAAGTCGGGAGGGTGGCGTTTACCATCAGGGCTTTGAGGGCTTCCTTGTGGTCACCGGTTACATTCCCGTGCCGTTTGCCCCCATGGAAGGGGGGGACATTACTCCCATCAGCATCTCCCTTCAGGGTAGGTCCAGAGCAGTTACCCTGGGTGGTTTTCGAGTTGGAGAAATCCACATTGGCCTGAAATTCACGGTGACCCTGCAAAGCCGCCTGGCTGTGAGAGCCGAGCCAGTCTCTGGCCGCCCAGCGTGGAGGAGGCAAATGTGCTGTCATGGCTCTTGTTTTAAAAGTTCGTTGCCCTTTTGTCTGGAGCAAGCTCTCCTCTGGGACAACAGGTAAATGAACAGACTTGATTTAAAATTTGTCTCTGGTTTTAGTTAGGTTTTTTGCCTGCGTGTGCAGGAAAGCCTGGGAGCAGCTGCTGTGGCCTTGACTCGATGTGGATGAGGCAGGGGGGTGCTAGCATCCCGCTCCAAGAAACTTGAATAAGCTTTTTTATTTTCACCTTGAGATATAAAGCAATAATGGAGTAGAAGACACTTGAAAATGTTTGCTCTGTAGCAGCAAAGTGTCACTTACAGCCTTGAGATACGGGTTGAGCTGAGAATAACTTCCCACGCTGATGGCGGAAGATGATGAATTGTGTCAAAAGAAGATTTTTAAAATAAAATGGCTATTTACTTTTGCTATTAAGCTTGATTCCTTGGTTTCAATCAGTACCTCTAAGACTTGCTATTTTTCACATGCTTCTTCCTTCACTGTCCCCGTGGCGTCCTTGTAACACCAACTGCGGAGCTGCTTCTGCGATGGGCTGTCCTGCCCAGAGCAGACTGAAGGGAAGTGCTAAATAGAAAGTAAAGGGATGGAGAAGGTGAACTCTTTAAAAAGAAAACCTCAAATCCCCCTGGAAAATAAAGGAAAATGAAAAACCCACCCTCAACCCATCAGGAAAGTAACTGTCTTTAACGATAAAGCGATTTAGGAAATGCTGGATAAAATTCTTTAATTGCTCTGCCTTAGCAAATATTTTCACATTTGCTCTAGAGTGAAAGAAATACATAGAAAGAAATTACATAAACCTACTGAAAGAGCTTTTTTCCCGTTTAACATTCCCTGAACGAAGAGTAGAGAAGCTGAAATCAAACCGTAGCTGCCAGCTCTCTGATGGAACCGCTGCACCGAGGTGGTACCCGTGGCTGCGCTCCCCAGAGCAGCTCCTGTGACCCACAACCCACATGGCAAGTGATGATCTGACTTTTAATACCACTTAAATACTACGATAACATAACATGGAGAAACAACGTTCCGAAGGGTGTCGTTAATAAAATGACAATGTCTATAAGGTCAAATGTTACCCCTCTCCTGTGCTACCTCTTGTCACTGGTACCAGGAGGCTGAAATTAGGTACCTTTTGGAAATGTTTTGCTTTTTTGCATCGGTATCTGTTGGGAGGTTCCTCCCACGTGAAGATTGTGTAATTTGGCACAGAGTTTAAGAGTTAATGTTCAAACACGGTAAGTTGCTTCCTTTCTAAGGCTCTCAGTTGTTTGGCCCGCCACCAAACAAGGGCTATTTAGCACCTCGCCAGCGAGTTTCCTCTTTGGGAAACTGTTAACGTGAACTTTATGGGCGCTTTTCTTAGTGAAACATGTTTTTATGTTCAGTTGTGGTGAAATAACAGGTATTACTGAAAGCGTGCAGCAGCTGATTCTCTTAAGCCTGGAACTCTTTTGTAATATTCACGTTATTCCTTGGGAGCTGTGTGGGGTGTGGAGGTACAATAGGCTGGGAATAAAGCCCAGCTGCCCTCACAACTCTTCAAACTCCTCATGTGCCGAGGAGAATCGCATTCAAGTGCCATCTGGGGATTTCTGCCAGAACCGGCACTTCCAAGTAACAGCCTGAATCCTCATGTGAGACAAGGAGAGGGAAGATGGCATGGCTTGCTAGCACCAAATCACCCTCTGGGGGGCTTCTCCCTTGTCCTGCTCCTCCAGTAGCAAAAGAACTGGTTAAACCTATATGCTGGAAAAGTAGAATTGAACCCCGAGGCTGGCATTGTCATTTAGTTAGGCTGACATCTTGTGGAAGCCTTCCTAGTGTATTAAGAACAACAAATAAGCTAATTTTACTTGATGTTGACACGGGCTGCCTGACTTTCTCATGCCATGGGCTGGGAAGCCCTGGAGCAGCTGGTGAGGCTGGGGCACCCAGGATTTGCAGCCACACGTGTGGCACTGTGTGAATGGGCAGCTCGTCCTGCCTGAAGAAAAGAGTGTGTTAATTTTTGCTGGATGTCAGCACGTCTGGGATCATGGGAATATCTGCTGCTTTTTTGCTAAAGGATTGCCTTGGTGCTTCGTCAGTAGGGCCATGAGGTGAAGGAGACGAGCACAGACGTGTGACTGTAGCATTACTCTGCACACGTCCTGTCACTTGGATGTGCTACCGTGGGGCTACGAGCCCTGAGAAGGGGACACAGGAGGAGAAGGCATGTCCAAGGTGATGGATCATCAACAGACATCTCCAGCTCTCCAGGCTGGCTGCAGAGCTCCTTCAGGATGGGACAGGGCACCATGGGTTGGGTGGCATTGACTTCCTGACAGCAAAGAACACATGGCATAGCATGGTGGCTGTCACCTCTGTGGACCTGGTTGCCCATTTGAATTTCTCTTTGTAACAGGATGAGCCAGCCTTTCCCTCTCAACCTGGCAGCAGGGAGGGATGCTGGGGTGGGAGCAGCACGGCATGGCAAAATGCATAGGTGGGACAGAGCAGGCATCTCTATTCTGATCCAGGTTCTTGCTGAACCCTAGACCCTGCTGTGCAGCCTCCACGCTTTGGTGGTCTCTGGGCTCGCCATGGGAGAGTCCTTCTTATGACAAACCAGCGGTGGTCCTGCTTCCTCCACTGCCAGGCCTGAAAAATGAAAACGCTGCTGAAATTCATGCATGTCATACCTGGCTGGTTACCCTTCCTGGTCTGGAACCAGCGCTATTGTATCTGGGATTCATTTGCAGCCCTTGTATGGCAGCAATAGAGGGGTTTGGCTGGTTATCCTTTGCAGAGGTGTAATTAGGCGAGGTGTCAAGCCAAAAATGAAGCACGTGACAAGTTGACTCTGAGCACTAAATCTGCCTCCCCACGAAGCACAGCTCAGCAGCGGCGTGCTGGCATACAACAGCCTCTGCCGCTGCCTGCCCGGAGGAGGGTATGCCAAGCATGCATTTTTGACTTATTAAATCACCATCATTAACCACGATGCCGCCTGTTATAGAAACAGCTCGGAAGACAATTCATAGGTTACCTGAAGCAGACACCTCTCTGCAAACCATCTTTTTTTAGGTAGCTGTGTGCTGGGTAGCAGGCGGGGTGATGTGGCTCTGGGTCACACAGTGGTGACACATCTGGAGAGGAGGGATGCTGGGCTCTGCTGGGGTAGGTGCCAGGCAGGAGGCACCAATCTCTCCATAGCTCTGTGAGCTTGGCTTAACCTAAACTGATGATAAACCATTGAGATTAACAATGCAAGTTTTTGATATTTAGCTATAAAAACATGGCTCTGAGTAACTCATTGTAACACGTGTGCCAGTGGCTTTAAGGCAGCACATGTGCCTTGTTCCCCTTATGAATCAGTCAGGGTCAGATTTTGCCATCAGGAGCTGTAGGAAAAACTTGGCTCAGGGTTGAATTTTTTTGTTTTAATTTAGACCCTACAAAGGCAGTGCTTTGTGACAGAGATGGCCGTTCCACTTGCCCCCCTGTGTACAAATCCCCTGTCTTTGCTTTAGGTGATTAAAAGCAGACCCTGGTGGGGACAGCAGGTGAGCTAGAACAGCATGGATGTGGCAGTGACAGCTTGTGTCACTTTCCAAGCAGGAGAGTGACGGTGGTGGAAGAGCAAAGATTACAGAGGGTGGGGGAAACGAGCAATTAACACCAATTCTAGCCTCTTTGATGAAGATCCAATTTGATTTAAAGTAAATTTGCACTGGGGCTAAATATATTATGCGTGGTACTGGACAGAGCTGTGGTACCACACTGCAAAACAACTGGCATGGTCGATGTGACCCCATTAAATCTACTGAACCCCTTACCTGCTTCCTGACGGCAGAGCTGCTCATGCCTTCAGCACTGGTTTGTGCCCAATATCTAAAAGTCCTATTAGTAATCTGAATGTTCAGGCTTTGCTGTTGTGAGTCCTTCTAATCCCATGGATAAGAGCAGCTGATGGCTGGGCATTGCTGCACTGCCGGGTCGTTAGGTGGCTTCTTGGTGAATGTTTAGATTGGAAACAAGGAGCATTTTTTTAATAGTAAGAGTAACCAGTTAGGGGAACAAATTACTCAGAGATGGTAAACTCTCACTTGTAACTTTTAAAACACGATTTACTTCATTTGAGAGAGAGGGACTTGCTCAAACAGTAGAATTGATGGGTAAAATTCATGGTGTTTGGGTGTGTGGGAGCCTGGGCAAAGCAGCTGCTGTGGTCAGGGATGGTCTTTAGTGGTTTTATGTGCCCTGCAGAGTTCGTGCAGCTGCAGACTGAACTGCTCTTTGTGTGCTCCAGCAACCACTGTCCCACTAGCTGTCCCCACTTGCACCTAACAGGGCATGATTGGTCTCACAGTGTTTTATGTTTCATTTTATGCATAAAAATAGTCAAGAAACTTCAAATGGGCAAAACTTGACATTCTTGTCTCTGGGCCGAGCCTTTGGTTGGAATTGACTGTGAGGGTTTAACGTTGATGGGACCCTTCCCTGTAGCTGCAGAGGTGCTGGTGCTGATCGCGTTCCTCCTGGCCTGCTCCGCTGCAGCAATCCTAACGAAGGTTAGTAGCTGCGTGCCCTAAAGTGTTAAATCACCCCAGCTAAATTAGCAGAGCATTTCATGGCCAACCATCAGAAGACAATTTCGTTAGTACTTTTGATGGGCTTCTGCAGTAAAATCTTTGAAGGCCAACAAGATGGAAATAAACTGGAGCTGCCTCGCTAAAATCTAATGGGTTTAGATTATACAGCTCTTTCAGTGCTAGTATGTGGTGTAGCTTAATAGGAACAGATCACCAGTATGAGTGTTGCTGAGTCTCTAATGTATGCATGGTGTGCTTTGCAGGGTGTTTTATGTAGGACTGGCTGTGCTCTGGTCTCATGAACAGAATGTACATTATTGCCCATTATAATGTCCGTTTCCCATCATCCAGAAGGCATCTGATCCTCGTGCTCTGAGGCTCTTCTGGGCGGTGAAGCTGGGGCCAGCAAAGTGGAAGCGATGGGTGGACTCGCTTCAAAAGCATCCTCTTGCTTCATGTTAAAATGGTAATGTAGGGGTGCCCAGGGAGAAGTAAAATGGCACTTCTTGGAACAGCTGAATGTTTGGCTTTCTACATAATAGATGAGTGTGTATCTTAGATCCAAGGATATTCCGGGAAAAAAACCACCCACATGTACAGGGGGTGCCACGGGTTTGGTACAATTGGTCACATCACAGTAGGTAAAGTGGTGTGACAGCGCTACAGGCCTGGGGCAGAGTGGCTGGAGCTGCCCAGCAGAAAAGGACCTGGGGGTGTTGGTGGGCAGCCGGCTGAACGTGAGCCAGCAGTGTGCCCAGGTGGCCAAGAAGGCCAACAGCATCCTGGCCTGGATCAGGAACAGTGATGTGCCTCTGTACTGGGCACTGGTGAGGCCTCACCTGGAGTGCTGTGTTCAGTTCTGTGCCTCTCACCACAAGAAGGACATGGAGGGGCTGGAGCATGTCCAGAGGAGAGCTACCAACCTGGTGAGGGGTCTGTAGAAAAGGTCCTATGAGGAGAGGCTGAGGGAACTGGGCATGTTTAGTTTGGAGAAGAGGAGGCTGAGGGGAGACCTCCTTGCCCTCTACAGCAACCTGAAAGGAGGGTGTAGAGAAGTGAGTCCTGTCATTATTCCAAGGGAATGATGACAGGACCAGAGGAAATGGGCTGAAGTTGCAGCAGGGGAGGATTAGACTGGATATCAGGAAGAATGACTTTACTGAGAGAATGGTCAGGCACTGGAACAGCCTGCCCAGGGGGTTGGTGGAGTCACCATCCCTGGAGGGATTTCAGGAAGGTGTAGATGTGGCACTTCAGGGCATGCTCTAGTGGCTGAGATGTAGGGAGTGGGTTGTGGTTTTGTGTGTGGCTGGACTCGGTGATCTTAGAGGTCTTTTCCAACTGTAACAATTCTGTGATTCTGTGACAATGTCAGAGAGCACAAGCAGTTGCTGCTTTATGTCTTGGGGCAGGCTTTTAGTTTGGGCAGGTTTCTGATTTTCGGGTGAATCTCCTGCTGCCCGTCTCAGGGGGCAGGCAGCACCCACTGTCACCAGCACAGCCAGAGCTGCCACTTGGGACAAAGCCATGGTGCTCAATGCACACTGAACAGAACTTTCAGCATAACAGTGTGTCGGTTTTCATGTCCACCGCACGTGGGAACAGCAAACTAACTGCTCAATAAATAAGTAGATTTAATTTTCACTTTATTTGGAGAGTTCAGCTTTGATTGGTTTGAGCGTGGAGTGAAGAACGGGCCAACATCGGGTCTGCTCAAGGCTGTGGCATGGCCAGAATGAGCTCCTGATTTTAATTTCTGTCACTTTTCAGTTGCCTTTTGTGACGAGAATCAAATTACTTGATCAGGGAGGTAACAAATCTTCAATAATTCATTAAACTTAATGACTTTACAACATCCTCATTTCCCCCCCAATTTTATTTAATTTTTATTTCTGCTGTAGAGTGGACTCCATGTTTAGATTAAAGGCTGCTCATCCAGGTATTTCAAACGAGGCTGTCACCTGGAGAATTGATAACTGGCGTGCCCTCATTTTAGTGCTGCTAAATGGCTTTTCTTCTCAACAGGATAATTATATTGATCGTGGCTTAGAACTTCAGAAATTGGATTGTGTATTTCAAAACTCTGATATAAGCTGTATTATACAGAAAAAACCCTCCCAGCAAACCCAGAGCACCGCTATCGTTATAATGCTCCCAGTTTGCTACAAATTAGGGTATTTTTGACCCAGCATTTGCTTAAAAAGAGAGGAGCTGCCACTGCTGCCTGGCCCTCCCTGTAACAACGGGGCTCACGTGAAACTTGCCGTATCGAACCTTGGCGAAATCCAACTCTCGGTGGGTGGGCCTGGGTACTTACGTGAAATGTTGGATTTCATCCCTGACAAATGTTTTATAAGGATTTTGCCTGAAAAAAATAATTGATTTTTGGCTTTGGACTTACTGCTCAAGAGCAGCCTTCTGTGCTGTGAAGGTGTGCGAGGGAGCACTGCCGCACGGGAGGCACAGCCCTGGGGGCTCTAATGTGCATAATCACTTACAAAAAGTAATAAAAGCAGCCAACAATGTACTTGGAATGGATAAATGGATAATACTAGTTTTACTTTGAGACCCTGAATACGTATTTACCTCTTTGTCTCTGTTTTTCAGGCTGGTCGCAAAGAAAGAAGTGATGCACTGAACTCTGCGATTGATAAAATGACCAAAAAGACCAGAGACTTGCGCAGACAGGTAATTCATATCTAAAGGTGATACTTACTGAGACAAATAAGTGCATTTCTGCATGATTGCCCTCTTGGAAATCTGGTATCTGTTGATTTGTTTCCAGTGGCAGCGGGCTCGTTGCTTGTATTTAGTGAATTTAAAGGCTAGAAGCTTCCAATACCTGGTTCACAGGGAAGTATGGGGTGGAAACTGTGCTAAAGATGTTGGGTTCTTAATCATCCTCATGGAAAGTGAGATATTTTTTTAAAGAAAAAAAACAAACAACTCCCATTTTATAGATTTTGAACATAATCAGATAGATTTTATAATTCTGATGGTATTCATCTCAGCTTATTTTCTTTGCGGACAGTATTTATGTAACACCAATCTCTTGTCTGTTTGTTTTTTAAAGTAATATATTCTCCTTGTCAGGTAAACACGGGTATGGATCAAGTTTGTTGAAAAATGTTTTTATTCTAGTAGGAAAAATAAAAAAGTTAAATCAGCATGTTGTTTAATCAGCTGAGGGAAAGCAGCAAATCTACTCAGACAGAACCAATATGAACTGCTAAATCAATATTTGTGGCGAAACTGGTGGCTTGCACTTATATAATTAATCCAGTTTTTTTAAGGAGGTTTAATTTAAATTGAAGCAAAAAGCGTGTAGACAAGACAGTGCAGGGAAAGCCTTGGTCACACAAAGGAAAAAGGGATCAACAACAAAAGTACTTTAAGCTCTATGTATTAATTACAGTGAAAGGAAACAGCAGTGGAACACTACTGAAAAATAACTCATTCTTTTGTTTTCCTCTTAGCTCCGCAAAGCTGTTATGGACCATGTATCTGACTCTTTTCTGGAAACAAATGTTCCGCTTTTAGTATTGATTGAAGCTGCCAAGAATGGGAACGAGAAAGAAGTTAAAGAATATGCCCAGGTTTTCCGTGAACATGCCAACAAATTGATTGAGGTAAGATGGTACAAATTAAAATGAAATTGTCACTAGTTAAATTAAGGCAAGACGAGGCAAGACACATTTTTCAATTCTGTTGCAACAAATTTTACAGAATTTGTAATAAATTTGCTTTTAAAATTTTAATTAATTCAAAAGCAATTTAATTTAATATTTAAATAATTAAAAATGCAAGCTTACCAAAAAGCAGCAGCTACTGTTACAAAGCCCATGTAGTTTCAGATATTATACAGTGTGAGCACATTGTGCTGTTACCTTTTCTTGATCTGATACTTGGAGATGTGGAATAAGGGAGACAGACCAAGGCTGTCCTGACATACAATTGGACCCATTGCCTGAAGGTTTTTTCTTTTCAGTAAAATACCAGCGAATATAAACAGGCCTCTAATGTGAAGAGTCTTAGAATGAAAACCTGCTTGTGTGTGTAAAGAGCAAACAACAAGCAACAAACTCGAAGTGACAACAAAACCAATCCCTGCCAGCTTTTCCTAATAAAATCACAGAGGCTCTCCAACTGGTGTTACTGAAGACTAAAACTAATCTGTGAAAGATCAGCTTAAATGGGCCCAACCTCTCTTAACTAAAATGCATTAAAGGTCATTAGTCTGCAATTAAAGTAAATAGTTTTCCATCAGGTAGTGCATTTAAAAAGAGCAATGTTAAGTTTGTACCCTCTGTTCATGGATGCATCTCAGTAAACTTGTTCTCTTGCCATTGTTTTTGCATAGAATCATGGAATGATTGGGTTGGAAGGGACCTTAAAGCCCATCCAGTGCCACCTGCCCTGAGCAGGGACAACTCCCACTAGACCATGTTGCTCCAAGCTCCCTCCAACCTGGTCTTGAACCCCTCCAGGGATGGGGCAACCACAGCTTCTCTGGGTGACCTGGGCCAGGCTCTCACCACCCTCACACCAAAGAAGTTCTTCCTGAGATCTTATCTTCAATCTCCCCTCTTTCAGTGTCAAACCCTTCCCTCCTGTCCTATATGGCTCCCCTCCCTCATCAAGAGTCCCTCCCCAGCTTTCCTGGAGCACGTTTAGGAATTGGAAGGGTCTCTAAGATCTCTCCTGAGCCTTCACCAGGCTGAACCCTCTCAACTCTTTCAGCCTGTCCTCACAGCTGAGGGGCTCCAGGCCTCACAGCATCTCTGTGGCCTACTCTGGCCCTGCTCCAGCAGGTCCATGTCTCTCCTGCATTGAGGACTCCAGAAGCTGATCTCAGAAGTCCTTTCCAACTGTAACTATTCTGTGATTCTGTGAGTTCCTGTCTAAGCAATGAAATTCTTTAATTATCTAAAGGTATCCATTCTTCACTTTTGGCCCTCTGCTTCTCGGTGTAAATGCCATTGTCATATAGTTTCAAAGTTATTTCATTCTAAATTTTAGGTAACTAATGTTGTTTGACCAAACAGCAGGCAGAAGCCAGTGCTGCTGTTCCCTGCCTTGGCAGCAGGATGCAGCCATTCCACAAGCAGCACTAGGAACAATTTGAAGCAGGTTTTGTCTAAAGGTTCCCTTCCTGATGCAAGCCTAATCCACCTAGAAAATTATTTTTAGGGCTTGTTTACAGGAGACGTTGCCTGGGACAACAATAGCAGTGCCTATCCTGCTGTAGCTCCCCCACCTCTTCAGTGGGTTCATGGTGTCCACACATGGAATTTTTCAGCCTAATAGTGAAGGAATAATCACACTGCTCCATCCATGAGCTTCTCTCCCGCCCTTGCCAGGTGAGCCCGTGCTCCCTGTGCCTTTGGAATATGCCTGGCCTGGCTGTCCTCCCTGGCATGGGAAAGCCCTTTGCACTGTACCTCACCTTGTCTGCAAAATGCCACGCTGCAAATGAGTTCTGCAGACCCTCTGTTCCTTCTGTCAGCCTGTCTTTCAGGAGAGACTGTTCCCCTGAAAGTGCACATTAAACAATATTTCTGACTGACATCAAAAGGTTCTGCTAAAATGATATGCTGCTGCTGCAACAGCTTTTTGAAGGTTTGCTTATTGCTTTTGCTGTCTAAAATGTAACTCCAGCTGTAGAGTAGCATGATCTAGATGGCTTGTAAACCTCTTCAAAGAATGTAGATGGATTAATATATAAGCTTAGGTTGGACAGAAGGGGAATAGTCCTCCTGCAGAGCTCTTGTCTGGAGGGGATAGCGAGCCACTGAGGAGTATTACGCGGTGTCAAATTTACTGTGAAGGAAGGAGGGTCGAGGTGGGTTGTACTTACAGTGTCTCTGCTGGAATGGAGAAGGATGTTAGCAAGTTCCAATATGATTCTGCTCTCGGGCAAAAAACTCAGCTGCAGGTATCTGGAAAAACACTATAAACATTTGTGTAAGAGCAGAAGAGAAGATGTTCCACTTGGGGAGATGAGAAGTGATTGCTTCCACCTGCTTTCAGCGCAAGATAAGTGCCAGGAGTTTATCCTAACTACCCTCGGAAATGTTGCTGAGTGACTTGAGACATCAAATGTGACAAAAAAAGCTGCAGTGCAGAATGGGGCTGTGTTGTGTATCACGCCATGATTGACAGCTCCTGTGCTTGAGATGAAGAATAGAAGGTGTCCTTTCCTCTCAAGCTAAGCCATGGGAGGAAATGCCCGGAAGAGATCGCTCTGCACCAAGCGACTTGAAAGATCCCTGGCTGAATTAGTGTGAGGTTTTACACCTTGGGTTTAGTGCCTGGTCCTGTGACCTGGAGGAGTCACTGCTGCTCTCCTGGTCAAACAGCCACTAGAGGGGACTGTAATATATATTTTTGTTGTTGGGGCTTTTTTGTTTTTAGTTTTTGACACTAAACTGTTGCAGGTGTTGGCTAGACAGAAGGGCTGGCGATGCTGGTTCTGCCCTGGGTTACCAATGGGAGTTCTCTCTCCTGAGGAGTTTATGGGCCCTCCAAGAAGCCATAGAGAGAGGCAAGCACATGATTTGGCTCATTTTAATTTGGAATGTTCCCTTCTTGGCAGCAGAACACTGTCTGCTTTCTGGTTCCTAAAGTCCAGGCAGCCAAGTTTGACCAAAAGATGCCATAACCACAAAAATCTGATTTGCCCACTGGGTCTGTATGTTCTAGAGAAACCACACCAAAGCCATGTCCCAGGGGGCTTCCATCTAATTTGTTTCCCATGTAGTGAAATACCATCCCCCTTATCCCGCCTTTTGAAAACTGAGAAACAGTAAAATAGTAAAATGAGACTTGTCTCAGTTGGATAATACGTTTTCAAAGATAGCTTTCAAAATTGCTCTCTGCTAACAGCCCATTAACTACCTAGTGCTCTGCCTGCACTTTGTTAAAGGAGCTTAATTCAGGAATCGAGAAGCCAATTTGCATGCAGCACACAGGAGGAAGAGAAGAGACAGCGTTTCAGGAACCAGTGCGAGAGAAAGTTGAATTCAGTTGTGAACTATGAAAATCTTCCCAATTTACTGATCAGAAAGTACATAGTTGGATTCCAGTGGTTTTACGATGCAGGGTGAAGTAGCCTTGGCTCTCCAGTCTGTGATTTGGCTCTTGAGGGAAGGCAGATTGGCACTGGCATCCTTAGATTTAACGTTTCTCCCTAGAATCTAGGCTGTCCTGCAACTCATTCTCCAGTGATGTCACTTAGCACCACGCTGACTTTTTGTTCCTCCCACTCTTTGAAGTGTGTTTTTGCACCAGTTGCCTTTGTACTGTTCCCTGCAGTCCCTGCAGTGGCACTTCTGGCTCTTCTCCGATAAGTGAAAAAGCCACAAAGGTTCAAAAGAAATGTTTTGCTACACTATTGAATGCGGTGGAAAAATAAAAAAAATAGGTTGTCTCTTTGTCACTGGTTTATTCTGTGTGGTTCTAATGGAAAGGTTTTTCAGAAATTAGGCAGCTGAAAGGTAGATGGGGGCAGATTCCAGGCAAAAGCTTACAATAGCTGTTTGCTTGCTGAAGAATGTTTTGAAAAGGAGAGTTTGTAACTTCTTGAAAACAGCCAATAATCCTATCTTATAGGAATGCGTCTAGTTCCCCTGTGTCAAATGTTTTTCTCCAATTTTATTTTATAAATCTCTTCTTGGAGAAACTTTGGTAAGGCCAGGGAGGCAAAAGCTCTCAATGACATTTCATAAGCATCAATGTTTTTCCAATTGCTTTAATTTATCTGAAAAGACTGCTCTGTGCCTTTTTTTAATGCACTGGGTTGCATCTTGCATATGGAGAGATGATTTTCTCATCTTCAGTGAAAACCCAGGAACAGATGCAGACTGCAAATTTATTTGCTTGGAAAGAATCACATTTGGGCACTTAGAGCTCCATAAGCTGTCTGTAGCCTCTCGCGCTGACATTCTCCCCGGCTGTTGCCCTGCCTGACTCGTCCTCATGGCCTGGAGTAATTCTTCAGTTTAAAAATAGCCCTCTCCAGCAGCCCAAAGTCTTGCACACATGCAACTATTTTTATTGCAATTTCTCCTAATATTTGCAGCCTATATATTCTTCACAGAGCTGAACAGCTGCAGGTTTTTTACACGTGAAAAGATAATTTAAAAAATAAACCAACAAACCATCAGAAGTGTAATCTGAGTAAAACACAGCCTGGGTTTAAAATAATAGCTGAATTTTTCAGCCTAATCACAGCGAAAGTTTGGAAAAACTGAGGCTTACCTGGCCTCTGGTCATGAACCTTAACTTCCCTGGGCATAGCTAGTTGTCGCTGCGATAAAGGTGTGCACTTAGTGTTTGGACATCTTAGACATTTATTAAAAACGAATCATGGAATCAAAGTATCCAGCAAATCTAGGAATCAATCTGATCTCACAAGGTCCCTTGTGTCTGTCAATCAGCTGGCTTCCAAAGTTGATGCAAAATTTATGAACCTGACATCTTTGGAGGTGGGAGGGGACTGGTTTTGCTCATTCTTTAAATATTCTTTTTTGGTGTTTGCCACCGAAGGGATCTGTCAGAATTGAAAGACAGAGGTGATGTGTCTCTGGTGAAAAGAGCACAAACCCCCAAATCACCCATAGCACTTGTACACCCAAATCAAACATTGACTTGGAATGTTTTTCTGAACCTTCAGTGGGCATATTAATCTCTCAAAAATGGGCATTTTCCAGGCTGGGGTTATTATTAGTCAGTGTGTTATCTCAGCACCTGTTTCCCTAATTTTTGGGGGTAGGGAAGGAGAATCTCCAAACTCAAGTTTGTCTTTGACTTGCTTTTCTTTTGAAGGTAATTGTGTATCATAAGAGAAGTGCCCTTGTGCTATGGGCTGGAGAAGAGAGGCAGAGTCCCGAGTCCAACTCGGGACTAATTTCCCGTTTTAAGATGGAGAGCAGAATGTCTCTTCCAAAGAACAAGCACTTTTCCTGTAATTTGTCTATGGATAACTTTGGCAGCAATTTATAACAAGTGTCTTCATTAAACGGCCAGTGGAACTCTAATATGCCCTCTAAAGTGTGACACTTCAAGAACCAATGCACTTTCCTTTTAAGTTCATTTTATTAGTCAACTAATTCATAAATAAATTAAATTCTACCCATAGAACATGATTTCCTTACATTTATAATCAGTAAAGTAGGAAAGCCTCAGCAGAGAAAAAGTTATTCCATTTTCCAGCAAACTGGATATACAAATTTAATACATCATGCATAAGTAAAGGCAAGTGACCTTTTAATAGGATAACTTTTGTTCTTGTAAGGTTTTTTTTGAGGTCAATCTTCTAATGCTACACCAAATTATGTATGAAAGGGTCTACAGAATGCTGGGGGGGGATGAAAAAATCATGTCAGGAGAGGAATAAGAGACTTCAGGGTAATCTGTCTGTCCAGATTTCATTGTGAGTACAGCTGAGGGAAGCAGTGTAACCAGCAACCCCACAGTGGCTCTGATGGGTGGGATGGAGTGATTGGAGATGAATTTGAACCCTCTTGTACCCGGGCAGCGATGAGAGTGTTTGGAGACATTCTCGTGTCTGAAAATCCTGCTGGTTACCTGCTGCTGTGGGGAGGAGAGTCTTTTCTGCCATCCCTTTTCCATGGGGCAACCTTTCAGTTGGATGATTGCGTGGGGCTTGGTCTTCAAACACTTGGGCCAAGGGGAGAGTGTGTAAGGTGGAGATGAATGAGGTTAGCTTTTGGAAAACTGTACTAATGTCCTTTTACCCCACTAGAACCAGCCCCATATGTACTCTGTTCCTTTCTCCTTTGGAAACAGAAAGAAGCACTTGAGGAAGGGGAAATCTGTAAAAGAGGTCAGGAAATACAAGCAGGGTTGAGGTGCTGTTGACATGTCTTCAGAGGCAGGTAAAAAGCAATAGAGTCCTGGCCCATTTTATTTTCCAGCTACTTAATTCCAATAGCATTTTGAAGTAGCTTTTTGGGTACAGTTTTTATAGACACGGCAGAATTTTTTCAATTCTTGATATACGACTAAAAGCCTCAATGCATGTCTGGATTTTCAACATCTTAGTCATTAGCAATATTGGCATATTAGTCATGTTGTGTCATCCTGGAGTTGCCTGAAGTCTGTGTAGAGCTCGTTCCTCTTATATTTTGTTGCCTTCTTCAAGAGCATAATGTACTTATAATTACCATTAAAATTCCTATGAACAGTTGTCTGAATTGCTAAAAACCAGTTTAAACAGCTAATAATAGGCACCGAGTTGGAAGCCTTTAGTGAGATCATAACACAGCACGCTCAGAGTGATAAGCAAAATGAGAGAGGGAAGAATTGTGATTTCCACTTTGATAAACGTAGAGGCTTTTTTGGATAAAGATAGTTATTCAGGTGCTATCCAAATATCACTACTAGAAACACTTTTCTTTTAAAGGAAAACATTTGTGTCGCTAAGAAGCACCCGAGATGAGGATTGGCTTTGAAAGTTTCAGCTGAAGATGAGATCTCCCTTCCATAGCAGCGGTGGGATTTCTGCTGTGGTAGCTCACATTGACTTGTGTAACTAATGTGTTTCGTGCTTATAACAACATTTTGTGGCTTTCGCTTGTTTGTCTGAGGAAGGAGTAGTTCCCGTGCCAACAGTTACATCTGCTGCTACAGCTGCATCTCCGAGGGGCACGGTGCCCACGTAGCACACTGCTATCCCTTCACCAGCTCTGCGGGAAGGCTAAGCTACCAGGCTGGGAATGAAGGTATTCCTCTGCTCCTGCCACTTAAATATGTGCGTATGTTTTATGCTATAGATGTATTGGTTCCCTTCAAACACCTCTCCCCACTCCTTCATTGAAAAACCTAGTGGCAAGAGAGAGGAGTGCTCTCCTGCCTGCACTTGCTCCGCAAATGGAGCCCGGTTGGGTTTGTCACCCTGCACAGGCTCTGGGTTTGCCCAGCTGTGTGAAAAATTCCTCTGCTTTAGGAAACCTTGATGGCAGGGGGGTTGTACTGTGGTGGAGAAGGACATTTCCCTCGGTGTTCTGAAAGGAGCTCGACAGCCTTAAACTGAGCCTTCGTAGGACAGCTCTGCCTGCAATGGCAGCAAGTAGCTGTAGACAGCTCGTTTAGGTTGAGAGCCAAAGGCAAAGCTGTATTCTTAAACTAGATTTTTAGACACACAGACACCGCTTGAAAGGTGCAAGTTTTGTTATTTGATCCCAGAAGTAGGGTGGTTACCCATGAAAATATAAAGCAATTGCCTCAGTATTACAGGGAGCAGAAAATACACAATATTTCATCTCTGATCCCCTTCCTCTTCCAGTCAGTTGCCAGCCTCTTGAAATAAAAAATCCCAGACCCCCCATTTCTCCCTATCTAAAACTTTTGAAACAAAAATGAAAACATTGTGCTTGCCAGTTTTGTTCCATCTAGCTGAAAAGTCCCCTCCATGTGTTTATAACCAAGCTTGAAATTAAAGTTGCTCTCATCTTGTGTGTGAGGTTGCAGAGCTCTGGAAATAGCAGTTATCTCTGTTTTAGTCCATCGTTTCCCCTCAGTGCTTTACCTCTGGAGTTTTTCTGTGTGTGGTTTGTTTTATTTAAAGACTTTTACTATTTTAAGTTAATACATTGGGATTCTGTTGCCCACAACAATCTCTTGCAGGGTACCTTCAGTGGAGCTGCAGCCGCTTGCAACTACTTAAGTCATATAAAATCACCAAGCAGTTGACAGCACGACTCCCGGTGACTTGCTCCAGAGTCCCTGTGGATTTGATCCAAAGTCTTCCTGCCACCCCATTAAAGTGACACTGTTTTGCACAATTCCTAATTAGCTCTGCCTCTGACGAATTAGTGAGTTTATAGGATCAGAGCTATAATGCAGATTTCTCCCTTGTGCAGTACTTGCTAGAGCTGGGTATTAAAATGCTCACATTTGTCTTGAATATTGAGTGTAGTGTGGAAGTGAATTAATAGATGTATGGACTTATTGAATAATTTTTTTTAAGAGGGATGGAAATTCCATAATTGACACATCCCTTCTGAGAGTCCTCTGTTGCAACTTAGTTTTGCCAGAACGGTTGTTTCTGCAGATAAATTAGTTTCAAGGGCTTTGACCATCATGAAGCAAATCTGGGCTGTTTCCTTAATATGCGGGAGGAAGAAATTAGATGTGCTGTATTTGAATTTAGTGAGAATATCAGATAAATTTCTTTTTAGCAGGTCCTCAAGAGGAAAATGTTGAATGGCTGCCTGTCCATTCCGGGTCTTTTTTGGCCTTTAAAATGGGTGATTTTAAGCTGCTAAGTGGGAATTTGCATTCCCAGAGAAACTGTAAAACCAAAAGCAAAAAATAGAGTAAGAAGCTGAGGTTTTGAAGTTTAATTGGAAATGGAAATGCCAGGAGCACCTTTGAAAAGCTTTGTTTCCCTGTTGTTGAAATTCCAAAAGTATCTGATAGAAATGGGCATGGTTTTGTTATTTTTGCATTGGGGTTTTGTGAACGTCAGTTACGAGAGGAGACTGGTGGATGCTAAACTGAAAAGTGAAGTTTTTCAGTTGTAAGACCTCCTGAAAACTCTTACTTCTGCAATGCTATTTTTACAACTGCAGTTTCAAATGAGAGTAGTCAAGACTCTTAGAATTCAATTAGTTTGTCTCCCGCATAACGATATATAATCCCTATTTAGAACAATGCTGTGTGGCAGCTCTGACAATTGTAAATTATGCAAGAATAAACCCATTACAGAGCCTTCTTTGCATTATAGCGCTGCTGGATGATTGCATCCAGCCCCCCATTGAGGGGAGCTTTGCCTTCTTGAGTCCCTGAAAGAGCTGTTCTAAAATGTGACTTTTAAAGTGAGAGGAAAAACTTGGGTTTGCTTCTCTGAAGTCAGTCCAGGTGCACGCAGCAACGATTTTAATCCAAACTTTCCGTGGCAGCCTTTGAAATCCTTGGAATAAAAGATGATGTAATAAGTTAAAAATTATCGTTCCTTTTTCCTCTTGCATTTCTTTGTCTTGTTGAAAGAGCAGTTTGTCAGTCCTCTAATAAACAGTTCAGCTAAAGTAACCCCTTCTGCCTAAGCTGGGATGGCAGCGCAAAGAGAAAGTTAAACAGGTACAGAGCTGGAGCAGCATCTCTCAATTATTTTCTACGGTATAATTTAAGAAGCTCGACCCCAAGCTCCTGTAGTTGAGGCTGCTGTGGCCTTTGAATTGCCAGAAGACATGGCTCCATAGTCATTACCTGAACGAATTTCAAGTTGCAAAAAAACCCCAACCAACACATCAAAAGCATATTTCAGGTGAAAAAGGTAAAAGCCATCTATTGTCGGAGAAGGCAGTTGTCTGTACCAGCTGCCAACACAAACACAGCCTGACAAATTGTCACTGATGGAGGAAAGAACTGCTTTAGAAATGTCAAAGATTTTTTCCTGATCTAAAATTAGTAAATTCTGAAGAATCATAATAACTAGAATTGGAGATGGAATCACTCTGTGACAGATGGTACTCTGTTTAGTATTTTTTTATAATATTGCAATTATACCTTCCTGCTAATAAAGTATTCCCAATTGACTCTGAGCGGTGCCCACCTCTAGGAGGAACCAGGAGATGCTTTCTCCAAAGGCATCGTCTCATCTCTCAATATTCTGATGCCATCATTAATACCCATCAGATTTGAGTTTGAAAAACTGACCAGTGTGTGAACCCCACTTTCCAGATGAATTGGTCCAGCTTTGAGCCTTGGCACCGGTTCATTAGCTCAGATTGTAGAAGTTATTGTGCCTTTGCCCTTCACGTTAATGCTCTGGGCATTTGTCACGGGACGTAAATTTAAGCTCAAACATCAGCAGCTGCTCAGGGTCTGTCCTGTCTTTTGGGATAAGGAACCTGCTCTGGGAGATGGCTCTCTGCTCCATGAACTGAGAGATCCTTGATAGTGTATCAAAAAAATGCTTTTAAATTGGTCTGACGGCGCTGCACGAGGCCTCTGAACCCCATCAGCCTTGCTTCTCTTTCTGTCTCCATCCCCTATGTATTTTTAACTTTTTTCAAGAGATTGCTCGTTATGGCTGATTACATTATTTGCAACTTTTTTGTCTCCTTTGCTGCCTGTGCCAGTAGTGCTTATGTAAAGGGGCTTGATGATGTTGAATGGTAAGAATGAACAAATGCAGCAGGAATTCAATTGCTATTTTGCTCTCAAGCACAAGTGTTCTTTCTAAATCAAGTCTGACCACTTACTATGTCAGTCAGCCGCCTTGTTGGAGACACACACACACAAACTATTTCATTTGTATTGAAGGGGATTTTTTTGTTTGCTTGAGGTGCTTCATTTTATTTGAAAGACTTAGAATTGTATAAGATTTCCAAGTGCTCTGCATGCTTTAAACCAAATTTGGCGGTAGTTGATCTTTAGCTCGGCTGTAAAATCCTCCTGTCTTGTGTGTACCTGTTAAGTAACTGTCCAGCAGTACCCTGTCCTCTCTACAGATGGGGAGTTTGAGGGGTTTTTGCCAAATATCACACAGGAGTTATTGATGATGGCTGCTTTCAGATACGTATAAAATTAAATTTCTTAGTGATACAACCGTCCACCTCTGCTGGCACATGCAATCTTAGAATTCATGCTATAGAGCACCTGGTAATTAATGACAATTTAAAATACCTCATTGCAACGTCATTTACAACGTGATTAATCTAGTTGACATAGCTCTTCTTAAATTTCAGATTTTAAGAGGTTTGTGACTGTTTTCCAATAGTTTGACAGCACTTCCCAGGGGTGCAGTAAATCCTGGGTTGCTCTGGATTTAGGTCCATGTCCTGCAGCTCCAAAGTTGTCTCCACTGCTGCCACATCCCTGCTCGGCTCCCATGGTCACCAGATAGTTTGGTGGGAAGTTTGTGTGCTAATCTGGCAGCGACGCTAACCTGCCACCACAGCGGGTAGCTTGCTTTTGGAGGAGGAGGCTGAAGTGAAGTGTTGAGATTTGGAGCCGCCGCTGTAGGATGGGATGTGGCAGCCAACGGTTGGATTGTCCTGAGCTGCCAAAGCCCCTCAGTCAGGGAAGCACACACGCTCCTTTCATGGAGGTTGGCAGGCCCAGCCAGGCAATTTCTAAAGAAGAATTGCCATCAGTGAGGTATTCAGAAAAAAAAAAAATGACTGCTCAAAAATGACTGCGCAAAAAGGCAAAATTTCATCGGCCTGTGGCGGGGATGCTCAATTATAAACTTCTTTGCCTCTCTGTATTCAGACAGAGCGGGGTTTCTCTGCGCTTGATTCATCACACTTGGCTTGAGAGAGAGCGCAACATCTCCAGATATCGGAGAGGCTGATTTTGTAGTGTTTCAATGTCGCTTTTATTCAGGCCCTACTCAATAGAGCTTTGTGTTCTTCTCGCTCCTAGAGATTGTAACTGCTGCTGGGGAGGCAAGAACGACGTGAAAATATGGACCATAGAAAGTATTGGCAAACTGGTGTTTCTCAAAAATATGACCTGTGCTTAAAACAACAGCAAAAAATCTTTATTTGACTTTTAAATCACAGCATCTTATTGTCTTTTGATATTAATTTTTTTGAGCCTCTAAACAAAAGCATAATATAGTACAGCTCACTGTGAACTAGGGGCTTGAGACATGGCAAATCTGTGGCAAAAAAATCCCCCAACCCTATGTTCAAAGTAAAATCCCTTTTCGCCAGGGCGTTGTGGAGAGCACAGCTGTGGGGTGGTAGTGCCATACTGAGAGGAGCTGTGCTGGAGGCTGCACAGAGAGAAGGGAGAAAAGAGCCTGGAAAATCTGGGTGCACCACCTCACAATGAGATGAAGACCTTCTGAGGCTCTACCTCTTAACTCACAGGTCTTGTCTACGATGACTAGCAGGAAAGAAAATTTAAGAGTAAGACGCTAATATTCCTGACAGCTGGCAGAGTTTTCCATGTCTTGTTGATGCTGCGTAGTCTTTCTCTCAACTTCAGCTTGTTTTCATCCAAATATATGCCGTCACATCTGTTTTCTTGGTCTCTCAGTGTTGGAAACAGACCTCTCTTCTTGACAAGTGCGTGGTTTTGTCCTCTGTGACTTGCTCTGGAGCTGGAGGGAGGGAGAGGCTGTGTGCTGTGCAGTGGGAACTTGCTTTTGGTCCCAAAGTTAATAATGGGGTTGATGAAAAACACCATTCAGCATACTGGTGTGTGGCTGATGGTTTGTGGGACAGTAATGTATTTCTTGTGGGAACATCTGTCATCGGGGAAGGGCTTGGGGAAGGGGAAAAGCACCCGCTGTAGCTGCAGATACCACTTCAAAACGATTCATATACCAATGCACAGGATAGATTAGTTAAAGGGAGACTGGAATTTCCCCAGCTTACAGAGAAAAGTGTATGGAGCGATCCATCTGGTTCCCTCGTGTTACTGAGCAGCTACTGGTTTGTGATGGTGCTTTTAAGCACATTTACCAGTGGGTTTGGCAGGTTGCTCTGTCTCCGAAAGGACAGTACTCGGTGTTCATCTCAGTTCACTTTGTGCTATTTTTACAGCTTTCTGTGTTCAAATGGCTCAGAATAACATGCTTGTCATTCACCTGTCAACCAAGAAATGTAACTTACTTCAGACTTGCTTCCCCTGAGAGTATCTTCAATTACCCAAAAATTCTGTGCTGTCCCCTTCCTGCATGCTCTTGAAAGGCAGGTGTTTCCAAAAGGTCCTCTTTTCTGAGATGACCCAGTTAAGGATGCTGCTGTGCAGCAGGTCTGGGATTTGGAGTAAACTTTTAGCATCACGAGACACTACTCAAATTTTGGAGAACTGTGGCTGGATCTTGAAGATCACCTGTACCTGCAAGTGGTTTTGTTCAATGAATCGTGGCAGGAATGGAGAGCTGGAGGAAGACCTGCCAGTGCTGAAGTCTTTGACGAGATGAGAAGTCCCTTGAGTCGTTTAAGCCAATGATTTTAAATACCTGCATCCTCTCGTAGAGGTGCTCTCTGTGCAACACCAGCACAACACCAGTGCACCACTTGTGGAGGTGAATGGCTTGATGGGCCTCCCAGTTCTTTTGTGTTCACACACTGTAGGATATAAATGTGTCAAGAAAAAGGGTGCATCCCTACACTTAAGGACATCAGAAGAATTTATCCTCAGGTGCATGGGAGCTCAGTTGGTTTTTTCAATTGTGTGATTGCTGCTGGCTCACTTGAGTGGGAATGGGCTTTTAGCTGTAGCTTCAGGGGCTGCAAGTGATGCTCTTGCACGTTTTACTGGAGAGAACTTAACCCAATCGGTGGTAACAACTGTCTGTCTTATTTGAATAACTATGGTTTTCTGGTCTGATATGCTGTCATTTTATGCCTAGAGACGTAACAGATGCCATTAGTGGTTTCAAAATTGGTTAGAACTGAAGGAATGTTGATGCTTTGCATTTCATGATGGTCGCTATTGGGAGCAGGTCAAAAGTTTCCTCCAGGGGGAAATAAAACCAAATTCTAACAGCAGTGTTTTTTTCTCCCACCTCTGACACAGGTTGCCAACTTGGCCTGTTCCATCTCGAACAACGAGGAAGGTGTGAAGTTGGTCCGCATGTCAGCCAGCCAGCTGGAAGCACTCTGTCCCCAGGTAATGTTAGACATACCCTAACCAGTTGGGCAACTGGTCCTGCTTAGCACGTGCTCTGGCCTCTTGGTGTCTGTCTGCAGACTTGCTGCAGAACTTGGCTTTCTCCTTAAATCTATGGAGAGAATGAAAAGCAGCGTAGGCTTAGAAGCAAGCAAGCAAGACTTAGAAACTTTACAATGCATCACAAAATTAGTATCACTAATTACCAAGGGTCTTTTTCACGTAGTAGAATTTGGCCAGGATATTCTAGGAACCTGTGAGACAATAAACTTGGTGAAGGCTCGGTGGTTACTGTTCATGTTGGTGTTGCAGGAACATATCTTGTAGGGACCCTGACACTGCTCTTGTGTGTGCTCTTAAAGATGAATTACAGATGTATTATTTTTTTGATTAAGGAGAATATAAATATGCCAAAAACGTCTTCTTGATAGAGTAGGATCAGAGGAAGCTGACTGCATGAAGAGTTTGAACCTGTTTGAGACTACCTTTTAATTAATAACTTTTTGATGGAAACAAGGAAATTAAGTTTATATAAAACACTAGACTATCTTCTTCGATTTTGACAGCCCTGATGTTTTAAATGTCAACAACTAGATACTTGGATGAACCCCTGAAGACTGCACTGTCAATTCTTGTAATTTGCATTTTTTTTTAAAGCAAAAGGAAATGCAGTTCTAAAACATCCAAGCTGTTGCTGGTAACGAGGAGCTAACAGAAAACACATACGCAAAAAGTTGGTCAAATGGTATTTTAGGAAAATAAGGTGCATTGTCTCAGGGTTATTTGGAATTTCTTCAGATGTTCCCATATAGATTAGTCCTTTTAAAGCCAGTTGAAAGGAAGAGAGAGAGCAGGAGAGGAATTTTGAGGGAATAGCTGAAGATACTGTAAAGAGTGGGACTATTTAACCTTTTTTATTACTTTTAAGTGGCTGCTATTAAATAGGTGAAGGTGGTCACCTGAAAATTAAACATGAAGGCCTTTTGCCATCCTGGGTGGGCTTTTGTGGTTCCCAGCCCCAGCTCAGCCCTAGGGCTGGTGCTTTGGCTCTGCAGCTCTGGGCACCGTCTGGGGCAAGCAGTGTATGGGGCTTCTTAAAATCAAAGGTCAGTTGTTACATTTGGAACCAAGCATGTGGAAGAAAAAGCTTTTAAAAATAATAGTTTATTCGGTATGAGGGCTTGCTCTTTCCTGAAGTAGCAAACTAGGCTGGATGTCTTTTTTTTTGTTGTTGTTATCTCCAAGAATATGGGTGTCTAATGCATGTTGTTCCAAACAAATGGTGATGGTTTTCAAAACAGTCATCTTAAGAAAGTTGGTTTTCTTTGAATCTAAACGTTTCTGGTAGTTGTCCAAGTCTGTGGGGGTGTTTTTCCCCTTTCCCATTTCTGAAATTATGTGTATTTCATACTCTTCTATCTTTGTTTTTCCAACAACGGCCTATTTGAATAAATCTACTCCTTTATAAAATAAACACCATGATAGTCAACACAAAAAATTAATGAATTACAGTCAATAGTCACCAAACTGTAGTCACATCCACTGAAGGGCAGTTGTTAACCTTTAACCCAAAGGATTATGGATAATACATTTAAATACACATTGGAAGCTTTGACTATCTGTAAATGGATGAGGGTTATAAATGACGGATTTTGGCTTTGCAAAGGTCATGCATCTGAACTTCCAAGTTCTGATGCTCCACAGCAGGCCCTTGCCTTAATTTCAGGGCCGTCACCAAAAGATTAGTCAAAGACACTTGAGATGTTCATAGTGCTTGAAAGAGAGCTTTTCTGTTACGTTACATGTTCTCTGGTTGATTCTTTAATGCTCTGAGAGCATTTAAACAGGTTTTGAATCCTGAGAGATAATTGGGGCACCTGTCTTAACTTGTTTTCCAGATGGTATTTGTGTCTTCTCCTAACAATACAGGAGTTTGTCTTATGCCAGTCTGAATGACACAGCACACTGCCATCCTCTTCACCTGCCTACTGAGCGCTCCCCAAACTTTGACTATTCTGAAAGAACAGCATAGTGGGGGTTTGTTTCCATTTTATAGACAATTAGCTGTTTTCTGACCAGTTTATTCCTGATGAGAATCCTTGAATCCTTTTAGGTGACTGCGTGTGAGTTAGGCATAAAACACAGACTTAATCCAACATTATCTGCCGCCTTCTGTTTTCTGCTTAGATGGTATTTTTCCAGGAAGATGCTGGATTCGGAATGAGTCAAGTCAATCGGTAATTACAATAGCCTCTGAAACTCAAGTAAATCTATCAATATCATACAGCAATATGATGTATGAAATTTAATTCAAGGTATTGCTGTGGTTGAAAGGATGAAACTGAAATTTAATGCACTTGAATAAGTCCCCAGGTAACCTCATAAATGGCTTAGCTGAGTAGTGGCCATTCTGGGAGTAGGAAACTCCTGGTTAAAGGATGATTTCTGCAGAAATCAATCTGTAGAGTTAATTATAAAAGCTGTATCTCAAATAGAGCAGTTATTCGATCCGTTGCGATAACTGGCCTTTTTGAGCTGGCACTGGGAGTAAGGAACAGGCAACACTTCAAAGCAGTTAGGAAAAGCTGGGAAGTTGTGTCAGTACCGACATGAAATCATTTATTGCCAGTGTCACCTATGGGTGCAGATGTTCTCAGGTTTGAAAAAGAAGATGCAGAAAAATTGTCATTTGTAAAGTCTGTACAAAAGCAAGCAGCTAAATTTGCTTAGTGGGGCTCTGTTACTGAAAATCAGCTCGGTCTCAAGAATAACATCAGCCTTCCTGGTTGCGAGTCCCCAGCCAATTAACGCAGAAATTAATGCAAGACTTAATGTGATATTTAGAGCTCCCTTTTGAACAGGAGGAACCTTAGGAAGAGCTGTGTGTGCTCCAGAGCAGCTAGCTGGGTGACTTGGACCAGCCTGGGCTTACGTGGGAGAAGTAAGGCAGCAGTAGGGGGTCACTGGTGGTTTTCTTCTGGAAGCCTTGACTTACAAGGCATCTGCAGTCCTGTGCTTCATGCCTTGCCTTGCAGAGTGGTGCAGGAGACAGGCTGGTCTATTGTGGGTTAAGATAAAGGAACAAAAGTCCTCCATTCACTACAGTCAAATGTTGGTTTTTTTTAAAAAAACAAAAATGCTTAAGATGACTTTCATAATGGGAATGGAAAAGTACTGCTGTGAAATGCTTGGAATGGTTGCCTGTGCTTCCATTTGCCTAGCAGAGCACTGGGGGAAGTTTTCTTTGCCTTCTTGCTAAACACAGAGCTTGCCAACGGTAATTTAGTGAAAGATTTTGTTTATCTCGACTTGAAAACCTGGATCCTTGCTCGTAACTCTGGCTTCTGAGTTCTGTTTCCAAGAAGTACTTGGTTTAGGAGCCTGCAAAAGCTGTTTTGTAACAGCGTTTTGCATTAAAGATGTCTGAGAGGAGAGCTTAACCATAGGAGCGTTTCTGACGGTACAAGCCGTGGGTGTTTAGAAACAGCAGTGAAAATGCCCCAGTACGGCTCTTGAAAGGAGAGAGCCTTGCTCCGGCCTTCTGATGTGACAGTGTGCTGTCACCTCCACTGCTTCTAACAGCTATATGTTGACTTTCTTGTTCTTTAAATCCTCTGTGACATTCGCTTATAGCCTTCTAATCAAATTGCAGTTCAGGCTGGGGGGTTTAGAAAATAATTACAGATTAGAATTTCCATCTGGTTGGGTATTTGCTTCTGCCAGCGAAAGCTGAAGCCCATTGATTGCCCTTGAGACCCTTCATCATCTGGGAAGCGGCTGCAGGAGCAGGGCAGACCTGCAGGACCTGATTTCCCAGCTGTGAGACGGTGCTGGTTGCCTTCCTCCTCTGCTGCCCGAATGGCTTATCCTCTTGGGACCCTTAGGAGGGCACCAGGCAGTGTCTCTGCCCGTCCCTTCCGTGCTCCCTCCATACTCACCTCAGCACAGACCAGCCCCTGCACAGCCAAGTGAGTGTTGCCCGTTAAACAGACTCCAAATGATTCTTGGATTAAATTGCACTTTTAATAAAATTAAATTGACTGTTCTCATATTAACTTCTTCTTTTAATAATTGCTATTCCACATCCTTACATTCCAATTTCGAAATGCCTCAAAAGCCATTTGCTCTGTATAGATTTCGGATGAGGCAGATGGTTCCATATGCTGATCACACCTACCAGCGCAGACAGACAAAGTACCAAAGCAGAAGGAATCCCATGTAGAGGTTCCAAATAGCACAAAAACTTCTGTTTAAAAGTTGGGGCATCTTGGAGAAAGAAAAACCACCCTCTAGTCCACCCCCTCAAATCAACCAAACCCAAACGTGACTGGTAGACTTTCTTTCCACCACCCCCCAGTTCCTGCCTGTTCCCTGGTGCCTGTTGAAGGAGGAGATAACTTCATTTTCCTTGCAGTAAAGCCTGAACATCGAACAATTGTCCCCTTTTTTCTACTTGTTGAAAGACTGGCAGATTTTTTTTGGATGTACTAATGAGCAGATCTGTCTCCAAACTGTTTAATTACAGGTGCTTGAAACATTTTATTGGCATTGCGTGAAAAATACTTCTGTGAAAAAAAAAAAGGAATTAACACTTAGGTTGCAGTTTTGTATCGTGCAGGCTTACCAGCAGGAAGAGCCAGCACAGGACAGGAATTGGCCTTCAAAGAAACAATATTAGAAACTCAAGAAGTTACTGATGCATGAAAAAGAAGTAAAGATGAGAGAAAGGATTTCAGTTTGGCACAACGAGATACATCAGTGTGGAAGGACCCTATGGTTTCATCACAGGCAGAGCGTGATCCGTGAAGGGCAGTAGCAGAGTAGCTTCCAGAAAAGCCACAGAGCCCCTGAAGCCCCCAAAAGCTTCAGCACTTGGAGCTGGGGAAATGCAAAATGAAGCAGTACAAATGGACACTAAAACAAATGGCATCAAACCCCCTGCGTCTTCTGCATTGACTTGGTGCTGTATCAGTCCTCTGCTACAAATGGAAATGTTTTTTCCATATACAGGGAAGATGGTAGCGTGATTATCTATGCACAGTATGTGGACAGTAAAGGCTTTGATGGTGGTATGTTCTAGGCTGGAACAGGTCATGTTATTCCAGCAGAGGTGTGTATCTGTGGGTCACTACATCGCTGTACCAACAGGAGTAAATCTCTGCAGAGGTGCCTGCATCACTCCCTGCGTAACTCGCGGAAAGAAAAGTGCTCAAAGTGCCTTTCATACATTGGAACAAAGTATTGGAAATCAAAGCAAACTTTTCCTCCTCCTTTTTGGTGCATCACCTTCTGTACACTTGCTGGTCACGGCCATTACAGGTAGAGAAAGTGCAAAACAATCTTCAGTGTGTTTTGCTTCCAGGCATTTCAGCTCAGCAGAGCCCGCAGAGTGCTTTTTACTGTATTGAAGTATGCAGGGAGTTAGAACACGGAGACATGCGGACGCAAACCTGGGCTTGGATGTAACTGGAAGTAGCTTAAATGTCCTGTTTATGAACCTCTTTTTTTTTCCACTCGGAGCAAAATGCAATTAGGAGCAGGGAGGGAGACATGAGCAGGGGGAATGCTGGAGATAACTTCGGCATCTGCCATATGTAAAACTAAATTATGAGCAGCTTCTTACAAACTGCCAGTAAGCAAGCTGTGCATTCTTTAACACAGAAAAATCCAGGTGTTAAAATACACCTGAGCAAAAGGAGTCCCTGCTGGGGCTTGGCTGGTGTGGCAGCTTTGGTGGTAAGTTCATGAATTCATTGGTTGGCCATTGGGAAAGCTGTGAGATGAGAATCACACTTTTGCTTCTATCTTACATCTAGCCCTTGTTATCACAGGAAGCAGCAATAAAACAGAGCAAAGGAGGAGCACTGGGTGCTGCAGTTACCAGTTTGGGCAGCTTCAATAAGAGACTTCTTCCATTCAGCCTTTCTCCAAAGGGCAGAACTGGGATCACTGCTTCTGCCCCGGGTCACTCTCAGATCTTCTTCCCAAAGCAGACTTGATCCTCCTGTCTGCTTGATGAGCTCTCTTTTGCCTGTTACAGAGTAAAACTGATTTTCACATCCCAGCTAGGGCTTGGTTTGTGCACATCCCTTTTTTCTCTGCCCCTGAGTTGATACCTGATGGGTGGGGGCTTGTGTTATTAGGGTTGGGGGTTTGGATTGGGTTTTTACGAATACAGACTTGGATTTGAAGGCCATAAAACTGCTTTGCAACTCCTTACCCAAATGCCACAAGAAAGCTGGTAAATCAAGCTCAAAAATGAGTTATTTAGGAACTGACAGTAGTATTTTGGTTGTAAAGAAAAAGTGTGTAGTGGGGAGAAATGAGAGGGATGGGTGTTTGTTTTAAAGCTTTTGAAACCGAAAAACTCCTCTTTTTTGTGTCAGAGTAGCATCCTAAAGCCACTATGAGAGGAAACAGAGCAAAGTTAAACCAGCTGCAGAAATAACAGTCCCCTGTAAAGAGCAAAAAGTCCCCATCAGAAAGACTGAGGCAAAAAATAAGTGCTTACAGCCACTGAAATGGGGCGTTATGTGGCTGAGATTGTATTAAGATACAACAAATAGGGATTATGATGCAAAATGAATAGGAGATAGTTTTAATCTCCCTTCAGCCACACCAGCCAAGTGTTCAAACCTCTTTGCTGGAACACCACCACGTAGAAGAGCTTGCTTCTGGCATCTATCAGTCTTTCAGATGGGGGGCTGTAAAGGCGATGCTTGAAGCCATCCTAAATTAAGCCTAAAAAAATGAATTCTGGGTGACCCAGTAGCTTTAATTTACCCACAAGTATACCTAAGGTTAAGATATTCTCTGTCCTTCAATAGCTGTACGTTTTAAGAGAGCTTCTACAGGCTTGGAACCCAGGGTGGTTTACCCAGTAGCTCTTCAGGGAACCTGTGAGAATCCTGCCCTGCAAAGGTATAAATATATATATATGTATATAAATTCAGTCTGACATGATTAGTTTTGATAGGGAAAAGTTAAAAAAAAAAGCCAAAAAAAAGCAGGTTCTTCCCACGGAAGACACAAGAAGAGGATTTGAGGTAGAGATTGAGCCATCAATTGCAAGTCTTTTGAAGCCCCGGCACCAGGGAGGCTGGTGTTGCCAGGTCCTGGCTGCTGCGGTGGGAAGCTGCGAGGCAGAGGAGGGCAACGACTCCCAGGAACTCGCTGGAGCCGCACTATCAAGCGGAAGGCTGGCTGACTCCAACGTTGCAATTACTACATGAAACAAAGCACTGATAAAAATAGTGTGGTTTCTTGCCACGCTTCATTTCCTCCTGGGTAGTCTCAAAAATGTCCCTGTTTGATTCTTTCCTTTGTGTGACTTCAGTGAGTCATGGTGATCACAGTGCTCTGGCAGCGTTTTGAAAAACTCCGAAAGACGGAATATTTCCCTGAATTTGCCAAATGTTTTACATGGAAATTGCTACATTTCAGGTAGTCTCGCCATGTTCTTCCAGTTCTTTTAACTCTCTCTATATAAATATTTCCTTCCTGTAAGAGTTACTCATATTTTAAATTAGTCGCCCAATGCTTCATGGTTTTTTTGGAGAAGCAATAGTGTACTTTAATCAGTTCCTTCCCCCCTGAAGTGTTCATTTTTAGATTATGAAGGAGTCATATTCCTGCTACATACACAGCCTATTTCAGATCCAGCATCCCTGTCCTTTTCCCATGTCTGTCTATGCATCTGTTGGGAAACAAATCACTCTGTACTAGATACGGGCACCATGTAAGAGGGTATTTGCTGAAGAGTTAACTTGCAGGGTTCTGTTGGCGCTCCCTGGGCTGTTCCCCCAGGCAGGCGTGTGAGACACACGTGCCCATGGGAATGAGAAGCTGTACCTATTTGGCAGAGCGAAGGCTCTGATCGCCCCTGCTAAAGGGGAATGTTGGAACCACTTTGCACCTGGAGGGAGTGTAAGTGCTACAGAAACGGACAGTTGAGCTGCATCTGCTGTCTGGAATTTCTTCCTGAGCGCACACATGCCTGTGCGGCTTCCCTGAGCTGTACTTTTGTCTTTCTTTCCACAGTGCCACTCCATAGCCTTCCTTTTCCCCACCAGGTTCTCCTCTGATCTAGCTGCCTTCCAAATGCAAGGCAGGTCTGTATGTAAAGGAGATCTTATATGCTGCTTGTGCTCACACATTGTTTTTTTAAAATACATTTGCCTCGGCCATGCATTTTTTACTGGAAAAAAGGAGGATTTTTTTTGGTACAAGCTGCCTCTTTGAAGGATGACGGTGCAGGTTTGTGCCTCTTGCATTTGGATTTGGTGGTGACACCTCATTTGGGTTCCTTGAGCATTTGCAGAGCCCTCAATCTGTGACAGCTCTTCCATTAGGTGTGAAGAGCTGCTTAACATCTGGGGTTAGACACGTGCTGTTGACAGAGATTAATTGCTCTGACAGCTGCTGCTGTCCGGACGTACATCACGCAGGTACACAGGCCATATGTTCCTTCGACATCAACGCTGACCTGTCTCAGGATGTTTTCATATCTGATATTAGCCAAGGTAGCTAGAAGGGAGCAAGAAAAATGTCTGACCGTTGGTAGCACCATCTTCTCTATCTCGGTAGTTACAGTTAGTGGCAGGATAAAAGCTGGGAGCAGATTGCAGGAGCATTGTCTGTTTTACCCTTTCTGTTTCCAGAACACTTGTTACTTGGATGCACCTTCATAAAACTTCAGATATCCAAATTTTGATTGATAGGTCAATAATTCATTACATCAATCAGATGGTGCTGGCTAGACTTCAGCAGCAGGGGTTTTGAGCAGTTTCCCTTCTAAAACCTCTCTTTCTGTTTGATTTTAAATTTGTAATCATGTTCTTCAGTGTTGCAAGGATTTTATGAGGGCTTTCAGTGCTGGAGAGCCACGGTCTTAGCAGGTCATGTGAAGGTAACAGAGCAGTGTGTGCCAGGTCTGTTTCTGAAAGGACATCCTGATTATTTCAGGGTCTGGTTTGAGAAGGGGCTGCAGCAGAAGGATCCCGACGTCTTCCTCGCGAAGGACGGGGGACACTGCCATTGCTGCCGGGGTTCAAAGGCACGTTCCGTCCCCGCAGGTCTCCTGCACAGATTGCTGTTCATGTCAAATTGTTTCTCCCATTTGTCTGTGTTATCAAACCCATTGAGCTCGGATTGATTTGTGACCCAGCCCAGCAGCCTCTGTCTCCAGGGCCGGGATGGCAGCCGGGAGAGCAACAGAGATTTTCCATAGATTTTTTCCCCAGTCACTGCTAATTTCTAGCATCCCTTGGGTGATCAGCCTCCTCTTGTCTGATTCATTCAGTGCCATCGTGATATGTTTGACATCACCATTATTTCTATGTTTAGTGAGTTATATATATACATTTTTAATGCTTTGTGACACTTTTAAATGCAGCAGGTAGAGAAAGATGTTTTCGGAAAACCGGGAACGTCTGGTGTTTGCGTGTTTTGTTCAGCAGCTCAGTGAAATGAATATGGTCCTGAAGTAGAAAAGAAAAATTACGCATTGAACTTATAAATAAATTAGCTCTAACTCTCAGGTGCTTGAAAATACAGTTAGGATTGTCACGTCAGACAGTTTCTCACACCTGCCGTGGTTCCAGGTCATCCTGCTGAAGATAGTGCAGCAACAACAGGAGTAGGCTTTAGAGGTGGTTGTCTTCCCACACCCAAAGAGACTTTTTTTTGTCATTTAACCGATTGATTAGTTGGCACAGCATAAGCTTTTTTATCCAGCAGTGTGTGTAGCATTTGTTCTGTTTTAGAAAAACAAGGATCTGGAGTAAATTGCAGTCTCGGGGCTTGAAGAAAATTAGCAGGGGAGTGTTCAGGAGGAGCATCGAATAGTATCCTCTCCTCCCATTCCCTGGCTAATCTTGCTCTTCCACAACCAGAACAGAAACCTGCAGGTGCTATAACAATTTCTGGCAAGGTACAGGGTACAGCTTTAAGGAAAAGAAGATAAATACAAAATTCATCTTTAATTTTGTGTTTGCATATTGTTTCTACTTCAGGCTGTGCAAGCTTAATCTTTTTTTGACCTTTTTTTTTCTCAAGTTGTGGTGAGTAGCTTAGGAAATGCAGCCTCCAGTGTACCAAGTGTCATCCTGTCTGAAATATTTAACAGCACAACCTGCGCTCGGAAAGCAACACCTTTTTACCGTGAACTGTTAAAGAAAGGTGAAGCTTGCTCTTGTGAATGCTTGCCAGGTGTTTTTGCATGTAATAACTGACCAGAAGAAATGTGGAAGCAGGTATGAGTTGGATGTGAGAGCAACAGAATAACCACCACTGTGTTTAAACATCAAGCTCCTGAGAACTTATTAAACTTGCTTTGCTGCTGTTGAGTTCATTGGATAAACAGATGGGAAAGAAATTGTTTCATTAAGAGTATGTTTTAAAAGTTCAGAGGTGTTTTGCAGGTCATTAATGCTGCCCTGGCTCTGGCTGCCAAACCCCAGAGCAAACTGGCTCAAGAGAATATGGATCTCTTCAAAGAGCAATGGGAAAAGCAAGTCCGTGTGCTAACCGATGCCGTGGATGACATCACTTCCATTGATGACTTCCTGGCCGTCTCAGGTAATCGGGGATGGGATCTCACAAATGATCGTGCTCGTAACTGAGCTTATTGCTGGGAATGGCTGGTTTCGACACGTGTCCTGGAGCCTTCTGGGCTGGTTGGAAGGAGCGGTGCTGGGACACGTCATCTGCTGCCGAGCGAGGTGTGAAAAGAGAGCAGGAGATCTTGGCACAAGGAGAGGTATTTTTATAGCGTGAAAACAGTGATAGTTTAGTTCAGCAGGTACTCTAGAAACCTGTCATTGCACTTGCAGCGTGTGTGTGAATAAATGTATATATTTACATTGCAGTAGACAGATCAGCTTAAACACAGCGAAAGGCACTTTATGTCTCGAGATCTTGAATTGGTAGCTCAGCTACTGATAAATTACCATCCAGCTACTGTAGTCAAACCTCACCAGTAACAGCGGGGGGAAATGGATTATGTTTATGTCCAAGTTATGGACTATGAAAAATTATGATCCTTCAATTCACCTTAGACTTTTCTTAGGTAAACAAAAACCAATACCAAACCATGGTTAGCTAAAATAAAACTCTTCCTATAGAGGATGTTCTGTGAATGTTTTTAACCACATCCGCTTTCATGAAACTTTTAAAGTTTTTTAAAACAATTAGATAATTGTAATAGATTAATAATTCCATTTGGCAAAGTGCTTGCCAAGATCATCTGTTCTATCAGCATCATTGATAAAGAGTTTAGCTGCTGCGACCTAGAAATGAGGGGGGCATTTTTATTTCCATATCCTTTAATTCTTCTCTAGTCAGAGGACTTGGTGATAGAACAGCATGAATCATGTCAGCAGTAGCCCTCGTGAGTTCCCACTGCAAACTGAGGGCCTCATTTTCCTGGTGCAAACAGGGTTGGACATCTCGAATGCCCTAAGTACTCTAGTTGTAAAGAGGGATTTCACAGGAAGATGGGTGGAATCAGAAGTACCAGATGGACATGTCTAGGAAATGTAAACAAAAACTTGCAGGCCTGAATTAAAAGAACGTATTTTCTTTTTTTAATATTAAAAAAAAAAAGCCAGACCAAAAAACCCCAAGTAATGTTTCTAAGGTGAGTCACCTGTATTATACATGTTGTATTGTGGTTCCCTGGCTCCTGAATAAAAACGTTCTTTGCAGTGAGCTGGCATAAACTTCCCGGGCAATCTGATGGCCCAGTTCTTTGTGTCCGTCTGGGTTCTCGCTGCTGCAGCGGTAGCTGAAATCTCGCAGCTGCAAGGAGCCTATTTCTGGGGAAATATATTTAGAGAGAATTGTGTGCTGAAGTTCACAGCTCCACTTGGAGTTTGCCCACAAGTGTAGGACACGTTTTAAAGAGAACAAGCTGCTTGTCTGAGAGAACGCCGTCTGTGGGAACCTGCCTCGCTGAGTTTCACTTACAGGTGTGGCACCCAAAATGCTGTAGTTTGAGACCACTTCAGGTGCTCGAGTGTATTCAGTAATTATTTATCTGTGCTGCGTTAACAGAGATGTTAGAAAAATAATTTCTTGCTTTAAATATTGCTTCTTTGAACTTTGATGAAGGCTTTCCATATAAATGTCACAACTCCCAATTCGTCTGCTAAAAGTCTCTTTGGGTAAGATTGTGACGAGTATGATTTATACCAGGTTGTGGTGGGGGTTATTAGGGTGGTTGTGGATATCAGGGTTTTATCAGTGAGCAGAATGAAGAAGAGTCTCGTGGGTCTGTGTTTGTGTGTGTGTGTGTGTGTGTGTGTCAGTGCCTGGGACATTAATAGCAGAAGAGTCCTGTAGGCTGAAGATCTTTCCTCCACGCTCCAAACCATGAGTGATTTGCAGCTCAGGAAGCTCCAGCATCAGAGGTGCTATCTACTCAACGGTCCATGACAGATTTTTCTCATTTAAGCTTGTGTTAGCTGCTCTTCCAACCATTATAGACCGCCGGCATCTCCATCATCCTGTGTGGAATTCACAGCTTAATGGTGCTCCGGGTGAAGAACCTCTGGTTTCACCTCTTTGCTTCATTTGGTGCCCCCCGTTGTAGCAGAAGAGGGTGAAGAGGTTTTTTTCCCTGCTCGCTTTCTTCGTGCTGTTTGTAAATGCACAGACTTCTGCCGTACACTTAGTCAGTCAGCTTTTTCTTGACTGCTGAGTCTTGGCCTGTTTCATTATTCCTCATTTCAAAGCTCTTCTGTCCCTTCTGTAATTCTTACCCCTCTTGTCAGTACCTTCCCGTAGCACTCTGGGGGTGGTTGTGTGCCCGCTATCTCTGTTCTTTAGAGCAGTTGCTGATAGCACCATGTAATTGTCAAATTCAATGTTCTGAAAAAGCCTGGATCTCCTTTGAAACCCTCTAAAAAAATCATTCCATTTGCTGCCTTCTGTTCCTCCACCGCTGGCAGACGTTTACGCCAGGGACTGCCCATCACAGACAAGCAGTTTCAGCTTAAGAGCCTCCGGATGAATATTGTGTGGGCCCAATGATTGTCCTTCTTCGTTACAAGATAAACAGAGTATTTACAAACACTCAAGTATTTGTTCTATAACTTATGTCCTCTGCCACTGAGGCTTGACCGGGTTCCTCCAGTGTCCCTTGTAAGGAGAGGGACCACAATGGGAATAGTTCTAAGACCTTCCTCGTGGGACATGGCAGAGAAGCAGAGTTAGAGTTTCTCATCTGTGACTTTATCTCCTGACTTTCTCTGAGCTCTTGCTCTCCTGTAGCCCCCCTGCCTCACAGACTTCTTAGGATGTTTGGAAAAGGGTTTCTTAACCCCTTTAATGGGGAGGTGGAAGGTGTTTGGTGGGGGTGGGTTGAGGATTGACAGTCGTGGGGAACTTCTCATTCTCTTAGCTTTTCACAGTTTTATGTATCTCCTTGTTTGCTCTAAAAATCATTTTTATTGGAAAAATCTCTTTCCTCTTACCCTCTTAGCTTGTTGCCAAACCTCACCGTATTTTCCTTATGGTTATTTTGGCAGGAAGATCCCTTTTCCGTGGCCTGGGTTATATTCTGGGATTCTGTTCTGTTGCTGGGAGCTTTTCTCCAGCCTGGCAGCAGGAGGGCTCTTGGCTTTGATGCAGGATGGTGTTACCATTGCTGGTGGTGAACCCGTGCGTCAGTGTTTCTTGGGCTCTGCCACCCGGGCCTCAGCAGATGGCACTTTGTGCCCGACACTCGCGGTCCATATGCCTGTAGGACAGGTAGCAGTGCATGTATGTACAAGCACAGAGAACAGTGTCAAATCTGATTTGTTGTCATCTGACCAGAGAGTGTAACCAGAGCGGATGCACCTGACAGTCCCCTGCATCCCCACGGCCCCTTGCAGACTGCCCTGGGGAGCTGGGGGTAGGGTTATCTCTCCCTAAAAATACCTTCCTGGCCACTCCGCATCTGCAAGAGACATGAAACGATCAACAGGCATTTAAATATCCATCTTCATTTTGTCCATGCCTTTTATTAAAGTTCCTATAATCCAAAGAGGCTTTTAAATGGTCTGTGGCTTAATTTATTCATTAAGGAATTCAAGCAATAAACAGTCTGTGTTTTGGCCGGATGCCGATGCTTTTTTCTCTTTCCTGTTGCAGCTTGCAGGGATGTCTGTCTCTCGCTTTATATCCCGAAACTCTGCGTGCTCCTTGCTGAAGCTCTTGTACCTTGGCTGCCTGCTCACTGACTTGTCAAATCACTAATGAACCTGCGCTTTTCTCTCTTAGGGCCAAATCCTGCCCTCAGCTGAACTTGTTCAGGCTGAGTTGCTTCAGAGGTATTTCACAAGTGTCTCTCTCTTTTGGTCCAGGTCACTTACAGAAGTCTCACAATATTGCACCTGGCTCTCTTAATTTTATGTAATTTAGTCCTAACTCTTCCAGCAGTGATCCTTTCAGCTGGTTTATACAACTCCTCTATCAGTCAACTCAGTGTGCTCCTCATCTTTACAAGCTCTTGCAAAATGGCTCTTTTACTCCCTGCACAGGGAAAAAAAGCCACTTCAGTGGCACAGGTTGGCAGCGTAGCTTGAGTAAGTCAGTGGTAAGTAACGTTGGAAACTACTTCAAGTGAGAGAGCAGGAATGTTTCCAAGTTGGTTTCACACCAGACAGCCCAAGTGCTGATGTCGGATGGCGATGCCAAAGCGCTGGTACCGATATATTAAAGAGGTCTCTGACAGAGCTGGGAAGACCTTTTTGGGTGCCCAAACGCTTTAGGCATCTTCAGAAATCTCTTTGGGTTTTTTACTCATTTTGGAATTCTGTGACTTGACAAAGGGGGGAAAACATCTCTCTCTAAAAGAGAAAATGTATATTCTAAAAAGTAAATTACAAACAGAAGTCTTGGCTTTATTTTTGGGGGTCTTTAAGAGGCAATAAGTACTCTGGTGCTGGAACACTTTCTGCATAAATCACCACGTGTGTTGCGTGTCTTAAATTTGAGTGGAGGACTAATAGTTCAATATTCTCTGACGATACATGTGTGGTTGTGGGAAAACACAGTGTAGGAAGCTAGAAACGTGCAACAAGTGCCCCGGTGCGTGAGAGCGGTGAGTGGATGAGGTGTGGTGCTGGGGATGGCACCTCCTTGCCCCATGCATGGGGAAGAGGCGGGGGGGAGTGGCCTGCAAATATTCAGAATAAGGGCTTTGGCACTCCAGGGGAAGGAATATGGAAAGAAACACGTTGGAGAATTCAGCTGAAGTCAGCTTTTCTGTTGGTAAAATTGAGTACAAATGGGGGCAAGAAGTGTGGCTACCAGTAGGTGGATGGACTGATGGGGTTTTTGACACCTGGTTGGGAAGGTCGGCTGTTTGCTGGTCATAGCAAGCTTAAAAATTAATGCTTTGCAGCATCTCCTGGAGGTTTTATAGAGCAGGTCACAAACCCGAGACATCGCAATGCAGTCATCTGCAACAGAAAAGAAGATAGTCCCGTCTAAATCCTCCTTTTTTTTTTTTTTTACCACCAGAGAATCATATTTTAGAAGATGTAAACAAATGTGTCATTGCTCTCCAAGAAAAAGACGTTGATGGTTTAGACCGCACTGCTGGTGCCATTCGAGGCCGTGCTGCTAGAGTCATTCACGTGGTCACTTCCGAAATGGATAACTACGAACCCGGAGTCTACACCGAGAAGGTGCTGGAAGCCACAAAGTTACTGTCCAACACAGGTAAGAGACGGTTACTCCCGAGGTCCCCAAGTTCATCTTGCTCACGCGGGTGCAGGCAGCCGGGTACCAACGTACCGGTGAAATCTCTTACAGGCTCCATGTACATACTGTAATGAAAATTAGCGGGAGTTATTTGCAAAATGAGCGATGAAATTGTGCTGCATTGACTGGCTTGGAACCCTGCAGTGCACTGTGTCTCCCCGAACGTGCCATGCTGTCACCCCCTGAGCCCCACAAACCTGAACGTGCCCCAGACAGCGAGTCAGGGCTTGGAAGTTCTGCTGATGGTCCTGCAGTATCACACCAGGCTCTCTCAGTGCTCAGGATCCAGAAAGAAAATTTCTGCCAATTGGCCCAGTAGAATAAATGTGTAATCATTTAGGTTAAATTTTATAAAATAACTTTATAAATTAAAGAAATATTGCAGGTTGTAGTCACCCACCCACCCCTAAACAATAAATTAGGCTGTTTCCTCTGAACTGGCAGGTAACATCCATATAGGGTAAGGAATGATTCTGCTTGCTTCAGTCAGTGCTGAGACAACTATTAGTTGTTGGGTTTGCTTTAATTACAACTTTGAAGAATAATCAAGGGTGACACTGAAGAAATGCACAGCAAATGGTTCTGTGATGCTCTTCCTGGGCTGCAGTGAGTCACTGAAGTACAGCAGCGCAACCTGCCCTCTTCCAGTGAGCTTTGTCCTGGTAATGCTATTTTTATCCACAAAAATGATGTACATCTACAGGGAATATTAAACAAATGCTTCATATTTTATCCCATAGATTCTAACTGCTTCCCCGGGTGTTTTTTTCTCCTTGTGCACTAGAAGATAAGCTTTTCACTGTCTAAGGGGGAAAAAAAGAAATACCAGTAGGGTCAGCAGAAATTTAAGTTAACGTAAGACTTGAGTTACAGCATTGGTGTCCTTCCATGACAAATGAATTGAAGTGAAACCACTGCAGAGCTTCCAGTGGTAGTTAACAACGAGGCACACACAGAGAGAGAACACCAGTGGGGTGGGGACCGACTATTATTTTGTGCTCTTTACTCAGTGATGCCACGGTTTACTGAGCAAGTCGAAGCTGCTGTGGAAGCGCTGAGTTCAGACCCTGCTCAGCCAATGGATGAGAACGAGTTTATCGATGCCTCCCGGCTGGTGTACGATGGAATCCGCGACATCAGGAAAGCCGTGCTGATGATCCGGGTGAGCGTATCTTACTTCAACAGCTGCCTGGGTTCCCCCTCACTTTCCCCCGCCCCTGCTGAACTGACAGGCATCGGTGTTACGGAGAGCAGACAGCGTGAGATTTTTTTCCCTTAGCTCTTATTAACATTCTGGGTCTTCAAAACTGCTAATCACTCTGTGGAGCACTTCAGAAGTGCGTTTTGATTCAGATTCATTGAACAGATGTGAGCAGCGGTGGTAGCCAGAGCTGTGCTGCTAAACACCCTTCACCCTTCTTCTGCAACAGCATGTTAATGCCTGGATTGTTAATGTGCTAAAATCAGCGACCTTTGATTTAGCAACAGCAAGTGGATTCTTAACTAGGGGTGCTTTTTGATGGTTTGCAGGCTTGGAAATAAAATCTGATGGCTCTTTATTTAGTACATTTTGAGAAGTAATGCTAGTTAGTCAAAAGCAGGTTTAGGTGAGTTTGGTCTGTAGCTCCTAGAGCATGTGATTCATTAATTGGCCAAAACGAGGAAACAGAGACCAGTGCACAGAGGCTTCGTCTGTTCTGTGCTGAGTGTCTCGAGTGCAGTGAGGGTGACTGAAGCCCTGCTTTCTGGTGGGTCAGGCAGTGTTAGATGCACAGGGAAGATGCAGAAGAGCTCCTCCAGTTGACTGAAGGGACGCAGAAAAGAAAGTTCTGGTTGAGGCTGATCTGTGGGCACATTTCTTGAATCACAGTGTGGTAAAAAGGGGCAGGAGCCAGGCACAGCACAAACAAATGTAGGGGTTTATTCCGGATTTTTCTTTCTTCCTTGTCCCCCTCTGACTCAAACTGTCCTCATCTCTCAGAACAGTAACCATGGCACAGGCACTTTGGTGATAAGTAAACTGAAGACGTACAACCCCAGAATATATGTGATTATAGTAACCATTGCAATAGTAGGTTACATGTTTCCTGCTTAATGCAAAGAATCAGATGAAAAATCAGAAGAAAAGCTGACAACCCCATATGTGCTCTCCATACAGGTTTTTTCAAACTTAAGCTCAGGATTTAGATTTATAGACAGCCAATGTTAGATGAAGCTATCAGGGCTTTCCTGCTGTGCAGACAAACTAATTTGATTCACCCCCTGCTAAAGTCCTTGTTATTCAGGACACGGGAGCCTGGCTGCCAATTCCACGTCGTCAGTAATTAGCCGAGCTGGCGATGCCAGGAATCCTGACGTTTCCCCTTGCGTCGTGTCTCTGGTGTCAGGGTGCCATGGCTTCATCGCAGCTGCCAGCAGCTGACGCTGGCTCACTGGTGACACAGCGGTGACCTATAAAAAAGTTAAAATGCTAGTGTTTGTTTTCCAAAGGGCTGGAAGGTGTAGAATGCATTTAGGGTAAGAGATCCATCCAGATGGAGATACCAGGGCACTGAGGACCACACGCTCACAGGGGGATGCTGCCACGCTGGGCTGGGGCAATCCAGCTCATTTCATGTGAAACTTTGTCTGGTGGCACTTGTTCTTTACAGGAACCAGAACAAAAAGTCATTTAAACACTTGATTTTTTGTGTTTATGCAAAGTGTTTTCAAAACTAAAATGATACTGTATCTATTATTGAAGCAAAGCTCTTTCCTCCCCGATCCCAGGAAATCTCTTATTGTCCCCAGAGGACTTTTTGCCCTTGATGCCATGGTGAAAGGCAGAATGACACCGTGTGTACTTGGGTTTTGTGGCCTTTGGGATGGAGAAGGGGGCTTGAGAATCAACAGCAGTTTCTAAAGATGCAGCAGAACTGTTTTCTTTATATATTTTTTTTAATTTCCTAAATATTGATACACTGAGCTACTTACTAGGATGTGTTCTTATGCTGAATTTGTGGATATACTCTGTTCTCTATTGTGGAATCTCCTTCTCTGGAGACATTCTAACTTGCCTGGATGCATTCCTGTCCAATCAGCTTTGGGTGACCCTGCTCTGGCAGGGGTTGGGCTGGATGATCTCCAGAGGTCCCTTCCAACCCTGACCATTCTGTGATTCTTCAAGACATGGAGAGGAGGTGGTGGCTGAAACAGCCTAGGTCTTCATTGTCAGCATCTTCGCCTTTGCCTTTTGGCAACTACTTTGCATTTTCATCTTTATTTTATCTGTATCACAAGATGTCTGTATTGGAAAACAAATTGGTAAAATTCACATCATAGGAAAGAAATCTGAAGAACAAGGACTTTATTTGCATCTTATCTGTTAACAACAATTTATTGCGTTTATCGGCAAAGTTTTTGGTTGCTCCAGCTCTGCAGAACAGTCATGAAGTGCCACTCTAGGCAAAGATGTAGTATTTTGACAAACATGCTGTTTAAACTTGATAAGCTTTATAAAAAGTTTGCCAGCTCTAGACTGGCAGGAGCAAAAATAAATCCTAGGCAAGCAGGAACTAGGTCAGATGTGTTTAGCCTACAGCATAAAATCTGGCCCTTACTAGCTACAAATTTGCAGCTTTTCCTGGGGGATAAGAATACATTTCGATACATTTTATCTGTTGTTAATTTAGTCGATGCTTTGATTCATAATTGTGCTAAAGATGATGTCTGTGGTTTTGAACCAGGCCTTAAAGCTGTGTGTAATTTTAGCTTCAGAATCTCAAGCGAAGCTTTTACATTTAACCAAGTTGCAAAAGTACTGTTCGTTTTGCAAAAAAAACCCCTTTTTTCCCCCCTGTGTTTCCAATCCTGAGTGTGTTAATGTCCTGACAAATCTCAGGTGTTTAGTTACTGGTATGTAATTTTGGGGATCCCTGTGGTATTTAGCACGACCAGTCAAGCATATATAATCACCCATGTTCACAAGCTGGATACAGGCCCTACGTTTACCTTTTTGTTGGAAACACCGAATAATTTTTACACTCACTTTTTTCCATTCTCTCTGCTTGAAAAATAATGTTCTTGTTGGTTTTTTAGAGCCGTGAAATCTCTCGTTTGACTCTGACTGAATTACTTTTTCCTCAGACTCCAGAAGAGTTGGATGATTCTGATTTTGAGACTGAGGACTTCGATGTGCGGAGCAGGACAAGTATTCAGACTGAAGATGATCAGCTCATTGCTGGGCAAAGTGCAAGGGTAAGGAAGAAATAACATTATAAAACTGTGACAAGAAACAGTTAACACTTTCTTTGAAAAATAGAGGTTAAATTTTTTGGGGGTGGTGGTGAAAATGTTGGCTCAGGAAACTGGCATTCTTTTTTTCCTTTTTTCTTCTGAATAGGTTAAGTTAAATGCAGGATGCGTTGGTCTGACGGATGTGAAAAACACCTATGCTTTATTTTGGACATTCTGAAAGGTCAAAATCCTTCTAGTATCAAAAAACTCTTTATACTTTGACTCTGCAGAGGTTGCAGGCACTGCTATTTGGTGGGGTGAGCTGAGATACAGGGCAAATCATCCCATTGGACTAACAGCACTTTCTACAGGCAAACGCTGTGTTTGTGGGCAAGAAGTTATTAGAGAGATCCTTCTCGCACACGTGGTGGCGCGTGTTTGGCCACTGAGCAGTTAATGAAGACAACGTTGAGAGGAGCTCAAAAATAAATTCTGAATGTTTAAACTACCTGCATTTCCTGTGGCTGTTAAAAATGAAAGCATTGATAGGCAATGTATAATCATTAACAGGTGAAAACTTAAAACCAGAACATTGAAGGAAAACCAGGCCTTACCTATTGTTTTTATTTTATGTGTCCCCTTCTGGGTCGATAACAATTTATGCTCTTGGGAAACCGCCAAGAAACACTTTTTGTGAAGGCTCATCTTGCCTGAAGCCAGGCAAGAAGTAGCCAGGCCTTATGTATCAAACTTCTGGCTTTGGAATTGCACTGAATGATTTTTTTTGCTGCCCTGCCTTGGGCAAGCACCTGTATCCCTCTCCCCACTTCTATTTAAATGCAGGCATTTCTGATTTACCTTTTAGCACAGCTGCTGCCAGAGGCTTCTTTTGTACCAAAGACTCCTTTTCCTCTGCTCCTGGAGGCACGACAGCTCCTAGTATTTATGAAGGCAAGGGCACTGAGTCTCAGGCAGGCCATAAACCTACTCTAATAGATTTTATTCAGGAGTAAGCACATACTCTTTATTTTCTTTTAGTCTTTCCTCAGTATGCATGTTTCAATATAGTACATCTAGTTTTTTGCAGGAAAGAGACTGGCAATATTTCTTCTGGGCATTGCAGCACTGAAAGATACCCAAGCAGAACTTTCGTTTTAAAACTCTTAAATTTTGTGGAAAAGGCAGGTCTGTCCTCTTCCTGCAGTTTTTCTTTTGCTGGATGGTAATACTTGGCAAACTTGTTTGGTGTCTAACAATTTCATTTGCCCGTGTTTCAGCTGGCAACTTGTCTTTCTGGGGCACACTTCCTTAAGAAAGAGTGTAAACTTTGGTTCAGAATAGGAGGAAATGGTTCTGCAAAGCCTCTAGGTAGAGGATCACTATTAAAGTTTTATCCCTCATCTACGTGACTTAAATTGGTTATTAGTGAAATGCTCCAAAAAGCCTTCCACAAGTGGCTACATACGGCAATGTGAGAAAACTCTCTCTTCCAGGCTATCATGGCTCAGCTCCCACAAGAGCAAAAAGCCAAGATTGCTGAGCAAGTCGCCAGCTTCCAGGAAGAAAAGAGTAAATTGGATGCTGAAGTATCCAAGTGGGATGACAGCGGTAACGACATCATCGTTCTGGCCAAACAAATGTGTATGATTATGATGGAAATGACAGACTTCACCAGGTGAGTCTCGTTCACTTGTGCGCACACCGCCCTCTCTCAGCACTGGCTGGGGTGTTCCTCTTTCAATGAAATATTTTGCAAGTGCTCTTAAGAGCCTTACTTATAATTTCCTTTAAGTGTTACCCCATTAAAGTCAGTGCATTAACTTGGGAGATGCATTACTGTGCAGTGACTGGGTGGTAATACTTGTTTAAATTGATCTATGGATACACAGCAGTTATTGCCTGTCTTTCTTTCCTTCTTTCTTAAGGGTGATTTTTATTCCAAGGAAAATATATATATATGTGTGTGTGTGTGTATATATTTGCTTAGTGCCTTACAACATTAAATTCTATGGGCTTCTTGATATTGCTATACTGCAGAAATAGTTCCTAGTATGTTTATTTGCCAAAGAAGAAGAGGGGCTTTGATGCCTTTTGAAATTCATTTACCAGATTTTACACAACGCTATTTTTTAAACTTGATATTGCATTCCATGAAAATTGCAAATCTGTCTTCTAAAATGTTATCTCTTACCATCACTGCCTGACTTAAAACAGTAACATTTAAGATGGCTTTATCCCTAGATTTGACCTAAATATGGGGAGGGGCTGGAAGGGGGAAACTGTCGTGAAAAGGAAAGTGCCTATTTCTGTGGAACCTTATTGCTGCTGTTTGGGTGGGGAATCACTTCCAGTACTGTGTGGAACAGGGTGAGGAAAGCAATATATGCGCTCTCTCTGCTTTCTGGTGCCAGGAGGTAGACTCAGTTCTGTTTTGCAGGGGTAAAGGTCCACTGAAAAATACGTCAGATGTGATTAGTGCAGCCAAGAAGATCGCAGAGGCTGGGTCACGGATGGACAAGCTGGGCCGGACTATTGCTGACCACGTAAGTCACAACTCATTTTCATAAGCCTCCAGCACAGATGAGCAATAGGAGAGCTTGCAGTATGGCAGCCGTGATGAACGGGAGAAAATGTGTTTTATTTGGGTGAGATTTTTTAACTGATTTTCTAGATTTGCTCCTGGAAAATTCCAGCCTTTTCTCTCTAGCAGCTGCCCTGCCACCCTGAGCAGAGTAAGCAGCTAAATATGTCCAGCAGTAGCACTGGCTTGAATCAAGCACCTTCCATTTTCAGGTAGCAATATGCCAACACCACTACACGTCACAGGGAATCTAGGCCAGATTCTCTGCCCGAAAGGGACTGAAACTCAATTCGTGTCCCTTCCATCACGCTTGTTACGTGCCCAATACTCTGCAAAGTGGTGACGAGACTGCACAGGCAACACCATAATTACTGCACGTGGCCCTGTTGCACAACCTTTAATGTTATTTTTGAGGCAGCTTTTAAATATTAACAATTTCCAAGTGCCTCATAGGCTGAAGGATGAGATTGTCAACAGTATCTGGTATTGTTTTTCATTGTCTATTCAGAAGACTTTGAGCAAGGCAGGTGGCGACCTGGGCATTTCTCTGCTGTCCTGGGCTGTTGCACTTGTCGATGTGCTATAGGTACAAAGGTATTTGAAGAAACTTCTGTAGGAATGAAGGAGCATGGGCCAGCTCAGGGGTTTATGCAATGCATTTTCCTGTCCTGAGCCACTTTAGAAACTGGGCTTGGCCAAGCAAAAGTGCCTTTGGTCTCCATCCCCACCCAAACTGCAGAGAAACATCACCATTACTAATAATATTCTGCCTTCAAGGAAGACCCTGAAATGCCAGTAGGTTTAGTCTCAGATCATGGACTGAACTTTATTTTGTAGCTGGCGTGTGTTTTCCAGTCCTTCCCTCAGTGGAAGAGGCTTCAAATAAAACCGCGTTGCTTTGGAAGTAGATCTTTGCCATGAGGGTCTTGCTCTGAATGCTGCGCCCAGAGGACGTTGTGTTCATCCTCATTGATTAAGGACGCGGTGAGAAATGTTCAATGGGGAGAGAAAGTCAAGAAGTGCTTTTTAAGATGGGTCTCTTTGCCGTAGCATCGTGACAACCGCATTTCTGGAGGAACCAGGTGCACTGCTGCCACGGGTAAATGGAGCAGGCAGCAGTTTGTGTTATAGACCTCAGGGGATCTTGGGCTGAAGGTTTACAATGCTTTGGTTTTTTCTTTAATTCACATGTTTTATGCAACTTGGTATATGGTTTTCTGCACCGAGCCATTTCAAAATACAGAAGAAAACTAAATGGCTCCTTTTAGTAGAAGTGAGGTCCTTAAAAATGTAAAAGATTAAGCCCATGTTTGAAGATAAATAGAGTACGGGACTATACAGTTAGTCATTCTGACAAGAATATAGCTTTTTCTTTTCCCTGACTCCGTTCTCCACTAATACTTTGAGCTTGCATATTTCATTGGCTGTGCTTGCACGCTCTTTACAGACTCACAGTGATCTGTTAGTGCGGAGCTGCCTGATGGTTCCGGAGGAGGAACCACACAACCCTTCCAGCTGAGCACTAACGCCATCCTCCGCCCTACACACCAACGGGGTTTATGTCCTGTTCTCCTGGTGACACCGGGTGAATCAAGACCCCTCCAGTCAGTGTGTCGGGAACTCCTGACTCCTGCCACCGGGTGCTTTTACAGCACATTTCCTTTGAAACCACCAAAGCTATTGCCCAAGGTATTTCACGGCTATTGAGAAGCCATCGGCCGGCAGGTTTGCCCGGAGGTGTTCCATCTTTCACTCACCTGCTTGTTTTGAATGGGGGAAGATGAAGAAGTTATGAGTACCACACAAAAATGATTTGCAGCAAGGCAGTGATTCTCCCCATTATTTATTTTTTTTCCACCAATGTTTAAATACTTACAAAACAGAAGGAAAAATTCTGTTGCTTTTTTTCTATGACAGTGGTGAGACGCTGAGGTTACACCAGCATCATTGAACTGGAAGGAGGTGGGGACCAGCGCAGGATTTGCCCCGCTTCCCAGTAAAGCACTGGGGCAGGCTCTTGCTGTCACAATGGTTGGGCTGGGGAGAAAGTCCAGGGATGGGCTGGTGGCTGTCCTGGGTGACACTGGGGGAGCTCTTCCATCTTTCCCTGCCCCTTTTCTTTGCAGAAAGGGAGGAAAAGGCAATTCTGCTTCTCCGCAGGCTCGGCTGCGGTGGTGGGAAGGGAATGCGTGTGCATGTGCTCCGTCTGGGACAGATCCTGGATGTGACTGGGAGCAGCCAGCTCAGCTTTTGCTAATGGCCACCACTGGGTCTGTGGCAGCGTCTCATTCTGGGGGGGGTTGGGGAGGTGGGGGTGCCCCCCAACAGTCAGCTGTTTCTGTCGCAGCTATCTGCAGTGGCCGTGCTGCGGGAATCCTCCCCAGCCAGCTCTGCAGATGGGGCTTTGTGTCTGGGACTGCTGTAGGTTGATACAATAATGTAATCTTTCTTCATCAGTGTTGAAACTGTTGCCTTTGGGGTTTTTATCTGAGTATTCGTGTGTAGGAAAGGGCAGGGATCGTACAGGCATCTGCAGTGCCTTTTGTGGATGTTCTTTTTTATCTTGTGTTACATCTCTATTTAAACATCATCTGTCTTTGAGCTGAATTCTCTCTTCTGCCCATCGAAACAGCACACATGGTATGGGCTGTGGTTTTCCAACTCACCTCATATTGATATATACAACCGAAGAATAGTTCCTACTCCACTGCTTCCCACCCTGATGTTTTGCTGCCTCCTCCAGCCATCAGTAAACATGCAGCAGCCTCTTTTCCTTCAGCCTGTCTTGCTTTAAATGGTTTCCATAAACTCACAACCCATAAAGTACCTGGGATTGTTTAGCGGCCCTTCTGACGTGCCGTATTGTGCATTTGTCAACATTCAATTCACTCTGCCGCTGCATCGCTCCTTCCCTTTGTTAGATGAGCTCTTTGGGAGATGGAGAGCATTTTCCAAAATGGTAATTTCAGCTTTTCATTAGCTCCTTGGCCGATGCAGTTTGTGGGCTTTCTCTAAAACATCTTGTACCGCCGACTAATATTGATTAGCTTAAAAAATTAACCTGCAAGCTTTGCTGCTTTGTTATTCATGGTTCTCACTTCACTGATGGAAGCAATGGCAGAGTTGCAGATACTTTGGGTGTTCCATTACCTTCCTTGGGGATAAGAGGGTGATCTCTGTTGGTTTATGGAGCCAGCAGGTCGGATGCCCACGAAGGCATCCATATCTCTGTAGCCTGTGGCTTCTCCGAGACACCCCCCTCAGTGCTCTGTGTGTGTCTGTGTTACCGTAGCTCACAGCCCAGCCCCCTGCTGTGGAGGCATCTCTATATGCAATGTATAGCACAGCTGGTTTCTCTCTGCTGTGCTTAAATTCCACATGAGCTTAAAACCACTGCTTCTTCTGGCCCTGGAAAAAAACAAATGTATTTATTGGCTATACTCACCTCCCTTTGAGAGCTGAACGTGGGTTATGGCAGATCAGTTACTGCCGTGGGAAGCAAATGCTCCGTGTGAATGTGAGCCCCTGTTTGCCCAGCACTGCTTCTGCTGCAGCCTCCTTTTGTGCCTTTAGCACAAAGGAAACTTTGGTTCCTGCTTCTGTCTTGTGCAGCTCGAGCTGTAGCTCGGGAGAGAAGGTCTGACGTGAGAACTGGGGTTCAGACCCCACTGCTGACACCCAGGAGGGGATTTGTGCTGGGAGAGGAGAGCAGAGGCTGTGTGGCTGGAAGCAATAAACCTGAGCTGGAGTGAAGCACCGAGTAGTAAATTGGAGCCACTTCTAAGGTTATTCTTCGTACTGTGTCCTTGCTGAATCTTCATGTGCCAGTCTGCACTACAGGGTATCGGGCCAGAAGATGAACTGGGATTTCACTGTCAGTGGAGAAGAACTTGCACAGACAGTGCAGGCCTGGGGGTCTCGGCGGGGTCTGGGCAGTGGGAAGAGAAGAGGGTGCTTAAGGGACCTTAAAGCCCATCCAGTCCCACCCCCTGCCCTGGGCAAGGACACCTCCCACCACACCAGGTTGCTCAAAGCTCCCTCCAATCCAGCCTTGAACCCCTCCAGGGATGGGGCAGCCACAGCTTCTCTGGCCAACCTGGGCCAGGGTCTCACCACCTTCACACCAAAGATCTTCTTCCACAGATCTCATCTCAATCTCCCCTCTTTCAGTGTCAAACCCTTCCCCATCGTCCTAGGGCTCCCCTCTCTGAACAAGAGTCCCTCCCTGGCTTCCCTGGAACTGGGACTAGAAGGGAGTCCAAGGTCTCCCCGGAGCTTTCTCTTCTCCAGGGCTGAACCCCCAACTCTCTCAGCCTGTCCTCACAGCAGAGGGGTTCCAGCCCCTGGAGCATCTCCGTGGCCTCCCTTCCAACAGCTCCGTGTCCTTCTGATAAACGTGACCTGTCGGACCTTAATGTCCCCTGCAACATTGCAATGTCCAATAGCTTCTGCTAAGGCTGTGTGGAGTTGGCTGCCAGCAGATCTGAGATGGCCTGTTTCTCTCTGGAGAGACACTGCTGGCCACCATCCTCACATGTCCAGAGAGATACTGCAGGACTGGCCGGGGCAGTAAAAGGCCTCCTGTAGCCTTTTAGTCTTAGGCTGGCAGATCCTGTTTTGGATCGTGGCTGCTCCTCAGCAGGAGCTCCTCCTGTTCTGAAATCCAGCGTGAGACGGGCCCGTTAATGACCTCGCTGCTCGGCCTGGCCAAGCGAGGGATGGCCCTTGGTTTCTCTCTGAGGAAACAGCGTTGGGAACTGCACTGCAGCCACCGGAACCCGTGTAGTCTTTCAACAGCAAAGCTGAAAAAGTTACTTTTATCTTACGGATGAGTGCCTCAGCAAGCACTTTAAAAGTTGTATTTCATGCCTGGTGAGGAATCTGGTTTCCACACTGCTAAGAAACAGGAGCAGAAGTCGGGAAAACACCTACTGTGCTGGATGTAATTGAGTAACTGTTGGGTTTATCATTCCTGAGCTTAAAAGACGTAAGATTGGGAATGGAGGCAGGATTTGGTAACGTGTGCCTGGTGGGCCTTGAGACCTTGGATGTCAAATCGTTGCTGCTGTGGCCTGGCCAGTGTACGGGAAGGACCTTTAATGGGTAACAAAGCTGCTCTGGGTAGCCTTCCTCCTCTTCCTCCTCACAGGGAGCTCAAGGGCAGCCGCACAGCTGAAAGCAGCCCTGGTGACATTGCCCAGTGACTGCCCCCCTGCTCTGAGCCCCTGTTTATTGCTTCTGGGTTTTTAACTATGGTGACATCCGGGTATCGCTCAGTTGCCTTTTGAACACCGAAGCTCAGCAGGAAGGGCAATGGTCCCTGTTACATTCCCTGTTACAGAGTCTGCTTTCTCCCTAAAGGGTTTCTGTGGCGGTTTCCATGATTGCAAAGTTTCTTTGCCTTTGTTTCCCCAGTGCCCTGACTCTGCCTGCAAGCAGGACCTGCTGGCCTACCTGCAGCGCATCGCGCTCTACTGCCACCAGCTCAACATCTGCAGCAAAGTGAAGGCCGAAGTGCAGAACCTCGGGGGGGAGCTGGTGGTCTCTGGGGTATGTATCAACGTGCGGGTTTTTGTCTTCCAGGGGGAGCACTTCAAGCTCAGCTTTTGTGCTAAATGTTATAGGTAGAATATAGATGAGTGATTTTCATCAAAGTTCTAATGTTTGCAAAGCTTATAATGCTGCCTGGTAAGTTCTTGGAGGAAACAGTGTTTGAAAGGGGAAAAATAAAGACTTCACTTTGCCTTCCCCAGCAGTGCCTGCAGACAGGCCCACTTCACCTTTGTGTAATCTGCTGGTGGTGGGGTTAAATCAGTGCAATCAGCAGAGCTAAACCTACCCCCTTGTCTCTGCAGGGCCTTGGTACACGCCAGGGGTCCCACAATGCTCCTGAGATGCGAGTGTTTCACAGCTGCAGTGCCCTGAAGAAGGCAGGGGGTGGTAGTGGCTGCGGTGTTTGATGAGAGCTGAGACCTGCCCCGGCTGGGCTGCTCCCCTCTGCCAGCCATTTCTTAGCATGGAATTTTTTCACTGTAGTTTATGAAATTCTTCCTGCTAAGAGGAATCCCTATGACAGGTATCTGGGGGGAGGGAAGCGGAGCTCAATTCTTAAATTTCTTCTGACGTATTCATCCTCGCCCTGGAGGGCTCTGTTTGATCCCTGGTGGTTTTGCCCATCCGGGCATGGCCGAGGCAGGAGATTTGGAGAAGGGCCAGAAATGGCCCATAGGTCCCTATTCCCTTTAAATGCAAAGGCAAAACGCAGCAATAGGTACCTCCAGGGTTTTACTGCAGGAATCCAGCATCTTCAGGATTTGCACACCCTTCTGCCATCAACAAGTTACACGAACAGGCATCTGTCCTCTCATCTCCTGGTTTCACCTGTTCTCCACAACTCTGTCCCCCAAGGGCTCAGTATTGCCTGTAGCAGTATAACCTCTGTCACGTTGCCAGACAAAGACCTCGGTCAGGCTGGGGGCTGCACCCCTCTAAAAGTGAAATCCTTCTCAGTGTTAACATCCCACCCCATCCAGAACTGTTGGGAAAGTGGGGCTGTAACCAGGGCAGTGAGACCCTGCACCCCGTGATCTGTGATCTCAGATGGCAGCGGGATGGAAGGGAACGTTCCAGCACCAGCTGCCGCCCCCTGCTCAACCCGCCTCGCTGTTAAACAAGCAATGGCTCCCAGCTTTTCCCCAAAACCCTCCTTAGATGTCTACAGGTGTCTACACACAGGAATTGAGGTGTGTAGAGGAGCTGAGCTCTGTGCAGGCTGAGCAGAGGCACTGCGACCCCAGACCAGGTCCTGCCCCAGAGCAATGGGCACTCAGGAGCTGGAGATCCCACCCGGAGCAGGACACTGGCACCCAGAGAAGTGGGTTCCCGCCGAGGTCACCTCACTGGTCCTCCCCTCCCTCTTCCACCCTGCCCCTTTTCTGTCTCTTCAGCTCTTGCCACGTGACAAAAACTTTGGCAAATGCAATTTTTTCTCTTCATTTTAATGCTCTTATAAATCAGGAAGCCCCTGGGATGGTGGGCTCCAGGGAGAGGGGTGGGAGAGGGCTCCAGGCCTGGCTGAAGAGGCAGTTGCATTCTTCCCTTTCCAGTACAGCTTCATATTCCGGGGTGATTTAAATATGTATTAACGGTGATTAAGCTATTACTACAGCTTTATTAATTTGATTAGAGAATAAGCTGCTGTTAAAGCTTAGTCACAAAAGCAAACAGCGGAACACAAATCTTTGGGATTTAATGTGGAAAAGGCAGAGACTGGAGGCCAATGTTGCGCTTCGGCTTCTGTGGCACGAGTCAGGGTTTTACCCCTCGGTGTCCAGAGAAAAACCCTGCCTTGAATTCAGAACCTCAGATCTCAAAAGCAGACCCAGAAAAATCAATGTTTGAGCACTTTTACACCCCAGGATTATCGTGTTTTCTGGAATTTGTGTGTTTGTGTGCTTTTTCCGGCGTGTGACTCTGCGTGTTCCCGCTGGGCAGGTGGACAGTGCCATGTCTCTCATCCAAGCCGCCAAGAACCTGATGAACGCAGTGGTACAGACCGTCAAGGCCTCCTATGTGGCCTCCACCAAGTACCAGAAGTCCCAGGGCATGGCCTCCCTCAATCTTCCCGCCGTCTCCTGGAAGATGAAGGCTCCGGAGAAGAAACCCCTGGTCAAGAGGGAGAAACAGGACGAAACCCAAACTAAAATCAAGAGGGCGTCCCAGAAGAAGCACGTCAACCCCGTGCAGGCCCTCAGCGAGTTCAAGGCGATGGAGAGTATTTAAAGAGAGGTCTCTTGTCTCAGTTAGTTTTTTTTTTTCCTTTAGCCCACTACTGCTACTTCCAGAACTCGACTTTTAATATTCTAAGGATTATTTTTTTTTTTCCCCAAAAGTTTACTATTCCTCAAAATGTATTTACTTAATATAATTTTGATAACTTTGTTTAGATTACACAGGGAAACACTCAAATTGGTAAGTGCTATCGATGCAGCTTCAGCCTGTGGAGGTGTGTCCATTTAGGTGGCTTTTAGAGCACAGGGGTGTATTTCTAGTGGAAAATTATTTTGTATAATCTTGCTTTAAATAAAATATTCTATAACCAAAGAGGATTTTACAAGAACACTAATGGTTAACACTAACAGCTGAATCATGCTACTCAGAGACTGCAGTTCTTCAGGCTGATCAAGAGAGGAAAATTAGATCTTTTCGCTCAAAAGAAAATTAATTAAAGTATTGTATGTATGAGTGTGTTCCTGCTGCTGGGGTGGAGAGGGAGGATGCTCGGTACGCTCAAAGCAGTTGGAAAATACAGCAGGCAACAGCTTGACCACAACTGGAAAACATCTGGAAGAATGATGTCCTATTGCCTGGGTTGGGTGTTGCTGGGAAGGGTGTTTGGAGACGTGTTTGGTGCTGCCAGGTCACAGGACGTGGCTTGTCCCCCTCTTTGCCTGACGGGTCGTTTCCATGCACTTGTGGTGCACAGACACCTGGTGTATGTGACACCCGGTGTACTGGTCACCCAGTGCATGGGACACCCGGTGTACTGGTCACCCAGTGCATGGGACACACTGTGTATGGGATGCTGGTGGGTTCCTCTCCCCCCTGCCTTCCCGGAGGGGGTTTCACACGAGTCTCTGGGGGAGCCCCCCCAGCGAATCCATTAAAACATACAATGGTGGAGGCCGATCACTTCTGTGCGACGGGAATTTTAATGCCTGGTTACCAATTACTGATGTATTTTGCTGCGGGACACTAATAAAGTTGCTTTTACCAGCTGGTGTATCGTGGTGTGTGAATGGAGCNGCTCACCGCTCCCCCTTCCCCGGTCCTCAGCGCGGGGCAAGCCCTTCCCGCCGAGCGGCGACTCCTGCCCCACCTGAGGAGAGCGCTCCTCTTCCCCTCCCCCCCCATCCCCGCCGTTCACACGCAAATGAGCTCCGGACTCATTTCTCCTAATTCTCCGCATCCGCCTTGGGGCTTCCAGTGGCACCTCCCGGCCCTGGGCGCTCAGGCTGCCGTTCGGACTGTGCCTTATTTCCGGGAAGCGGAGCCGAAAGGTGGAATTTCTCTGTCTGATGTAAATGCTCTGCATTTCCGCGGGTTTCGCGCCCGCGGAGGAAGCCCCGCGCCGGGGGCAGCGCCTGTTGCAGCTTCTGGAAAGCGCCCATTGAAAACGGCAAAGCAGCCTCTGCTGTAGTTAATGCTTTAAAGCCCAGATACATTTTAGAGCTGATCCTTGGCAGCCTCACGTTATAATTTTATTTATTTTCATCAGCTTATAATTTACTTCCATCAAGGTTCTTGCTGTCGTGTCACCAAAAGAATCAGAATGAAGCTAAATAAGCCCTTGGGATCTTTTTTGCTGAATTTATCATGTTTTCAAGCATTTTGGCCTCTGGAGCACAGGTAACAACCACCTGCGTTACGTGCGCGTTTTCCTACACTTTTAACACCCGAACAGGCACCTGGTGCTGTTGGTGCATCTTGGTGCTCCTTGCACCGGCACCCAAGGGCTGGTGACGTAGATAACAAAGTAGATCTTGTTTTATATATAATTACTAACTGGGTTTATACAATATGATTTTTTTTTCTCTCCTGATATTAATACAATCCCTTCAAAGGCTTCACTCCCCAGACTGTTCAGTGGCTCTTCAAAATACAGACATTCCTCCCCCCCCCCCCCAGCAAACGCAGACTGTCAATGAGCTCTAAAACCCAGCCCATATATTAAGATGTGCAGCCAAATTTACACGTATTTAGCTTTTAAATAAAATGCTTATTTTATGCTACGAACTTTGAGGAGGGAAAGTGGTTTGAAAGGGGGTGGGGGGGGTGGAGCCGAGAGCCCCCACTCACCCAGCTCTGCTTTACCCAAGAATTGCTCCTCCTCAGAGCGTTGTGTGGGGTTTCTGGAGGAGCATCAGGGGAGATCACACACGGCTGCTGCTTAATTGCTGCCGTTAGGAATCCCTCAGCAGTGACCCGGGGGAAGCAAAACCCCCTCCCAGAGCAGAGTCAGGGTTTAGGGTCATTAAAACCGATTTTCAGTCCCTGTGCTGCAGCGAGAGCCCCAGGGACGTGGCCATCAGTCAGTCCCTTCCAACCCAAACCATTCCATGATTCTAAGATGCTGCTGCTGCTGCCAGGAAGAGCCCCTGGCCACACGCAAGGGATGCAGTTGCTGCTTAAGCACAGATCAGCTCTGGAACCCGGGGTGACTCCTGCAGCCCCCCTGGATGGACGGGCTCCACCAGTGACCCAGGCGAACTGGGTTAAGTGCAGAGAGGCCTGACCAGGACCCCTGATATCTCAGAGGAGCCTGATGCTGGAGCAGCACCAACCTCTGCTCGTGTTTGCTCAGCACCGACCCCAAGGCCCCCAGAGCGGGTGGGTCAATGCTTTAAAACAGCTTTAAAACACGTGTAAAGGGGCTGATCCCGGTGCACTGAGTGATTTCAGGCTTCACCAAACCCTCCCGAGGTGTGGAAGCAGCAGCGACACGGGGCAGCGCGGAGCAGCGAGGAGGGGGTGGGTGGGTCCGGGCACCCATGAAGCTGTAACTGTATTAGAGAGCCAATTGAAAAGAATTACAGTAATTACTGCCTGATGTAATTAAGCGGCAGGGAAGAGCTCACGCAGTTGGTCTCCGCCGGGGCTGCTGGAGGGGAACGCTCTGCTGGGAAGGAGCCAGCACGGTCACGTCTGGCAGTAAAAGCCATGGGGGAAACCATTCCATGATTCTACATCTCCCACAATGGGAGATGAAATCACCAGATTGGGGTGGGGGCCGGCAGGGACCTGCGGTGGCTTCAGGCAGGGAAGGGCTGTGGGACTTCCCTTCTCATCGCCACGGGTGGGAGCTGGGCACGGCCGCTCCCCACCTGGAACACACCAAAACAGTCCCAGAACAGGAGGGGGTTGGGGGGTTTTTTTGGGTGCTGTGGGGTGGCAGCACCCAGTGAGGCCAAGCCCCACAGCTCTCCTGACCCGGCTGCGCAAGACGTGTGGGAGGATGAAGCCACATTTTCTTCTGAAGTGTATTAGTGAAAACAAATCCCCAGGAGGGTGTCTCGGTCCTAATTTCAAGTGCTCTTAATTTGCACAAGTGATTAATTGAGCCACATTGAATTTATGCAGCTTTAATCACGTGTGAATGTTTCAATGTCCGCCTTTGCCGTTGGGTGCCCGCCCTTGGCCCGGCCCAGCTCTGCCACTGACCAGCTCCGGGACCAGCCCCAGGGGCTGGGGGCTCTCCCAGCTTGGGGCAGTTGGGATCGCAGTGGGTGCAGAGAGGGGAGCAAAGCAGCCAGGCTGCAGTTTCTAACAGGCAGCAGCAAAGCAGGGGCACGCGGGTCACAAGCCGAGGTGGCCAAACTTCACGTAGGGGCAGTTATTTGGGAGGACAGAGTGGGTGGTGGTCGTCAGTGATTTCAAACCCCTCCAACAAATGGGTGGGGAGGAAGAAAATTCCATTAAAGGGCTTCAGCCCAGAAGGCTCAGGGTTTCCCTGTGCTGTGGAGTTCGGAGTCTGAGGAGCATCCCAGGCCCAGCCCCTGCCCCGAGCCCCCTCAACGTGTGCCAGGATTTGGGTCTGTGGGAGCTCATGGAGGAACATGCTCTGGCAAGTCCTGCCTGGGGTCTCTGTCTGCCCTGGGATCCCCCCAGCCCCAGGACCCCTCCAGTCCCTGCTGGCCATCGAGGAGTCACAGCCCAGCTCCTGCTGCAGGTGGAGGTGCCAATGCCACCCAGCCATGGGAATTCAGGCCAGAGGGACACGCCCATGACACTCTGTGGCTCTGCTCCAGCATGTCCCTGTCCCCATCCCTGTCCTGCCCACAGCCACCAAGGGGCAGGCAGACAACAGCCCTGTCATTACTCCAACCAGCAACGCTGTTCCGGGAACAAGCCTGTCATTAGCGGGGACACCAGCCTGGGTCAGTGTTTATGGACAGTGCTTGGTGCTTGCCTGTGCATCTCTGTCACCCTCTGGGGACAAGCTGGATGCCATTGACGAATTCGCTGCAGAGCAAGACCCACACATGCCAGTCAGTGCCATGTGGGGCAGCTCTGGGGTGGCCGAGCCACATCCTGAGAGCAGCAGAAGCTTTGGGCAGCGCAGGCAGCACAGCACATGAGCTGCCGCTCAAAAACAGCCTTTTTAAGACTTTTAAGATTAGAGAGTGGGGGTTTGACTTTGGAGGTTGAACAGGGAGGGCTGGCCCAGCCCCAGTGCCACCGCTGCTGCTGCTGGTTTTCTCCTCCTCAGCCCTTAAATAGGTGTTAAACTTGTTAAATCCAGCTGCGAAACAGTGACGGGGCCAGGCAGGGGCTGGAGAAAACCCTGGTCCAGCCCCGCTCCGCAGCTGGAGACCAGCATCGCCCAGGGGCTCAGGCTTCGTGCAGAAAAGCTGCCTCCCAAGCTCACCGAGGCCATTTCATCAGAGACACAGATCTAGATTAGATATAGATACAGAGAGATTATAGATATTTAACCTACAAAGCAAAACCCTGGCTGGGAAATGCATTTTAGGGGAAAAAAAAAGAAAAGAAAAAGCAAGCTCATTTTTAATCCCAGCAAAACAACCTGCCTCAAAACCCAAACAGAGAAGGATAAAAAAAAAATAATTAAAATCAATATTTATAATTAGCCCCACTACTTAACAGTGACAAGTGACACTCTGTAAACAGTAGCCAGAAACATTTTAGCACCAAGAAGGGCCAATGGCATTGCAGCAGCCTGATGGATGCCCTGTGCCCGCACTGGTGGCAGGAGCCTGTCCCAGGGCGCAGCAGAGGACAAATCACACAGCCCTGGTGGACAAATGTCCGTAAATCTGTGCTGGCCCCTGCTCGGGGCTGGGGGGACAGGCCCAAAAATCCATCCTGGAAGAGGGGTTGGCAGGAAAACTGCTGGAAGCCACCCAAGCTGGTGGCCAGCACCCAGCTGCCACCCAGTTTCAGAGCTGTAGGAAAACTACTACTGTGGGAGGGAGCAAGACACGTGACCCCTGTTTTTGGAGACCCCAAACCCTGGTGAGGGAGGGACTTCCTTTGCCAGCTGCCCCCGGAAACAGGGTACAGGGGGTCCTCACCACAGAACAGCACCTGCACCAGCAGCTGGGGATGGTACCCAGGCAGGACACTGGTCACCCCATCTGTGTGGGCCAAGAGAAGATACAAGCCTGGTGTAAAGGGGTTCTCCCCATGAACATGAGACCAGGAGAGGACAGCAGGGTGGAGCTCTTCTCTTCCTCCTCTTCCTCTCCTCTCCTCTTGACTCAGTGGCCACCACCTGGCCTTCAATGCCTCACCTGAGGAAGGACAACGTATGGGTACAGAACCAGCCCCACAAGGAGGGGGAAGAACATCTTCCCCAATGGACCATCCTGTGTGAGGAGGACCTCAAATGGGGGAAGGGAGCCTGAGCCTAGACAAAAAAGACCAGAAGCTGCATCTGGAAGAGATGTGTGATGGGAGACGCCCAGCACAGAAAGGAGAGGGTGCTGTACATCATGGATGAAGGATCCATGGCTGGCCACCTTCAGGCCCTAGACATCTTCATCCTTGAGGACATCTCCAAGGACAAGAAGGCAAGCAAGTCTCAATGGTTTGCTGTTGGCAAAGCATGCCTCACTGGCCAGTTGGCCTCTGTGACGGCAGGAGCAGTCCCATGGCTGTACCACCCTGGGGCTTACATGTTTTCATCCCCAGACCATTGGGACCATGGGTGGCCTCCAAGCAGAGAGGGGAGGCAGGAGAACCACCATGGTGGAGCTACACGGCCTACAAGAGAGTGAAGCTGGGCTTCTTGGAGGTGGTCATGGCCACGCTGACCTGGCCAAGGGACAAGTCCTGCTCTCAGCGAAGGTTGGATGAGACCTCTGGACCTCCAGAGAACCTCTCCAACCAGTGTTTCCAGGAGGCAGCACTCAGTCCTCCTGCACAAGCAGAATGATCCAAAGGCAGATGGTGCCATCCAAGTGCTTGGACACGTCACACAGAGGCAAATAAAAGATCAGAGACACCACAGGGCATACCCAGGTCAGAACAAGAGCAGACCAGGGCTGTGGCAACAAATGCTTCCCCGGGCACAGCAGAGACTGTCCCACATCCCTCAGCCTGTCCCACCCCAGTTAATCTCACAGACGAACTGGGAATGCTCACAAGGTACCATGGTTGGAGGCAACATAAACTGAGACTCTACCTTGCTGTCCCTCTGAGGTACAGACCTGTTTCTCCAGCAGCACCCCACTCCAAAGGAAACATGCCCCCAGTTGGGTACATTTGAATAATGAAGCTGTCGGCACCTTCACCCAGCGGCAGGATCTCATTTAATCCAAAAGTTTATTCAAAAGTGCATTTACATGGGTGCCATCAAAACTCCCGCTGCTGCCCTGAATTACCTGGGATCAAACTGAAGCTACACCTAATTTCACCTTAATTCCTGAATGATGGTATTTACAGAGCCGAGGAGCTCCTGGAAATAGCCATCTTTGTCACCTTCCCGCTGCTCCTCTGCCGCCAGCTCCTCGTACTCGCTGCGCAGGAGGCTGAGGGTGGTGCTGAGGGTCTGGTCCCCTCGGTAACGCTCCTTGCAGAAAGCCATCAGCACGCCCACCATCTTGAGGACCTTCTCCCGAGTGTCGTGCTCTGGCATGGCCAGCAGGTTGGAAACCACCATGCACCAGTCCTGCTCCACCACTGCGGGAACCAGCTTGACTTGCCGGTACTGCTGGATTTTCTCTTCCATTTGGTCTCCGTGCTGCAAGTCCTCAAGCAGCATCTGCAGGAAGTGGTGGGACATGGATTAATATGGATCTGCCCACCCTCACCCTCACACTGCGAGGATGCTCAAGGACCTCTCTCCACCTTCATCCCCTCTGGCTGGGAGAGGGAAAGAAGGTGGGGAGAACCTGGCCACGTCTTGTCCCCTCTCTCCCGGCTCCTCACCTTCTCCATGATGAGATCATAGAGGAGCGTCACCACACGGACATAGAGGGTGTCCATCCCCTTCTGCCTGAAGAGGCTCCTGAGGACCTGGAGGCCGCCTAGCTTGAGGAACTGCTGCTGGGCATAGGGGAAGTGTCTCAGCATGGAGGACAGCGCGAAGAGAGCCTAGTGGGGAGAGAGGTCCATCAGTGTGGTGGCCATGGTCACCATCTCTCTTTGTGGCATCCCATGGGGACAAGAGAAATGTTTCAATGCAGTTGCATGGAGCTCCACAGCATATGCATTCAAACCTCTCCTCATTGAGGGGCATCTCTAAGAACCCTCTCACCTCCTGACCCCAACTCTCCCTGGCACTGTGAGGCTGCCTGAACTTGGATGACTTCAACCCAAACTCCAACCTGAACTGCTGCCACATTCACTACAACAATAGCCCAGAGGGACCCGTGGTGAGCACCTGAACAGACCCAACGCCATCACTTCTCCTCACAGTTCCCACCCACCAGTTCCCACAGAACCCAGCTATGGGCTAAGGATGCATCAAAGTGGGGTCCAGCAGAGTCCGATCCCCTTGAGATGATGTGGACACCTGGGGAACATCCTCTCCCTCACACCCAGGCACCTGGAAGACCCCAGTGCAAGGTCTGCAATGGTGCAGCATCATCCACCGCCAGCAAGACACCAGCACGCCTGTCCCTGCCTCCTGGGCCCTGAGTGACATGGGGTTAACAATGAGGAGACAATCAGAGGCCAACCACTGCATTTTACACTTGTCTACTTTTGAGGGCAGTGGTTTGCAGAGGGGATGGGATGATGCCGCCCGGGGCAGGGCTGCTGCACAAGGAAGGACCAGGATGCTCATCCGCCAGCGAGCCCAGCCGAGGTGGCCCACACCCCCTCAGCTCTGCCTGGACAGATCCGAGCTGACAGCCACCTCCTCTATTTTTCCATCTTCCGAGTTGCCAACGGTGAATCGGAGGATGTTTCCGTCTCTTTTTTTAACCATAGGCCAACGGACTGGGGAGGGAAGAAACGCACTTTTGGCCTCGCTGCCATGAATCACTGCGAGCGCTGGGGCAGAAAACCCACCAGAGCGGGAGTCGTGGGCCCGCACAGGAACGGGCTGGGACACCAACTCATCCTTGGCCTGGAGAGATGGGAGACCATATACAGCATGGGAACTGGAAATTAAAACCCTCTCTCCTCCTGGAAAAGGTGGTTCAGCCCTCGGAGGCTCTCGTAAGGCTGAGTAAATACAGACAATACCGAGCTCATCCCTCTTGCATCCAGGGGCTGCAGCAGGAAGCGTTCAGGCTCGCTGAAAAGAAGTATCCTGCACCCACCACCCAGGGTGATGCTGTCAAGGGCCTCTGTATGCCCTTCTCACCCCAAAATGAGCTCTGGATCAAGCCACAGGCACTCCCAGGAGGAATGTCTCAACAGTGAGCATCCTGTGGTGCATCCCGCCAGCCAGAACCTCCTCTCACCCGTGGCCAAAAGTAAAGGGGCTCCACAGCATCTTTCACCCACTGGAGAACCCTTCCCATGGACTAAAGGGGAAGGTGTTTGTGGGAGCTCATTAAAACACTGGCAGCAACTGCTGTTTGCGTAACAGCGGGTGCCCAAGTCAAATGAAAGAGCTAGTGGTTCCCTCCCTCCGCTGAACCCCCTCTCCCAGTAGGTCACTGGGTTAAAAAGGTGGTGCTGTTTTTTTGGGAGAAGCCAGATGATTTTAGGGCCCCTAACTAGAGGTGGCACCATGCACTAAAGCGAGGGTAATGAGATCTCATGCTCCAGGGAGTACGGTGAGGAGGGAAGGAGCAGGCAAGGAAGCCCCCACCCCAACAGACAGCGCTGCTCATTTGGCTGGGGGCTCTCGGTGCTGCTCGGCTGCCTCCAAAGCCACCGCCAGAGGCAGGACACAGGGCTGGCTCCAGCAATTATCTCCTTCCAAATGTCAGCTCCCCTGTTTGTTAGTCTCTGATGGTTACATCTGCCATGGGGACCCCTGCCTTTCCGCCAGAGAAGCCACAGCAGCAAGGCCACCCAGCATGGCTGGCAGAGTTGCCAAGTGTCCTGCTGCTGACAGTGGGAGCAAGACCCACAGTGCCAGGGGTGCCAGGGGGTTGTCCAGCACCCTGAGGGACACTGGAGCCCACCCAGCGTGGGGAGCAGTGCAGGGTCCCACACTCATGGTGTCAACCCGGGAGGGCTCTGGAGCACAAGTCTTGTGAGGAGCGGCTGAGGGAGCTGGGGTTGCTCAGCCTGGAGAAAAGGAGGCTGAGGGGAGACCTTCTTGATCTCTCCAACTCCCTGAAAGAAGGGTGTAGCTGGGGCGGGGGAAGACAGACGACGGTCTCTTCTCTCAAGGAACAGGCGATGGGACATAGAGAAATGCCCTCAAATTGTGCCAGGGGAGGTTTAGGATGGATATTAGGAAAAATTTCTTCAGCCAAGAGGCTGCCCAGGGCACTGGTGGAGGTATTTAAAAACAGGGCAGTCATGGTGCTGAGGGACATGGGTTAGTGGTGGGTTTGTCAGCGTTGGGTTGATGGTTGGACTCAGTGATCTGAAAGGTCCCTTCTTACCTCAGCAATTCTATGATTCTATATTGAGTTCAGAATGAAACAGGCTTTACCCAGAGGTGCATCTCTGCCTGCTCACCTTCTTCTTGACAGCCAGGGATTGGTCAGTGGCCAGAATCACCAGGAGCTTCTGCAGTGCACCACCCTCGATGGCTTCTATCTGGACTTTGGGGTTGCTGCAGGGACAAAAGCAAAAGGCAGGTCACCAAAGGAGTGGGGCATGGCAGGGTGGGACAGAGCCAGGGCCTGTGTGGGGCAGCACCCCACGGCAGACACGAACGAGAGTAGATCCAGACTGATCCTAGAGCAACCCCACAGCTCCCACCAGCATGACTGGCCGTTGGGGAGAAGCTGTGAACCCTGTGGGGCCACCCCAAGCCATCTGTGGCCACATCCTACCCATTTTACCTGGCAAGGAGCCCTCCCCTGTGTTTCCCTTGCAGCCATTAATCCTCTCGATTTCCATCACATCTATTCCTTAACAGCCTTTTGTTTCGTCTCTCACTTTCCCTCTCTCACCCGCTCCTCACTTTCCCTTAATTTGCTGATTTATTTAAAGGCTCCTGTGCTGCAGCTCACCCAGAGGAAGGCCCTGCTTGCCTCTGGAGCCTCTGAATCATGAATTCTACCTGGTCTCACCACCTACACACCTCTCACATTCAGCGCTTTTCTCCAAGCGCTACAAATCCATCTCTCTGTGCACAAGAACCAGGGTAAAGCCTCAGGTTTGGATGTGAAGAGCTGCTCCAGGTGCAAGCAGATGAAGACAAGCCATGCCCTCTGTCCATGCTGCCCCTCAGGTACCAGCTGCCCAGGCAGGGGCACCTTGGCCACATGGACGCTTTGCAAACCCACTTCTGGTACATCTCTGAAGGTGGCAGGAGGTTAGATGCTCCCAGCTCCCTCTTTAGCAGGGCTTTGGCAGTCAGAGCAGAGGGTACCAGCTGTCTGCATCCCTGATCCCTGGGCTCTCGGGCTCCCTGTGCTTCATTCTTTGTTCACCTTTAAAGCAGCAACTGCACTGGGGCCAGACAAAGGTCACACACTGCTAGAGCAGAACACCCGCAGCTCTTCCCACAACCCAAAAGTTGCTGGAGCAGCCAGTGCAAAGCCACGTCCAAGAAATTAGACAGACAGTGGCAGACAGGGTCATACAGAAACAAAACCAGAAGATAAATGGACTTGAGCAGGGAGCAGCTTTGAATTAAACCCATGTCTCCAAAAAATGCAGCAAAACACTAAGCTCTATGTCAACCAAGGTGCTGGGCAACCTCTCCAACCTTCCCTGCTCCATCCAGGCTTTGCTTCTCGCGCTATTAGGAGTCATCCACGGCTCACAGGCAGCAGATCTGGTGTGTGGGTTCCTGACTGCACTCACCAGGCTAACCTCAAGGCAGGAAAAGGGGAGATTGTTGAAAGCCACCTCTGATTTCTCCTTCCTCACCTTCTTGCTGCAGCAGGCATTCTTGCCGAGGAAAGGGCCATCTACAACCCACCCAGACAGGGTAGGAAGGAGAAAGAACAAACCCAGGGGCTTCAGGATGTTCCTGCAGAAGAGATTTTTGCAGCATGGTCCATACATGTGCCCACAGCCCCGCACTGCAGCAGCCCCAGCATCCCTAGGAGCAAACCAGTTTCTGGGAGGTTCCCATCCCAGTGGGACCTGATGCACGTACCAAGATGTATTCCTCCCCCACCCTCACCACATCAACAGGCACAGCAGAGTCTCCCCCTGCAGCAACAGGATTTTATTTTCCACCTCAGTGTGGTGGGAAATGACCCATGTGGCCAATCCCCTCTTCCTGCAGAGCGGTGATGGCATCTCTGCTGGCCTGGGCTCTGATTTTGGAGAGTCAGGAGTCAACACAGGCAAAAAGCATCAGCCCCCAAACCTTCAGCAGGCCCCCAGGCACCCCTGGACACAAGGCAACCTCCCTCCCCGGATGACAACAGCTGCTCTCACCTCAGTGGCACGGACAGCCACAGCCCCTCCAGCAGGGGGACAGCCCAGGGACGGTGCTGCAGCACCATGGTGCCCTGTCCACCCTCAGCAACTTCTCCCAGGGTGAAGATGGGAAGGAGTACAATGGTGGGATGGAGACAGACAGCTCCCAGAACAGCCAGGGGGTGGCCTGAAGACCTGTCTAAGATAGCCCAGGAAGTGGAAATGTGCTAAATGTGGCCCTTGCCTCAAAAGGTTCAGAGATAAGTAATATCTGTCCTACAGAAATGAATGAATCCAGCATCTCCTTTCCGTCCAGGTGGACTTAGAAGCCAGGCTTGTAATTAGACTCCTTTTGGAGTCCAGAGACACAACACCCAGAAGGCAGCAAGAAAATGCAGCAGTGGGAAGAAATATATGTCCCAGAGTCCCTGAAGGTGACCTTGGCAGCAAGTTGGGCACATCCAGTGCCCGAGCTGGCATGGCTGAGCACAGCTGTGCTCACCACAGCAGCATGAAACCTCTCCCGCAGAGGCTGGACCACATAAGTAGAATTATTGGGGCTGTGATCAGAGCCCTGCACATCTCTCAGACCCACCCAGCTGCTCCAGGAGATGCACAGACATAGCCCTCTGGCTGCAAATCAAGCAGGATGGGGAAGAAGAGGGTTTTCCAGCTCTGTTTTTGAAGCAATGACAGCGTTGGTCTCTGCCTTTGACTATGTACAGTTGGGTAGTGCTTGTTTCTTCAAGCTTTTCCAGGGGAAGGGACGGCACACCTTCCTCCATGCTGCCAGGCCCGTTTTCAATGCAGGGGCTCTGAGAGCGGGGCCGACAAGAAGCAGAGAATCCCTGACTGCATTTCCAGACCCCAGGCAGGAGCTGGTAACTCTGACACTCAGAAAACACAACTTTTGATCCAAAAACCTCACCAGATTTCACATGCAAGTCACTCTTAGAGACCAGAGTAAGATCAGACAGGCGCTTTTCTGAGCGTAACTGCTCTGAGACTCTCCTGTGCTGGAGACCTCTTAGTGCCATTCAAGGAAAAAGCTGAGTTTGGGGCATCCAAGCTCTTTTGTCACATCTATCTAAAATAAATAATAAGAACTCTTACAGCAAGGGACACGACTGAAAAACTCGTATGCCTTCTGTGCTTGGTTGGTCACTTGGAGGATTAGATCTAATTAAAACCTCTGAACCGTGGAGGTTTTGCCAAGGAGCACCTCTGGAGGTTCGGAAGCCCTCCTGGATGGTAGGCGTGCTGCTCGCTTGTCAGGGTTAGCGTTGTTTAATGTCTCTACTATCAATAGTCCAGGTTTCACGCTAACTAAAGAAGCTTGTTTGACGGTTTGGGAAACTCAGCACAGATTTGTACAAATTACACTGTCAAGCCCAGGGAAAAGCAGCCCAAACAAAATAAATACAATGAGACAGAGTGCTCGCATGGGAAATTCAACCTGCGCTAATCTGCTAAGGGGCAAGGGGATGGTGGCACCAGCAGGGAAATGCAAGGACACGAAGGTGGCAGGGACAGCCAGCAACAATATCCCACGATGCTACAGCAATGGCAGAGATGTGGGTGCGCTCAACAGATGGGATTAACCAGCCTCAAACCTGGGTGAGGAACAGCCAGGAGGCTACGGGGACACGACATAAGCACTGTGCTTGGGTTCAAGCAGCTTTCCTGCACGGTAAATGCAGCCTTGGCTGTCCTGGCAGGACCCACCTCAACCTTGGAGACACACTGAGCAGGGACCCTGCCCACTACAAAAGGTTGCTCGAAGTTCCTGAACTTCTTGAGATGTGGACTATCCACTCCAGATCATGGGAGGACCTCTGACCAGCTCTGGGCATGGGCCACCAGACCCTCTTGATTATGGATCCTGGAGACAATACTCTCTTTCCCAGGGTGTAGTCTACAGTCTGCTCTCTGTGCTATCAAATCCCAACCCAGGCAGATGCTTCACCCACCTCAAGGCGTCCCTGCAGACCTCCCTGCTTCTCCCCACCTCTCCAAGGGACCCAGCAGTGACAGGGCTCCATCACCCTCACAAGCACACCGCAGCCCATACGACACACCCTTTTGACCACAAGCCAAACAACATTTACGTTTCCCTCCATAATGATGCCTCCTCCCAAAGCTCCTGGAGCTGTGACTTTGCCAAGCACAGATTTAATATGCCATTTCATCATGTTTCCCTCTTGGTGGCTGCAGGAGGGTGACCGTGCCCTTGGGCAGAGAGGGGGGAAAGAAACAAAAGCAGGGGAGGGAAAGCCACCAGAAATCCTCCATTTGAGCCTGCCTGCAACGGCAGAAGGAAACACTCCATTTTCTGCCAGTTTATATTTCACTGCGTTGGAGTTACAACTTCCCACGAGGGGCCAGAAATTATTACAGTCAAGGCTTGTTTGCCAGAACACCGCGAGCCTCAGCAGCCCCTGGAGAGGGGAGTAAAAGCAATGAAAACAAGACCTGATGCGCTGTGATCAGCGCTGTCGGAGCAAAACTGAAATGAAGTTGCCACAGCACCTCAGTGACCAGTGACAGGTCCTGCCTTGGGCGGGTGGTGAAGGCAGAGATGGGACCCAGCACCTTCTACCAGCTGCCAGGTCGGGGTGTTCATCACAGAATCACCATGGGCAGGGATACCTCCCACCAGACCAGGTTGCTCAAAGCCCCATCCAACCTGACCTGGAAACCCTCCAGGGATGGGGCAGCCACAGCTTCTCTGGCCAACCTGGGCCAGGGTCTCACCAACCTCACACCGAAGAACTTCTTCCACAGATCTCATCTCAATCTCCCCTTTTTCTTATTAAAGCCATTCCTCCTCATCCTATGGCTCCCCTCCCCCATCAAGAGTCCTTCCTCGGCTTTCCTGGAGCACCTTTAGAGACTGGAAGAGGCTCTAAGGTCTCTCCTGAGCCTTCTCCAGGCTGAACCCCACAAAACTCTTTCAGCCTGTCCTCACAGCAGAGGGGCTCTAGCCCCTGGAGCATCTCCATGGCCTCCTCTGGCCTCGCTCCAACAGCTCCATGTCCTTCAGATGTTGGTGGCCCTAGAACTGGAGACAGTGCTCCAGGTGGGGGTCACAGAATCACAGAATATCAGGGATTGGAAGGGACCTTGAAAGATCATCTAGTCCAATCCCCTTGCCAGAGCAGGAACACCCAGAGCAGGTCACACAGGAACGCGTCCAGGTGGGTTTTGAATATCTCCAGAGAAGTGACTCCGATAGATACAGGCATCCAACTAGACTCTGTCCCATTAACCACAGCTCCCTGGCTTCTATCCTTCAGCCAGTTCAGAATCCACCTCAGTACCCAATCATCCAGGCCACACTTCCTCAGTTTGGATGCAAGGATGCTGTGGGAGATGGTGTCAAATGCTTTACTGAAGTCAAGACAGACCACATCCACTGCTTTACCATCATCTGTCCACCTGGTTAAGTCATCATAAAAGGCTATCAGGTTGGTTAAGCATGACTTCCCCTTGGTGAAGCCACATTGACTGCCTCTTATGACCTTCTTATCCTTGATGTGCCTAGAGACAGCACCAAGGATAAGTTGTTCCATTACCTTTCCAGGGATAGAGATGAGGCTGACTGGTCCATAGTTACCTGGGTCCTCCTTCTTGCCCTTTTTGAAGACTGGAGTGACATTTGCTTTCCTCCAGTCCTCAGGCACCTCTCCCATTCCCCACAACTTGCCAAAGATGTTGGAGAGTGGCCTAGCAATGTCTCCCCAGAGTGGAGCAGAGGGGACGAATCCCCCCCTCCCCCAACCTGCTGGTCATGCTGCTGGGGATGCCACCCAGGATACAGTTTCCTCCCTCCTATTTTTTTCTTCCATTGAAGCTCTTTGCACGAGGATGACCATCCAGAGTATCGACTACCATGATGGAAGCTTCCTGGAGAAGATGTGGCCTCAGAAGCTGCAATCAGGGTCCTCCAAACAGCTGTAGCTTGTAATCCACACCCCCCTGCAAATCCCCTGTACCTTGCGTGGGGCTCTTAGGGACTCACTCGTGGGACGGCTGCCCTTTCTCCCTAGACTTTGTTTTGGGCACAGTAAGGAGCAGCATTGGCACAGGAGATGTGGCTGTTGCTCCTGAAAATCCAACATGGGCTTCTCTGCTACTTTGACTGGCAAACTCATTGCATGGAAGCAGTTCAAGAAGGGATTTTTTTAAGACTACTATCCATGAAAGACACCCTGCCCCGCTTGCCCCCCTAGGGTGACCTCAAATACCCGTGCACAAGTTTAGGAGAGACATTTCCAAGTTTTTCCAGCCTGCACCTGTGAGAAGGGTGGGAAGACTGAAAAGCAGCAACACAGCCCTGAGGCAACAGCGGCTCCTGAGTTAGATGGGAACTGGCAAAATTAGATTTAAATTAAAAATAAAAAAAAAAAGGAAAGTCAAATGGCACAAAGGGAGCTGGGGCCTCGGAAGCACAGAGCAGGGCAGGCAGGCAAACACCTTTGTGTTACTGCTCCAACAAGGACACACATGGAATATTTATTTCTTGGCCTGCTTGTTGTACAAACCACAAGACTCTAGAAAAACAGAGCATCACCTCCTTGCTCTGAGCATCCTGCTAAAGCCAGGCAAAGAAAGACCAAAAGGAAGTGTGAACTGGGGAGAACAAGGAAGCACAGCTCTCCTCCTGCCCCAGCTGGGGTGTCTCACTGCGGTGGTGGCCGCACACCCACTTCTGGTGGCCACTGGCTTGCTGAGCAATGCCAGTGCCCTCCCCAGGGCATAAGGAGGTAAGTCTGGAGCTCGTGCTTTGATGAAAGAGGGTGAAAAGGCACGATAATCACAAGGCTAGACAGGACTTAATGGGTCTCTTCTGTCCTCAGAGCCAGTGGTCTGTAGTGCCTCTTGGGAAATCAAAGCCAGGATCAAAGTCTGCAAGTCAGTGAAACAGCCTAAAAAATTTAGTGTAGTCTATTTAGCTTGTGCTGAGGATCAGAAACAGGCAGTGAGGCTTATCTTTCCCTCCCCCTGTCCCCTTCCCCCAGTTTTCACCCCAAAATCTGTTAATGAAGAAAATGAGAGTGCACCAAAGCTCAGATTGCCGGAGACTGAGGTGGCTCGGAAACAGAATGTGCCTATGATGGTGTTACCCTGAAGCACAGATCTGAGCCTTGCCTGGCTTCTGCTGCCTCTCAGCCCATCACACCTGGGTAAGAATCTGAAAGAAAGGTACTGGAAAAGGTCATTTCTGTGAGCCCTGGCAACCAAAAGCAATACAAGCAAGGTTACACGTGAAAAACGCCAGTGACTTTTTCAGAGGCCTCTGTATTCTGACAGCTCTTGAAAGTATATTCATGACATACCTGACAAATAACAGATGAAGAGATAAAACTGATCATTACAATGTCAATGTTTAAAAGTTTGACTGGAATTCAGTAATTCCAGTCCGAACTCTAGCTGTAAATCTGAGACTCTGCATAAGGGCAGAAAAAAAAAAGAGGCAGGATGATCAGCAGCTCATTAATACTTCCATGATTGAATTTCAGATTGCAGGTTTAAGAAAAAAAAATTAACAAGCATTAAAATAGTCCAAGTGAGAAGTGACACATGCAGAAAATAAGCTTTCCTATCGCATTGAAAGCACTGGCTACAGCATGAACTCTCCCCATCATGAGCTATCCCCATGGGAAATGACTGCAGAGCCACTGCAGCCAGTCCAGCCGGCTCCAGATCCACCACTTCCCAGGTGCACAAAGGGCTACATCTCCTTCCCAGCAAAAGGATAACTGGGACAACCCATTGCAAACAATTCACAGCCCCCCTGTCCACTGGAACAATCATCCTGGCTCTGCCGTGGGGTGCCAGCAAATGATGGTTAAGTGCAGGGTTGGTGAATCTCTTACAAAAATACATATTTAACAGAGGCTTTCATTATTGCAGTGTCTCACGCTATTGAAAAGGAGATGGGGCATTTACATGCGCAACATGAGATAAACAAGGTAATGATAAAATAACCCCAACCAGGCTGCCTGTAACTATTGGGAATTAGGGGTGAGGCAGAGACACCCCCAAAGCCTCCCCCAAGGTCCACATGCAGCAGAACTGGCCTAGAAAACCTCTTCTCTGAGCATCGGCTCAAACCCGAGTTTATCACAGACAAAGGCCTTCAGAGCTACGACTTAAGGAGATAAAAAACCACCCAGAAAAATGGAGCCCTAAGTATTTGTGCCGTTCAAAATCCAGCAAAGAAGAAAGTGGAGGTGAGGGGGGGAAAACCTGACAAAAGGAAAACTAGGTTTCAATAGGCAACACAATACAACAATTTTGTATAAGAGATGTGAAGCATAAGAGAGACGTTAGATGTTCAAAAGCACAGAATATAGGAGAGAGAAAAAAAAACATAAAAAACCCCGAGAAGATGAAAATCTCCACTTCAATGCAATGCTGCCTTCTCACTTTCTACCAAGCCAGGCACTCATCGTGGTAGCGGGGGAGCAGCCGCATCCCTGCGAGAGCAACACGTCTCAACGTTACATAATGGATTACAGGGATGCAAGTATGGGTTTTAATGAGCAATTAGGTTATTGAGTATTTGTTGCTAAGAAGAGAACAGAACGGCAAGAGAATAAGTTGGAGCTGAGGACATGATTCGGTGATTTTGATGGGCTAATGTGATACTTACACCAAGGGAGCATGAGTCACCCCGGGGAGGCAGACGGGGTGGAAAGCTGCCTGGGAAAAGCTGGGGAACCTTGGCTTAGTATCAGCCATCCATCTGCATCCCAGGTACCACCAGGAGATGGTTGTTGAGTTTCTTATGAACCCCGCTGAAAGCAGGACAGCTATAACGTCCCATTAGGGATAAGTCCTGAGCTCCCTGGGGATCCAGTGACATTGGGTTCAACTGGGGAAACCTCTGCTTGCAGATGGGAATTATCTAAGGTCACAACAGTTTCCAGCTGGAAGCAGAGAGCAGAGCCACTTCTCGTGATGTGTCAGGGTCGAGAGCCATTGAGAGCCCCACAGGGAGGGGACCTGGCTCAACAAAGCCCAGGCTGAGTTGGCTAATATCTTGTAACAGTATTATTGTAATAGTATTATTCAATATATTCATGAATGACTTGGATGAGGGCATAGAGTGCACTGTCAGCAAGTTTGCTGATGACACCAAACTGGGAGGAGTGGCTGACACGCCAGAAGGCCGTGCTGCCATCCAGAGAGACTGGACAGGCTGGAGAGTTGGGTGGGGAGAAATTTAATGAAATATAATAAGGGCAAGTGTAGAGTCTGGCATCTGGGCAAGAACAACTCCAGGTACCAGTATAGGTTGGGAACTGATCTGTTGGAGAGCAGCGTAGGGGAAAGGGTCCTGGTGGGCAGCAGGATGACCATGAGCCAGCACTGTGCCCTTGTGGCCAAGAAGGCCAATGGCATCCTGGGGTGTATTAGAAGAGGGGTGGTCAGTAGGTCGAGAGAGGTTCTCCTNAGAGGTTGTGGAGTCTCCTTCTCTGGAGATATTCAAAACCCGCCTGGACACGTTCCTATGTGACCTGATTTAGGTGTTCCTGCTCTGGCAGGGGGATTGGACTAGATGATCTTTCAAGGTCCCTTCCAATCCCTGAGATTCTGTGATTCTGTGATTTTGTCAACAGGAAAAAAAATAAATAATCAGATGAGCTGCAGTGCTGTAATGTACCATAACAGATGGATAATTAGATTTATATGAAAAGCTGTAAAAGTAAGTAATTAAATAAGAATACAGAATGACGAATCTGCCGCCTGCAGCGATACACCTCGCAAGGGTGGAAAAAGCCCCCACAGCCCTGGACCCAGCATCCCAGACACAGCAGCAGAGCTGGGGAGTCATGTGGGGCAACCAAACTGAGCTGTCACCCAAAGCACCACTGTTCTGGAGAAGAGCCATGGGAACAGAGGGACCAAGTTGAGTCGCAGCAAAACCGCTCTTCCTCCTCACCCCTCTACGGGGCAGAGCAGAAAAGTGAGCACCAGCTCTGGACAATAAAATCTGAGATGCCATAACAAAACCAACCACGCCAGATTGTTCTGCTGAACGCACACAAACAACAAGCCAACAGAAGGTATTTATAGCCCTAGAAAAAAAAAAACGGAAAAAAACTTGAAAACAGGCTGAGATTGCACATGGAGTCACAGAGTGAGCCCACAGAGCTCCTCTCTTCTCCTGACCCTTGGCTTTGCCAGCTCTGTGCTGTATTTTGGTGCAAGCACATGCCCTCCAGCTATGGGGCCATCAGTGATGACGGCTGGTGAGTCCCTGCTCTGCTTTGGGGGGGTCCGTCATCTACCTGAAGCTCCCACCAACACTTTTTGAGAGTTTAATCAAAGACCCTCAAACCATTAATTAAAAAGCCGAGATTTTTGGATTCTCGGGGGTATCACCATCATCCTGTCAGTGCAGAGCCGGAGGGGCCAGCAGAGGCTCTGATGTTCTCCTGACAGTGAAGGATGGCAGTCCACTCAGGAGGTCTTTCAGCCCGCTGAGATTTAGGGACTGGGCTGGAGGACTCACACTCCATCTGCAGCCACCAAGGGAACTGTGTGAGCTCCCTTCCATCACAATGTGGCAAGTGACTGATCCTCCCAGGTAGGTATTAGCAAGTGCTCTGTGGTGCATGGAGAAGGACATCACAGGAACTCCTCCAGCACTCCATCACCCAAACCGATGCTTCACTTTGAGGCATAAAAACCTTAAGGCTCTATGTGCTATGCTTACAAAACACTCCCTCTGCATTTATGAAAGCTTGTTATTTTACTGTAGGTCAAATGCATATCGGTGCCTAAGGATAGGATGTGTTTCATCAGAGGCTGCATTAATAAGAAGTGAGTGATTGTCTACAAGTGCGAGCAGAACTCATTTATTTCCACACCATTTTAGCCATAGCCCACAAAAACGGGGTTGATTTCTTTTCAAAAATCACCATGCAGCAAGGAACAAGAACAATATCGCAGGATTAATGCCACGTCCTTGAGCTCATCCAGTGTTTTTTATCCTGGAGACTTCAAAGAAGCCCCTGATTTATAGAGAGGGAAAGCAGAGCACTCCCAGGATGTCGGCAGCCGTAACAGGGTGCCAGCGTTGAGTGCTGGGCCTGCCTCCCTTCTCCTCCCCTTTTTCACACTCCTCTTCTCTGCATGCCCCCAGCCTCCTGGCTCTGAAACCAAACTGGCCTTGTGTGGTGGCACACACAGGAGCACCCAAGGTCCTACCCAGCTCCTACCCCTGAAGAAGACCCTTCTGTGACAGGAGCTCGCAGTGGGGCAGCTTTGCAAAGAAATGTCCCCACAAGCTTGGCCACGTTGCACTGAGCACCATTCAAGTTATGCAAAGTTACTGCAATATTCCAACAAAAGCTCGACACAGGCCTTAGGTATCATGAAAACACTGCAAAAAGCTGTCCAAAAGCATGGCAAGAAGGAAAGCCTCAGTGCTAACCACTGGGCTCCTAACACTTGGGCTTACATTCTCCTGCAACAGTGAGTGTTTCTCTAATGCATCCCACTAATAATGTTGAGAGACAGTAAAAGGTGGCCGGAGGCAAAGACTTTCCATTGTTATTTGCTTTGTTTGCTTGCTCATTTGAGCCGATTTTTCTTTAAGACAAGTGCTAATAAGGAAGCCTTTGCCTGGCACATCCCTGTTGGGAACACCAGCGGAGCGCAGGCACTCGCCAGCTCCTCCACCACACACAAAGCGAAGTGTGAGAACAGGCACTTCGCTTCTCCCCCTTCCAGCAGCATCTCTGCGATGCTCTGTCCTATTTTAACCCTGCCATCTGTTTCGCAGCTCTCCATGTTCCTCCCGGAACCAAGGAAGGCAGCGCGTTACATCAAGCAAATTTTTCTATCATCTCCCACCCATTTTGCTCACAGAGGAGCACCCGAGCACCCCGACGGAAGGTGTTGCACTTAAACAACTGCTCATCACTCCCCAGCCTCATCTCAGAGCTCCTCCACTGGCAAGGGGAAATGCTGGATCACAGGGAGAATCCCACCCATCGCAGTGTCAAGCTTTAAACTCTGGCTGTTCCCAGTCCCAACAGGTTTAACAGTGCTATTAGCATCATTTTAGACTAGAAAAGGAGATTTGTTTCACTGAGTCATGATTCAAAACCAAGACTTCTCTCCATTTACAAAAGCAAATCACCATCTCGCAAATGCCAAGCGCAGATTTCAGCTCCAAAAGCGAAGCCTGGGCAACGGAGAGAGAATGGAAAAAGCTGCATCTGCAAAAGCTGGGAAACCTTTTTTTTTTTTGTTTGTTTGTTTTTCTTATTTTTGATCTGGTTTTCCTAAACAGAAAGCTTGACCTGTGGAACACCAGCTCCTAGAGAAATCTAACTCATTCTACATCGAGCAACTTAATCAAGCAGTAGTAGAGGGGAGAGTGACAGCAGGAGTGGCACCATGGGACCAGGGACTGGGATACCACAAGGCAACCCACAAATGATTCCAGCCAGTTCCTGGGTTGGAAGCCCTCAAGGAAAACTTGTGAGCCACAGAAAGCACCAGCAATTCTGTCTGCTTTCTGATTCATCCCTGCTCAAACACCCACATCCCATGGCAGAGGAGGCTGGAACCACTACATTTAGGATGACATTTAAAAATCAAGGTTGTACTGCTGATGGTCATTACAAAATCCAACAGTATTTTTCAGAAACAGGCAGGTACTCACACCAAATATCAGCACAGCAGTCATTTTACCAGCAGCTTCAGTTACACAATAAAGGAAAATTGCACCCACCTATAATTACTGTTATTACTGTTGTTGTTGTTTTTTAAACGTTCACTATATGCCTTTACATTTTCTAAATAAAAAACGAGATGGAAATATTTCCCCAAACCTTTCTAAGTGTCATATTCATCTCACTTAATGTTAGATACCTAAAATTAAGACACCTAGCTCAGAAGAGCTGCCCAGGCTCCTTCAGGAACATGTTCCAGCCTGTGGTCTGCACGCCCCTAGAGACCCAGTCACCCCTTCTGTATTTCCACGGGACTTGCCTGGGCTCATCCAGAAAGGAGACTCTATGGTCCAAGGCTTTAGATTCGCTCTAGAGGGGGCTGCATCTAGTTTAAAAAGTGTCTGAGGAATTCATGGCCATTGGCAGTGAGTAGAAATGATGACTTGCACTGTGGCAGATGAGGGTATCTTTTATTCCTATCTTATGATGGGATGATTTGCCTTTCGGAGGCATCTCTCTGCCCTGGTTGGAGATGGAGCCTGGGGAGTTGGCTCAGATGGACACTCATAAAGGAAGACTGAATCTAGGTGATGTGTATCTCATCTTCAGAGACAGAAACACCGACAAATGCCTGACTCAAGCTGTCAAGAAGTTAAAACGACCAAGCTAGCTAATAAAATACATTACTAAAGCAATGAATTAATGTATATATATAAGAACCAAAGCTGCAGCAGGTACCACAGCTAAACTGGATGCTCAGAAAGGGCTGGAATAAGGGAAGGAAGCAGGTTCAGAAGGGAACATTTTGCATAAAAGATGCAGTGGGGTAAGATAATTATGCAGGGAGAGGGGAATTTCAGCAGTGCGTCCTACATCACTGACAGATGGGGAGAATGGGTGTTTCCACAAAGAAAGCCAACATAAGCTTTAATGATCCTAAAGGAAAATGGAAAAAGCCCTCCCTCATCTGCTACTGTTGAGGAGGGAGCCAACAGAGAAACTGAGCCTGGCAATAAAAGGGTTAGCCAGAAAGATCTTCAGATGACCTGTCTCTGCAAGGAGCAGGGTCTCTGAGGTAGAAGACAAAGGCTTAATCACCAGGGCAGAAGAAAGCTCTGAGAACTGCAAGTGCCTGTGGAAGATGAGATGCCTGGATTCAGAAACAGCTTGAATGCAAAGGGTGAAGGAGGAAGAGGGGTTCAATTTATTCACCACTCTGGAGCTGTGGAAAGACATACGCTACGCAAATGCTAGTTGTGATGATCACTTCCCACTGCTAGACTTCGTTAGGAGAGGACAAGAAGGTGACACAACCAGAAGTTCACACATGTGCTGCGAAGGCGCAGGAGGAGAGAAGACTTGCCAGTAATTGCTGGGATGTAAAACCCCAGTGGATCCTAGTAAACAAACCTGGGTCTGCATTCCCGCCTGAGGAGAGAGGGAAGCCGCTGCCCACGGGGTCTGCTGAGGGCACGGTGCTCACCACTGTGTGTTCTGCCTGCCCCACAAGTGAAGGGGTGCTGTCCCTGCCTTCAGAAACTGTAGACGCTCTCACGCATCACCAGTGATCCTAAATGGATGCTCCCTACCTGGATGGATGCTTGTGAACCCCTGTAGGAGCTGGTGTAGAGCGTCTCCTTGTCAACGTCCATCAGCTCTGCACACAGCACTCAGACTGATTTTGGGCCATTCACACAACGGAGGTTGCCACGGCCTCCAGCTGAGCACACAGACCTTAGGAGATGAGAAGTTCTGCGCTAATGACAAATGACACAAGCACATCATCCTCCTGTGGCCGTCCCCTGGAGTGTGAAAGGCTGGCCTCCTTCCCCAGCAGAGTTGCCATTGCCTCCCACAGATGAGATCCACCACTGATTTGTGACGAAGAGAACAGCAGCTACAAATGTCCAACCTTCTCCTCTCCTTACTCACATCCTTCCCTCTCTTCTCCCCCGCAGCAGCAAGGACACCAATTTACCACCAGTCCAAGAAGGGTCAGTGCAGCTCCTCATCCTCCCCCACTGTCCTGGTTTGAGGTAAAACAGAACCAATTTTCTGTGTTGTAGTTTTACTTTTTAGCTGGGCCTCTTCTAAGTAACCAAACTCTGAAATTAACAGCAGATTGTTCAGAAACTGTTCCCTCTCAGGGTGATCAGCCCTGATCACACCAAGGGATGGTGCACAGAGGCCCTGGTTTATACTTATTGCTAAAACAACCAAGGGCAGGGAATTTCAGTATTTGCCCCATTGGAGGGTGGGAAGCAGAAAAGCATCAAGGGGTCACCCCTGTGGGGAGGAGCGGGCAGGACAGGGAACCCAAACCTGACCAACTGGGGGATTCCATCCCATCCGCATCATGCTCAGTAGAAAAGGTGAGGGATCAAAGGGTCAACTCTCTTCCTTTGATGGCCAATGTCCAAAGAGGACCCTGTCTGTTCGTCTGCCTTTGACCCCGATCCGTGCGCTCCTGACTCCAGATCTGGAATCCAGCTCCTGTCGGTCACCGAGTCCAGTCTGGGATTTTTCCTGATGCCTACTGGTGAGGTGATCAACATCCTAGGAGCTTGATACAGTTTTGTACATATTGTATCTATTTCATTATTTTCTTCCTTTTTTTTTAATTTTAGTATTAATACTTCATTAGTTTAGTTCATTCTAAACTCGTAAATCTACTTAACTCTTCCTCGCCTCTCTTCTTTTTTTTGGGGGGAAGGGCCATCTGTCAGCCTGGTTTTGGTAGATTTGACTGAAACCACCATACCCCAAAGCTGATGTATCAACTGGTACCAGCACAGCAAGGTGAGATGTTCCCCCCAAGCTGGGCAATGCAAAGTCCAGGCCAAGAGGTAGAATGGGGGATGTGACCCATCCCAGCAGCTCTCTGGAAACCACCACCCTGTGGAGAATCAGTCTTCCCACTGACCTACCCCCTTCCCGCTCTGCTTCTGCCTGTCGTGCGAAAGCGAGGAAAAAATTCTCAGTTTGATCTCAGATAAGCAATCTGAAATTCAGCATTGGATGTCATCTCTTCTCCCCCAGGAGGGCTCACTGGACAGGAAGAGCTGGAAACAAACAGATTATCATGTTGGGAAATAGGATTTGGACAGGCTTCATTTAAGTCCATCTCGAAGAACAACGATGTTTGGTTCAAATTCTCTTTTTTGTGTGCCTTCTCTGTAAATTCCCCAAATGCAGAAGGAATCTTCCAGTGCACTTGCCATGGGATTGAGCTGGGCAAGTTCCCGGTCCTCAAATGCTCATCCATGTTTACGTCCTTCACGCTGCGCTGTGACAGCACCATGTCGCATAAAGCCTTGGACAATCTGGGTCCATGTATTTATGGCAACGGACCTCTGTGTTTCACAGCACAAATCCGGGGACCTACAGCCGGCTGCAGGTTATTCACTCTTGAAATGTAGGCCACAAAGCTACTTTACTTCTGCTTTTGCTTGTAAATCAGGGGCTTACATATGTAATTGGCCTAACTGTAAGAGCAAACAACAGCAGCGTTAGCACAGTGCCAGCAATTATTCATGCCTATAATAAACGCCTGTAAAATTGAAAGCCAAGCCTTTAGAAACCTGGCTCCTCACTGCACAGAGGGGAAAAAAAAAACCCAAAACCACCCCCAAACTCATTTGCAGGGCTTGGCCAGTGGAGTTTTTCATTTTGGGGAGACATTTGGGGGGAGGGGGGGAGGTACAGATTATTTTTTTTTTCCCCTTAATTCTTTAAAAACACCGCTCGTGCCTACGTTTAGGACATGGATTGTTCTGGCTCCATTTTCAAGTTTTGGAATAAACCCAGTGACAGGCACAAATCTGCCCAGTGTATTAACAGAGGAGGTCTTTGGGAACAAGCGCAGCTGATCTCCGTCCCTCAGGATGCAGGAGAGAGAGCAAATTGTTTACAGACAGCCCTTTCTCCTGGGCTCTGCGGAGCAAGTGGCCAGCCTGCAGATGAACTGTCCTCCCTGCAGATGATGTCTGACCACTGGCCCTGACACTTCTGGCCCAAATGACCACGCAGTGCCATTCTGTGTGAGAGAGCAGAGATGCCAACCCAGTGTCTTGGGCAGGTCCAACCAGTGCTGATGGCATCCGTGCTGGTAAATCACTCCTTTGGGTCAAGCTGCTGTCTCTTCTTGCCCTCTTCAACCAACTGTGGCAACGCAGGACTTGCTCCAGGTCTTGCAGGTTGAAAGGTGTCATGAGATCATTCTTTCCACACCCCACGTTTCTCACCAGAGCAACCCCTATAAAACTTTTCTGGCACATCACTGCAAACTGACATAGAATCATAAGCATTGCCTCGGTTGGAAGGTACCTTTAAGATCATCTAGTCCAACCATCAACCTAATTCTGATAAAAACCATCACTAAACCATGCCACTGAGCACTGTGTCAATCCAGCTTTTGAATACCTCCAGGGATGGTGCCTCAACCACTTCCCTGGGCAGCCCATTCCAAGGCTTAACAACCCTTTCAGTGTAAATATTTTCCCTAATATCCAATCTGAACCTCCCCTGATGCAACTTAAGGCCACTTCCTCTTGCCCTGTCACATAGTCTTCCTTGATGGCAAAGACCCCACTGGCAACTGAAATCTGCCCACTGGGTGGTCCTCACAAGCCCAGCATACAACACCCTACTGAGATACTACCAATTTTAGTTTTTGAATTGCTGAAAGCTGTTAATGCTGTGAGCAAAGGGAGGAAGGATGGAGGGGGAGCAGGGAGCAGAACTGCAGCCTGATGTGCTGGAAGCCACCAAACTAATATGGGTGACCACCAGCAGCCCTTCACACAGCAAACAGTCCTGTCACCAAACCACTGGCACAGCACTCATCCCACTGCCCTGAACAGCAATGCATCAGATCTTCTCCTTGGGCCATACTGAGTGCAACACAGCCACAGAATCCCAGAATCAGAGAATGCTATGGGGTTGGAAGGGACCTCTGGATCATCCAGTCCAACACCTCTGTCAAAGCAGGTCCACCCAGAGCAGGTTGCACAGGAATGTGTCCAGGCAGGTTCTGAATGTCTCCAGAGAAGGAGACTCCATCACCTCTCTGGGCAGCCTGCTCCAGGGCTCAGCCACCTTTACAGGAAAGAAGTTCCTCCTCAGGTCTATATGGAACTTCCTATGTTCAACTTTGTGGCCTAAGTGGCCATGTGCTAGGCCGCCTAGCACAAGATCCTACAGATGCCCTTCCACACACACCTCCTCACATGTCCATTGGCCAAGGGCTTCAGGGTCTGTAGTTCAGCAGCTTTGTTGGCCCCAGTTTCCCCAGCAGATTTCTCCCATTCCAGCAGCAACTTGGACTATGACCTTCAACACGCTTTGAACCTCCAAAGTGAGAAGGTCTGAGGTACTGACAGACTTCCTTAAACACCAATCAACTGTTTTATATTCTCCTTTGGCATTTCTGGTTGGTTTTGTCTCACTTTAAGTGGTGACTGAGCATGAATGGAAGAGCTCTGGAAGAACTGTTGTCCCTCTCTTTGCTATGTAAAGCCTCCCTCTTCAGAAATACTCTGCAACTACCAAGTTTTATCTTCTGAACGAAACTGCATTCATCACAGTTCAGAAGGGACCTTTTGGTCCAATACCCACTAGAAAAACTGCCAAGCTGATCCTCCCATCTCACAATTAACAGTGACAGAGACTTTGCCATGCCGGGCAATGCAGTGCTGCTATGACAACAGGAACGGGAGACTCGTTAAGGGGACTCATCTAGAGGGATAACAAGCAATCACAGCTCACAGAGAAGGCAGAAATCAATGAGAGCTGTTGATATCACAACGATTTTTTTGCCAGATCGGACCAGGTTTTGGGTGAGCTTTGAAAGGTTGACTTGCATTGTTAGGGCACGGTCTCTGCGAGTACAACTTCTGAGGACAGGCAGATTCCTGGGGAGTAGGGATGAATATTCATGAAGGAACACAGTTTGGGAGAGGAAATGAATCAAGTGTGACAAATGCCGCCTATTAGGAAAAGAGGGTGGCGTCTATTTTTAGTGGAGTTAAGCAAACATTAAAGCTCACTCTCTAAGAACTCCAAATAATACCACTGGCTGGCTCTGCCTCTCCACTGCCAGATAAGAATTTAGCAGCACGTCGCCACCAGCCAAAACCCGCTCGCCTGAACAGAAGTTTTCCCATTTAGCCCCCGTATGTGTTTTATAAAAATAAAAGTTTTAATCTGCAGAGGAAGATGTCACAGTTTCCACCAGGATTTATTTTTTCCCCCCTTCTCTAAAATCATAAGGCTTGAAGGAACCTATTTAAGACGGAAGAAAATGCTGCATTCAAATCTCCTAAAAGAGCACTCACGCAGAGCTGTAATCACTTCAGAATGTACAGAATTATCAGGAGGAGAAAATTCATCTCACTTAGAATCAAGCCCCAATTTGAAGCAGAAAGGAAGAGGCTTGGTTTGCCGCCATGCCAAGCACTCAGACTTTTCAGTGAAGTCAAAGAAGCTACAGCTGCTCCGAGCCATTGAAAATCACGCCCAGCATCTCGAGCAAAAACTTGTTTGCAGAGATGGCAGCATCCTGATAAGGTTGTTGACTATTCCAAACAGGCCCATGTTATTTTATAGTTTTAGAGATTCTTAGCCTGCCTATTATTATTATTATTAAGCAGAGGTGGAATATTTACTTCCTCCTTCTTGGAAATCTATAAAAATGCTCCTCTTTCAGCAGGCTCCTCTTTTTCTTCTGGTGAACATTAAAGAGTTTCCTTCTCTCACTTTTCATGCTCATAAATTGTCCAATTAAATAAGATGAAAGAGAGAATATTGCCTGATAAAAATAACACGATCCCCACAAAGCTATTTTGAGCAGCCTTGATCCGATAACTTAAGGTGCTCCCAAGCAGAGGTTCGTACCAGAGGGTTTGGAGAGGTCTCTCCAGGGTTGTCCTCACAGTGAGCATTTAGAAAACCCCTGGGCAAAGGGAGAACACGAGCCAGGGATGAAGGACCCTCACAGCAAACACTCTCCAGGCTCATCTGGTTCCTGTACTCTCCCCTGCCATGCACCAAGGGCCAACTTTTCAAGTCAAAGTGCCCCATTTCTTACCAACTCCTCCACCTGCAACACCTCCTGGCTTCTGGCACCTCTCCTGCAGAGCTCCAAACACGGTCTTAAACATGACTTACAAAGAAGCAGCTCTGAAATTAGATGCATCAAATATTTATTATCAATGTCTGCCAAAGGCACTGTCCAGGCTGTGTAAAAATCAAGAGCAGGAAGACACAGCCCTTCCTCAAGCAGCCAGACCCTGGGAAATCTGTTGGCCATGCATTCAGGCGGTGTCAATCTCATTCCAGTCCCTAAAGGGGCTCCAGGAAAGCTGAGAAGGGACTCTTGATCAGGGATGGGAGCCATAGGACGAGGGGGAATGGCTTTAAACTGGAAGAGGGGAGAATGAGAGATTTAGAGAAAGAACTTCTTTGCTGTGAGGGTGGCGAGACCCTGGCCCAGGTTGCCCAGAGAAGCTGTGGCTGCCCCATCCCCGGAAGGGTTCAAGGCCAGGTTGGACGAGGTTCGAGCAACCTGGTCTGGTGGGAGGTGTCCTTGCCTAGGGCAGGGGTTGGGACTGGATGGGCTTTAAGTTCCCTTCCAACCCAAACAATTCTGTGATTCTATGATCATCTGTGACTCTGGGATCAGAGGTGGCACCTCCTCCTGAGGTTCTCTCCTTGCCCTCTCCCTCCCAACTGAGTATCCACACCATATCCTTGGCCTTGAGGTTAAGAGCTCCCCTGTCATCTAGAGGGGAAGATGCCCACCGTTAATGTAGCGTGTCTCATTACTGGGTGCACTGGGGCCACCTTCATCCCCAGCACATGTGTCTGCATCCCCACCAGGAGAAAAGCCAGTGTGTGGAGGTCACCATATATCACCTCCTTGGCACATTACAGTGCCATTTTTTAGCAAAGTCAGGTCTGTTGTCCTTTAGAGAGCACATCCCCATCCCTCATGCCGGCCCTCAGCAACTGTTGCCATGGTTATTACATTTGAGTGCTTTTCATCAAGAAGATGCTGCAACTGCTGAATTGTCTCTTGCAAGAGTTATTTAGGAATAACTAGTTAGTGAGTAGGAATAACAGGTTCAGGCTGCCCACAGAAGCCAGTGATCCCAATTATTTTTGCTTTGATCCTGCCTTCCTTCTGGTCTTTGCCAGGTGGGGGTTTAAAGTAGGGGTTAGAGATAAGCAGAAGAGAAGGAACGTTTCCTGAAGGGAAACGCACTCGGCTCTGCCAGGAGATTAAAGGTCTCTCTTCATACAAAACCTCTGCTTTTCAATCAATCATAAGTAGGCTATAACAAGGCACAGCAATCAACCAGGAAACATATATCCTCACCTGTTGGGTCCAGGGGCAGAAAAGGGATATATTTTCCAGCTCCAACATGTTAATTGTTAATCAAGATTCTATGGGCAAAGCCCAAACCCCTGTTCATCAGTCAAGGGGAGTAACCGATGTCCTAGGGCTGTGCCCGTCCCGGCGGGCGAGCGCAGCTCTCGTGGCAGGAGCCAGCCCACGGTTCTGCCGGGGGTGCCGGTGTTTCACCTCTGGAGGCGGCTGCGTTTCAGACCCACTTCCAGCATCACAAAGTGAACGAACAAAGGCTGCTCCAGAAAGCCAGGGCCGTTTTGTTTAGGTCTCATTTTAAGCTCTGAAGAGTGACTGGGTAATGAAGGAGCTGATTTCCCCCTGCAGATCAGGTCCCACAGCGCAGTCCGTTAGGCTTTTAACTACATAAATGCCTTTTTCTGCTCTGCATTAGCCCTGGCACAGGGGTAGGGAGGTGTGTACCACAAGACCTGAAGAATAGTGCAGCTACAGGAGAGGTACAGGGAGCCCACCGCAGCCTGAGCATCCACCCGCACCAGCGCTTACCAAATTCTAGGCTGCCCAAGGGGAGAGATCCAAAAGAGGGAAGACAATCTCAGCTGCACTGATAGGAATGAGTCCAGGGGCTAGAAAGATGTATTATATGGAAGCCCAGCACATCTCTACTGCATCCAGCTTTGGAGTCCTCAGCACAGAAGAGACATGGAGACATTGGAGCAGGTTCAGAGAAGGTCACAGAGATGCTGAGAGGGCTGGAGCCCCTCTGGTGAGAGGACAGGCTGAGAGAGTTGGGGTGGTTCAACCTGGAGAACAGAAGGCTCAGGAGAGACCTTAGAGCCCCTTCCAGTCCCTAAAGGTGCTCCAGGAAAGCTGGGGAGAGACTCTTGATGAGGGAGGGGAGCCATAGGACGAGGGGGAAGAAAGAGGGGAGATTGAGGATGAAATCTCAGGATTTTTTCTTCTTTGCTGTGAGGGTGGTGAGAGCCTGTCCCAGGTTGCCCAGAGCAGCTGTGGCTGCCCCATCCCTGGAGGGGTTCAAGACCAGGTTGGATGAGGCTTAGAGCAACGTGGTCCCTTCCAATCCAAACCATTCTGTGATTCTATGGTCTCACACCCAGAGCTGCGGAGACACTATCAAAAGTGTAGCACTGGGTTTTCGAAGGCCGTCTTGCCCAGCAGCAACTGGTGGGGAGACCTAAGCGGGCTCAGGCACCAAAACTGGAGCCACCAGCCTGGTGGCATTCACCTCCTTGTCCTGGCAAGGCCACGCTCGGCTGGTGGAGAGCCCTCAACGACCAGGGCACTGCATCACTCGGTGAGCACCCCTGGATGATAAGCTCTTCCTTGCAAACAGACTGTTCTTCCCCAGCAGCCACACGCTGATGACCAAAGAACTGAATCTGGACTGAGTTTGAACGATGTGACACCTTGAGAGGTCACAAGGCAGCCTTTCCCAAGTCACCAAAAGACACAGAAGACGACTTCACTTATTCTAGCTGAAGTAGCTGGATTTAAAGCAATTAAATTTGTCGGTTCATTAGTGTGTAACCTAAGAATGAAAAAGGCATTTCTAATTCCTGATCCGCTAATCCACAATCCACTGATCTACAATCCCCAGAGTCCCCAGGGAAAGAAAAGAAAATCCATGGCAGCCTTAAGTTATTTCTTTAAGATTTCCTGGCCAGGTCATGCAGAAAGAGCTCATGCTATGGAGTTTTCCTCCCTTTACAAAATCCACCTTGGCAAATACACTGCTGCCAGGCCAGGGAGTATCAAGGATAACAAAAATCAAACTGCACTTGTCAGAATAAGTGAACAATGGATCTTCCCAGCTGACATGCACCTTTGGAAGTTGCTCCTCATCCACTCTGCCCTAGGAAGATGGCTTCAATGTCCCCCTGCTCTTGGGGTCTGTCAAGGGTGCAGGGGGTGCGCAGAACCACAGGGCTGGAAGGGACCTTCAGAGATCATCTAATTTAACCCCCATAGCAAAGCAAGGTCACCCAGAGCAGACAGTCATGGGCCCCTCGTCCACTTTACATACCTTAAACCATCATCTCCATGAGCAACAGCAACTTTCCACACCAAATCCTCCTTTAAATTATTTTAGACTTCTCTGCCTCACTAAGCTAAGGTGGAAGGTGACAACCCTCTCTGGCCAGCATGTCCCACAGCAGCACAGCCCCATGCACAGAGGGAAGATCAGCTGTGAGCACTGAGCCATGGCACGGGAAATCAGGCCATCTCCTGGGGATGCCACCATTGCACTTAACCATCCCCTTCATACCCTCTCCAGACAAACGCCTTGACATAGCTCCATAACTCATCTGGTTTTGCTTTTGCAAAACAGCTCTGCCTTCACTTGCTGCTTCTCCCCAACTCTAGAGCTGCTCAGAACTTGTAGCCCATGCAAGCCTGGTCATAGTCTGAGCTGTAAGGCCAGCTTGCATGGGGAGGATCTGCTCCCAAAACATGATGGAGACATCTGCAATATCTTTTCTTTCTCCTTTCCAGCAGCTATGTTAGAAATGCTGTAAAGGTCTGTAGCTACAGACTCCAGAAACATCCACTAATGCCAAAACCAGTGCAGGTACCACCACTCAGTATTTCTCCACTACTCTGTTCCGAGAGGCAGATCCACCCTCCATGTCTCACAAGGATGTGAAACCACAGCCCCCGAGGGAATTGCTCATGTTGCACATAGAGCAGGAGCCTAGGACAGAGCCTGAACTGCCTCTCAATGCCACTTCAACCTTCCCGTTCTCAAGTTTTTTGGAGCGTGTCTCAAAACATTTCCCTCCTACTCGCTCCGCTCTCCACCACTGCAGTCAGTCACACAAGAGCCATCGTGCACAGCTGCGGGAAGCTCGAGGCCAGAAATAGCAGCTTGTTAGTAAAGCACGTCATCACCCGCCAAGGACCCCGGTACGTCCCTCGGTCCCCTCCCCATCACCCCGGCCCACACACTGCTCCGCCAGCCTGTCCTCCCTGTGCCCTCCTCCAGAAGGGGACAATCCAGGGCTGGCTCTGCCAAGTGACATCTGTATTTCTCCCATGGAGGTTCACACCGGCTGAACTGAACTCCTGACGGGGTAGGACCAAGTCCTGATGCCATCCCTTCTTGAAGGTTTCAATTAATCACAAAGCCAATTCCATTTTGGGCTCCATCTGTCTTTATTACTCCAGGGACTAATATTGCCTCACCATGTGTTTTCACACACTAGTTGAACTGAAATTAAGACAGATTTCAATATGAAGTGCTTGAGAAGAAAATGCATTTTTTAAAAAGAAAATTTCAGAGTTGTTACCATTCTCAGCTTGGAAAAAGTTAAGTAAAAGCAGTGGGGCAGTAACTTGGTAAACAGCTCATTGCACGACATGCAAACACACTAAAATCCTACTTATGGACTTTTATGACAGAGTATGCATGGAAATGTAGCATAATCTGCTCCCCAAGGGAGGTGAGGAACACACAAATAGGGATCAGAAACACTCATGTGTGTGGCCACCGATCAAAGGGATTCTGGCAGCAGAGACCCTGCTGCACCGGGCATGGACCAGAATCCAGAAAACCTCTTCAACCCTCTCCATTGCACTGACAAAAATAGATAAAAACCCCAAGAGCCCTTGTGGTTCATCACTTATAGCAGTTTTTAGCTGCTTGAGGCTTAGGGAAACCTCATTTGCATCATACCATACTGTTACTACCCTGGGTTTTTTATTCCTACCTCTGCAAAATCCAGCCATGGGGGCTTTCGACCAGCCAGGCCGGCACATCCCCTTTAATAAGGCAAGTCCTATGTCAAGTTGGTGGTTTCTACAAAGCAACAGCCCTAATTATTGATCTTGGCAGATTAACGACCTGTCCCTCCAAACAGCCATGGCAGAGCCATGCCCATCGTTTTCCGCCTGTCGATCTGGCAGCACCAACACATTCCCTCAGTCCTCACCCAGATGAAGATGTGGTCCCTCTGGGGGGATCCAGAGATGCTCAGAGCACAGGTCGGCTCTGGGGTGAATCACAGAAGGGAACAGCTACAGCAAGAGGAGAGAGTAACAGAGAAAGTTGTGAACATGGAGAGCAGCAGAGTGACAGGACATTTACCATCACCCACGTATCGCTTAGGCTCCAGCTAATACCGTCTGACTGTGGGAAGAGCCCTGTCTCTCCTCTATCCCCTATTTTCAGGGCTTTTAGGGAAAAAAAGGTGGGGGGAGGGGAGGGAGACAGTCTGGGAAGGAGGATTGCAAGAAATTATATGATGTGCACCACATTAAATTCATAAGAGACCAAACCAGAGAGAATCTGTGAGAAGTGAAGTGCGCTGGAGGGACAGCTAAGACACTTCTATAGAAGTGAAGACGCAATCCTTTGATGGTTGCCTTCTGGAACTGGCTGCAGTACCTTGGAAACTCATTAAATGCAGCAGAAAGGACAAGTGACGTACATCTATTGATGCTCTGAGCAGCAAATTAATTTTCAAATCTATTCAGGTCTCATGCAGTGGCATCAAGGGGCTAAGACTTGGTGGCAAGCAGCTGCCATAGCATTTCTCCAACTTGTGTGATGACTCCAAGCCACCCCACAGGGAGGGGACTGCCCACTGGCCCAGCTCCCTGGAGAAAACTCGTGGCCACGGCTAGTCACCCTGACCAACAGAAGTCTGGGTGGCTTCAGCCAGCCAAGCCAGGGAGTCTTCCCTAGCTCCGAGGACACCAGAGAAGTAGAAAGAGGATCATTTAAAATAGAGATCAAAATCCAGTTCACAAGGAGACACAGAATGTCAGCAAGTAGTGAACAGTGACGATGAGTTTCCTCAGACAGAGGTAATTTCCAGTAAGCTGCTGTCTTCTCTCTCCACAGAGCATCACCCTGTTCAAGCACTTGGAAAGCCTTGAAGGGGCTGAGGTTGGCAGCAGTCTGGTAGAAGACCTGAGGAACTGCCTTCATGGATGAATAATCAACTGTTCCCACGAATCTTAAAGCACACAAACAGACAGATGAAGAAAAACTCATCAAAACAGTATCAAGAGAACAGGCAGATGCCAGCCTGGGGACAAGGTTGCTTGTTGGGACTTGATCCCTCTTCCTTTGGGACAGGCAAAGGCCAGTCTTAGATGCCGTGAAACCCTGTGGCTGCTGGCTCTGGGTCCAGCTGCTCTGCCTTCCGCTCCATGGCACAAGGGGAAGAACAGGGGAACGACAGAGGGGTAAGTGAGTAAATGGAGCTAAATCCAGAAGACGGCTCACAAGAGCTAAGGGCAGCCCACTAGAACCCCTCTGAAAGCCCAGTTCTGCCACTTCCCCTCACAACACAAACCTGGCGGGATTCGCCTTTGCACACTGGCTGTAGACAGCCCCCCAGCAATTAAATTCAACAAAAGCCACAATCAGGAAAGGGGTAGGAGGGTGCGCGCAGCAGGACCCACAAAGGAGGAGATGGGATCAGGGTCCTCCTATAGAAGCTCAGACAATAGTCGTAATCGGAATCTCTGGGTCAGCTCTGTCCACCCCAAACCCCGCTGGGAGCAGGTACATAATTGAGGCTGGATCCTGCATTTCCTGTTCCTATTGTTCATCTTCCTCCCATTTTTCGCTGCTTTGTTCTCTTCAATGCACTTTTTTCAGCGTCCCTTCTGAAACACATTCACGAGGAGTTGCTACAGCCTCCCTGTACGCCCTGATTAAAGAGGAGACGCAGATGCCTCTTCTTTGTGGAGCGTTTCACACCTATTACTTGGAGGGAATGCAGAGAACACACGACATGGGAAAGGCACAGCGGGTCAGGAAAATAATGTAGGTGTTAGGAAGGGAAATATTTGAAGCTTGTGAAGCCATTAGCCGAGAGCAGGGGCTGTAGTGAAAAGGATCAACAGAGAACATGGATGATGAATAAACAGAAGAGGCAGAGGAATACATGTTGCATCCAGTGATGAAACCAGGTCTATGCTGAGAAACAGCAAGTGTGGGCTGGGTTTTTTTGCAGAAAGCAATTAGGTAACCAGTCCAAATGCGTATTTTAAACATGCAATAACTCAATTGCTTTAGTGGAGAGCATTGACCAAATGAGAAGAGACAGAAACAATGTGTTTTATATAATGCATGACCTGGCTGCGATGAGTTTTTCCTGCAGGTTGTGTCACTACAGCCTCACATGCCAAAGAGAGGGTGCTGCCGAGCACTGCTGGAGCAGCTTGGAGAAGGGACAATGTCCTTGGACACAAACCTGTCCCACAGGGACAGGCTGAGACATTCGTCCCACCTTGTCACCTCTCCAGCAGCTGCAGGCACCTGGGGAAAATACACCTGGCAGGGGACGAGCAACCGACCCCCCCCTACTGCCCAGATTTTGGGTTTTTAGAAGACTGGCCAGATCTGTCAGTGGGAGGTGTCCCTCCCCATGGCAGGAGGTAGAACTAAATGACCGTTAAGGTCCCTTCCAATCCAAACCATTCTACGATTCTACAATTCCAGGCACCAGCATTTCCCCAGACTTTAAATTACCAAAGCATTTATCGAAACAAAAACAGGAGCAAACCTGGCATTCTAGATTTCTCTCATGGGGTCTGCTCTCCCTGCCTTGCTGAGAGCACAAGGATGGCAGTTTACTATTTAATTGTTAATTACACTTTCTTGTTAGATTTCAGACGCTAAAAAATGTTTAGGGATTTATTCTTCTGTGTAATTAACCATAATGATGAAACACAGTTTTATACTGCACTGCCATTTTTGTTAAGGTTATTCATAATGGGGAAAGGCTAAATAGGTTGAGAAAAAAAATATGACGTGACCCAATCAAATTAATTTGAAATTAAGTGCAGCGAGGCTGGTACCTCCACACGAGTCAGGAGTTCAAATGAAAGTAGAGGAGACAATCTACAAAGCAAGAAACTACAAGTGGGCAGGGAGTCAAGCTGGAATTGCTGCAATTCAGAGGTGGTGTCGGTAAACAGGGGCCACTAGAAAAAAAAAACCAACAGTGAAAATGGGCAGAGATGAGCAAAGCTTGTAGGATATAAAAGGAGAAGCTGGAGAAGGAAGGGACGAACATGAAGATGGATTTGAAATAAATGGGTAGCGACAATGCTTGTTAAGATAACTAGATTTATTTCTCTGCCCAGAAATTCTTATGTCCTTATAAGACAGCACCAGAGCAAGGTCTTTCCTTTTCCTGGGTTTATTGCTTGGGCCTTAATGTTATTTAACAGCACTGAGAGTCGAGTAGTTCCATTGCAAAGCTGGACTTCTTTCAAAACTGTTACATCTGGTGGAAGCTTTTTCCTTTTGACAAAGACATCCTAGTGCTTTTCTAACAAAATGTTGATGTCGTGCCTCCCAGGAGAATGGAACCAGTGAAATGCTGAGGGGTAGAGCGGGGATGGGGAGACAGCATTCCCTTCTCCAAAAGCCAAGAAGAGGAAGCAGGACTGAAAGCAGTGGGACGGGATGATACTGAGAACTACTCAACAACCCATCACAGCCTGGAGCAGGGAAGCAGCGGTGCCCATCACACTGGGCTCCTCTTTTGAGCTTATCTGGAAAAGCAGCTCTTTTATGGCTCTCTCTGTTTTGCTAAAATGCTGCAAGCTCTAAACAAGCCTGAGAGCTGGTTAAGATGCATAATGTGACTAGGATGTTCACAATGCACACTGTCATAACTTAGGGGCGATGTTTAAGACAAGCAATACCCTGATGTGAACCATCTCTAGGAAACTCCAGTGCTGCTCCAAAATGATGCTGTTAATGAGCTTCCTCCCAAGTCTTCACCAGATCCTGTGACGTTTGTTTTATCACTCAGTGCCTAAGAAGAGAAGAAGGAGATCCCAGTAGCACTGGTCTTGTTGGACGAGGTGGGGGGACTGCTTAGACATACAGCAAATGCCAGTTGGGACCATCACTGTGAGTCCCTGTCCCCAGCCACCCCGTCTGAACAGCACTTGGGTTTTTAGCAGACTGGCCAAGACACCACAAATCTCTCTATGCAGCTGCACAAGCAACTTTCCTGCTGGCTCCCCACTCTGGCCATGCCAAAATCTCTTGCACCTTCTGCCCTCTCCCCATGACATCCAAATGGCTCCTCTTTGCCTTGAAGGCCCCAGGTCTCAGCTCCTCTCCATCCTCACCTCTAATTCACCCCTAAGAGTACAGGGAGCATTTGGGATAAAGCTTCAAGAATGCATTTGACATAAATTATTATTCCCCTTCTAAACGGATTACAAAAATCCTTTTATTACAAAATATTAAAATGTTCAAATTATCGGTGTGGAAAAATGTTTCCTGGAGGTAAAGTTTTTAAAAATTGAGGTTTTAATCACAAGCATAATTCTTTCTGGCTAACATTTCCAGTCTTGTGAAACATCTAGATACAAATTGCGCAGAGGCCTGGCTGTGCAGGGAACAAAGGAAGATGCTGCCTGTAAATAGCTCAGAGGACATCAGAAGACACTTCTCTCATCAGCAATCTTTTTTAGCTTAATATAGCTCCTCTTTGCATAAAACATTGACATTTTTGCAATGTTTGGACCCAATGGTGCGACTGCTGATTGTCATCCACAGATAGTAGAGTGTACCTTCAAAAATATGCAAGAACATTTTACAGACAGTAGTTTTACTTGCCTCCAAAATGCTGTATCTTAATATTTCATACTTATATATATTTAAATGTTAGTACCACCGAATAAATGCTAACATGCTTTTATGCTAATGCAATCACTGAAAATCCAGATAATGTTGTGTATTGGCATATACTGTTAGTGAATTATGGATACCTAAATGTACAATCCCACATGCCTGGCAATTATTTTTGTTAGTGCATTTAACTTTTATTTGCAATCAGAGCACTTGAGGATTGTTCAAATGAAGTTTACTTTTGCAAACTGCTGAACAGAAAACATTTTGTTAAAGGTTTAAAAACAGTAAGGCTGTGATGGGGTGCAATAAGGGCACCGCTCGGAAAACTCTACCAGATGGAACAATGTTTGATTTGGTCACAGACTCAGCAATTAAAAGCCAAATGCCTGAAATGAAGGACATAGAAGAGAAACAAGAGATGAAATCTTGATTTCTTCCATATCAGGTCACCCTCTTCCATGGCAGAGGCTCACAGAGAGAGGCAGACAACGGGAGGAAAGTGTCCATGCAGGGAGCACCCTGGCAGACAGACCCTGCGCCTCAAGGGCCAAACCCTCCTGCGCTGAGGCTGTTTTTCAAGTCCAGTTTAAGCCAAAAAAGAAAAATACCAGAAGAGAGAAATACTGAACTGCCCCTGCTGTGCCTTCTCCTCTTCCTCTTTCTCCTCCTCCTGCCTCTGCTGATCCAACATCTTGGCCAGCACCTGGCACATTGACTCAAGATGCTGATCCACTTGAAAACCCCTTTATTCCACACTGGTTTTCGGCACGGCCAGACCTCAGCCAGGTCCCAGCTGGACCTGGGAGATGCAGTCAGTTGCTCTTGTCCCCATCACGACCCTGGAGAAGACCTGGATATTTTTAAGAGTTGAAAAGCTCTGGATGTGACCCAGGCACAGCAGCCAGTGGTTTTCTCCGGCATAAACCAACTTGCCTATAGACGATGTCAAACTCCCTCTGTCCAGATTCAGCTGCGCCAGGAGTTAACGACCTCCCAAGCTGGGGAGCTGCTGTGATTGTGCCCTGATTTACTTCTGGGAAGGTTTGCCTGGCTTGAAATGGCTGCCCTGAGCCAACCTGGCCAAAGAGAGCTGGGATGGGGCCACAGAGCCATTTGGTGAGCAGCAAACCATTGCTTCTTGCCCAGACATGGCTCAGCATCCAATGTGGGATCCGATACTAGCCCCAGGCACACAAATACGAATCACATCATGCCTCAACAGCCCACCTCTGGGCACTTACTGGGAAGTCCTACCACCTAACTGAGGCCGTCAGGAACAACCATGAAAGAAATAAACAACAACCCCTCAGAAAAACACAAGACATTAGAAAATGCTTAGCGTCAAGTACTTGAAATGCCCCTGGCAGTTTAAACGGAGCATGGATGAAGCTGAGAAAATGTATGAACAAACAAATTAAGCAGAGAACACAAAACAAACGAGCTGGCATGTAGGTGTCTATCGAGAAAGCTTAAGCACAGCAAGGGGAAAAAAAGCAAACCCCAAAACTCAGGCATAATATTCCTCACATTTTGGAACTGAACTCTCAGACTATACATCATCCAAACCACTCAAAATTACCATCTGTCATAACGTCCTTTAAATAAAGAAAGGTCTAAAAGTTTCCATAGTAGTATTTTAATATTGTCATATTAGAAAAGAGATTGTTTCTGTCCAAAGGTAGGCATTTGCAATTAAGTGTGAAATACCAAACAAAAACATTACTTTTGTGGCCACTGCTGCATGCTCATATCATGAGACAATGAGTTTCTTGAGTCCTGATCGTGCCGTGTAAACTAAACCAGGAAAGGAGCAATTTAATAGCCCCCGTCATTTCACACGTTACCTGCAAATGTTTCCAGCACCTCAGCGTGATTTTCTCTTTAAGAAACATATAACTAAGAGTCTACACACCATTAAAGAACCTAAGGAAGCAATTACAATATCGCTTCAAACATTAAGATACACTAGAATATGAAAAGCAGGTCTGTGTTTCTGATATGAAAGAGTGTATTTTACTGCGACCAAGAAGCCAAGCTCCGTTCCAGACCATGAGCTGGACCCTTTCTTGGCGTAAATCTGCTGCTGTTCACGAGGCCATACTACCTCACATGTGCCAAGGACCAACTGCATCACATACAAGATGGCAAAAGAAATGCAGATTTGTAAACTATATTACACTAAGTGATAAATAATTTATAAGGGTGGAGAAGGTGACCGTATTTTTAGGCATAGAAATATGCACATACAACTCTCCTTGACTGTCAATATTCACTCTGCACTTGAAGCTTGGGTCCATCTGATGCATTTCTAAAGCCTCTGCACCTGTGAATTTCGCAACACACACACACAGACCCCACCAAGCCTCCAAACGCACAAACCAAGCAAGGCACCAGTAAACCCCACTGAACCCACAGGGTACTCCCTGCAGCACTACACGCTATGCACAAGGGCAACTATGCCTCCTTGGGCACCATCCCACAAACCACAAACATCTTTCTCACTAGTCTCTTCTCAGTTCAGCCTGTTCTTAGCATCATGTCTAATCAACATCCCTTTGGTGTCAGAAGCACACGTCCATGGGGCTAAAACCCCCCTCAAAGACCATGGGTATCACTGTATTCCAGAAATCCACATTTTGCTACCCTAAAGCAGCCCAGGAAAAAAGAACAGGAGAGAGAAAGGTGCTCCCTGGAGCGCTCGTAACCGCACCATCCTCCAGATCTCTCCCCAGAGAGGGCTGCCAATGGGAGAGGAGGGGAGCCAGAATCATTCCCCTCGGACCTTGTAAAAACAGAGAGCCCAGGGGAATCCACAAACAATCACAGCTTCCCCATTGAATTACTTCTGGCTGAGACTAACAAGCAGAGTAAGGGTGCACAGAGGAGAAGACCAGGGTAAGTGGTGCCGCAAGGAAAGGGCTAGGCAGGGGAGAAGACAATTTGGTGTGTCACAGGACGAGAGAAGCCTTCAGCTCCTGCTATTAGGAATAAATGAAGAGAGATGAAGAGAAGCACACGGCTGAGGTTGTCATCCTCCCACCCACGGTGGAACAGAGCTCACCTGGAGAGTGCAGCTCCCAGGACGAAAGCAGCGTTCTCCTTCAGCACGGCCTCAGTGCTGTTCAGCCCCTCAATCACAAGCTGGAGTCCACCCATGGAGAGGAAGTCCTTAGCATTGTCCACCTGGGAGAGAGCAGGTCCCAATCAGTATAAAATCCCCAGCCAGACTCCACTCAGTTCTCGGAGAATGCCGTGCTTCAGAAAGAACAGCATCTCTTCCCTCCCAGTCTAACCAGCACTCAGTTTTAAAAGCAATTAAAAATGAAGAGGGAAGAACTGTGGCTTGAATTTCATACAATTCTGTGTCTGAGCAGTGGATAACATGGTTTCAGAAGCACAGTTTACTGCTAGGTGGCCATTATCACAACGCAGAAGGCATTGCTTAAAACTTAAATACTTCAATTAGCTCTAAAAACCACTCTTGACACGTATTTCAGTAATTTCAGTAACAGGTGATGTCAAAAATTCGGTAAAACTGATGATGTCAAAAAAAAGCCACCAGTTCTTCGCCCTCTTGCCTCAGCAGGCTGTTACTGGAAACTCAGGGTACTGTGTGTTTTGCAAATGCACTTAATTAATTGATGCTCTAATTGTAGCACCAGGAGTTAGGAGCGCTTAAGAGCCTGTCAGCTGGCAGCGAGGTGCCTGGGCCGTGCTGGGTGTTTTCCATGAGTACGGGACGTGGAAAGAAAAAGCCAGCCCCGCTGGGCAGGGTCAGCCAGGAGTGTCCCCTCGGGGTGGCCTCAGCAATGATTTTTCTAAAGCAGACGATACCGGACTAACTGTCAGCAGGGAAAAGTTTAAACATGAGCAGGGATTCATCAGCCTTTGACTTTAACCTGATGTAGGGCCACCCAGGCACAAATCACTTCTCAGGCAAATTAGGAAAGGACTCACAGTGGCCTGCAAACAAAATTGAAAGAAACAGGGAAAGTGCTTCAAGTAAAAAATTCAGCCCAAAGTCAAAGCAAAGCATTTTGGTTTTCAAGGGGTTTGTTGGGTGGGGTTTTGGTGGTTTTGTTTTGTTTTGTTTTGGGGTTTTTTAACAGTTTAAAGGGGAATCTGAATGCTCAGAATTGCATTTGCAAAAAATCAGGTTTGGAATGTCAATATTTCTCCCCTCTGAAAGAGAGGGAGACAACAGCATGTGTTGCTAGATGGAAATAGAAACTTAAAATGAATTATCAGCTGGGCAAACCGAGCTCCTAGGCTTCAGCAAGCAGAGGGCACTGATGGGGTGGGAGAGGACAAACACCATGAGACGTGGAGGGTACATTGGGCTCAGGCACCAAACACTCTTTCAGTCGACAGTGACTTCATGCTCAGTGTTATTTTTATCTCAGCCATGTGTCTTTACCAAAATTGACCATAAATCAGATATTTAAGACACCCAAGAGAATGAAGAAGCTACTTAGCTTTGTGTCCTATGGGTATGTCTTTCCCAAAGCAGGACCCGGGGAGCTACAGCACATCTCCTCTCCCCAGCAATACCCACCACGTGCTGTCCCTCTGCAAAGGCAGCCACAGAAAGCCCGTCCCTGCAGGTCTGCTGGGGCCGATTCAGGATTTGCAGTGGCTTTGTACCCTTTCAAGTCCTGTTCTTTTAATTGTCCCTATAAACTGGACCTGCTAGACCTCCTACTTTTCTGCAAGCCCATCTTTGGCTACAAAGAAATCTATGCAGCAACCCAATTTCAGCTGCCAGCGGGTGCTTTTATTGCTCAGCCTCTGTAAAAACTCCTGAGGCTGTTTTAAAGCCGAAATCGGACGTTGGCTTCTGCTGAAGGGCGAATGCAAAGACAGGCAGAAGTTTGCATCCAGCATCAGTCGTGGTAAAACCAACTGTTGCTGTATCCTCATCAGCATCGGAGTCCTTCAGGCCAGCCCAGACACCTTAGTCCCAGAGTAGGGACTGGAAAATATGCTGGAAAGCTTGTTTTGGAGATTTTTTTGATTTTTTTTTTTTTTAACTGGAGTCTGTTGTGAGAGCTCCTTTCCCTCACTTACAGTTTTAAAAACCAACAAAACCCCCAAACTCAACGACTTGAAGGTCTGAACCTCCCTGGGGAACGGCAGATGCTGTGAGGCAGCAGCTCGTGCCTCGCTTCAGTCCACCGAAAACAGCGCGGCAGAAAGGCAGAGATCAAAAGAGCTCTTGAGTAAAGTACACTGGGAAAGGTGGGCGAGGAGAGGGATGGGAGAAGAGCAAATATGACAGCAGTTATTCAGGGAGAGGCTTTGAATCAGAGGAGAAAGAAAGCGGGGAGGGGAAGAGAGGCGAGGAAGAAAATGTTAGGAAACGAATGCGAGGAAGCAGGAGGATGTCAACAGCACACAACGGAGAGGAAATTAGCAGTAAAAAATGGTGTAGCATGTCAGAGGAGGGGAGAGAGGGAGATAAGGAGAGTAAATAATTGAGAGAAAGAGCCTGCAATGCCTAAGAACGGGTCTTGGCTCCGCACGCTGCTGTGCAAGCACCGTGAATGCTGTTTATAAATGAGTTATGCTCTGGCCTCTTCCACATTTGCATTTGGTTTTTATGCGTTACAGATAACCCAGCAAGCCAGGCCTTCCTGCTTCTCCTCCAAGATGGGCTCCCCACCATGCCAAGTTGAATCCTGACTGACGAGAAGCAAACCAGAGCTGGCAACCAAAATCTGAGCAAACACAGAGCCCTTGGGCTGACTCCTCAAGAGCATCTCTCCCCTGGCTCAGCACCGGCCACGGCTTCCCCTCTGCTCCCTTGCAGCAAGCTCAGAGGCATGTAATGCTTCACATCCCAGCACCCCAGGATGCCTGAGACCACGCCGCAGAGCAGAGAGCATCCTTGGCTGGTAAACCCTGCAGGACACGGCATTTTGTGCCCCGGTGGCAGCAGCAGGATGACTGGAAGCAGAATTATTATAAAAAGCCACGGCAGATGGAGGCAGAGGAAAAAGGGAGCAGCAGAGCCCTCACCAGTCCCACACGTGGTTGCTGCCCTGGGCCACCCACACCTGTGAGGATCCCCATCCTCCAAGAGCACGGCCCTGGGCTCCACCGCAGAGGACTCCTGACAAGTTCAGCCCTTCCAGGGTTATGCGGCACAAGCAAATTTGGCTGCCGTTCAGTAATTACATTAAGCCAGTGCTGCTCAAGTCAGTCCCAAGCAGAGATAATGCTCTGGACGCATTCAACTGGCTGGAAGAAGAAAGAGGAGGAAAAGCCATGCTGGCTTAGAGACAAGTCATATTTCTTATCAGCTTCCTGCCTGATGAGAAGGTGCTGCCCAGCCATCTGCCCCGCCAGCGCGGGCACAGAGCAGCATTGTGACAGACGCACAAAGGAGTGCTCTGTGCTGCTCCCTGCCAGCCTCCCCTTGCTGTTTCCCCCCCTTCTGACCCCTTTGATGCTGGATGTGGTTCTCTTTGATGCTGCGGCCCCCACGCAGGGAGTGCGGACCCATTCCCTGCTCCTCTCGCCTTTCTGGAACTGCTTGCCCCATCCCGTGCCACAAGCCGGTGGGATTTTATGCTGGAATAGTCCAGACCATTGTGCTGGAATCCAAAGCATCCCAAGGCATTTGGGGGTTGGTTTTTAGCATGCTGGCCCAGTGCTCTGGCACCTGTAGCCAGACAGAATTATCCCCAAATATAAATACGAAGTTCTTTGGGCACCCATTGTTCACATTTATTCTCTAAGTCAGACAGATGCCATCAGTGAAACAAAAGCATTGAGAACAAACAGCAAGGAAGCCTTTGCATGAGCATGACAGAGATTTAGCCTGGAAGTTCAAGACAAAGAGCCCTGGAAATAACATTTCTATTAGCTGGTGCACAGACTCCCTCTCTCAGCAGCACATTCCTTCAGCCACCTTCCCCCAAAACACTCTGGTTTTAAAGTGCTGTTCTAGATCTTACACTGGCATCATCCAAGAGCTGTCCCTTTGCCCTCTAAAGTGATAAAGTCACTGAGAGCAACACGGGAAGCTTTCCCAGTCTCTCTCAGCCACTGGGGAGGGAGAAGCCCAGTCCTTTCCCACCAGGCAGGACACAGAACACTGCGACTGACGAGAGGTAAAAACGTGTGAGCCGAAAACAGAGCAAGAGAGAGCAGAGGGAGGGGGGGGGGCGGAAAGTGTGAGCATAAACCCAAGAAGCGAGACTTCCAGAAATACATTCAGCCTCACACTGAGCCCATCAGCAGGGCTCAGAAGATGCTCAGCAACTTGCCTTTAGCCTGAGCCTCTTCCATCCTTTCTGCCACCAGCCCAGCCATGAGACATGTTCTAAAGGCCATTTATTACTCACACCAAGACAAAAATACAGCTTTTTGGGTGGCCGTGGTCTTCCGTGGTACAAAGACACTCTCTGCGAACTGGTGTAAGGGGACCTACTTGCAACCACCAATTCTTTCCACTGAAGAAGCGAGAAAATCATCACTATACTTACCCCAAACCAAGAGATAAAACCCCATTTTGTAGCATATAAAAGAAGAAAAAGAGAGGGCAAGGAAAAAAGCCTGAGAACAGACATCAAATCAGGCAACACTAGCCCTAGGAAACTGCTCACTACCAGTATGAGAGATGATTTATTCAAACTTGCATATAAAATAAGCCTGCAGTAGCCCTCTGCTGTCTGTTATTGTCCCAGGATTATGATAATTAAGCAATTTGTATTACCTGATAGTGATAAGAAAAATAAACCCACGTTTATGACACCGTATCCCTTGGATTTTACACGGTAGTTACTAATGCATTTTTGTTACCTGGTGAACATAATATTCAAGATCATAAAGCGCCGCTACTTTTTCATCCAGCGTGGAGGCAGAGCTGTTGAATTTGCTGATTAATTTAAGTATAATTTCATAATCTGTTTCCACCTTCACGTTCAGCTTTTCAAACTCCTCCTTCAGCTGCTCGATGGACCGGAACTTCTTCCTCACCTCTTCCTTGTGGGCCTTGAAAGCAGAAGGAGGAAACTGATGTGAAGATGGGTGACAAAGAAAACCAAGACAGATGTAGAAAGAACCCCCAACCCCAGATTTACAAGGGGAACCTGGCTGTGTGTGCAAATGGATTCACCATTGTGCATCAGAGATGCAGGGTACTGTTGGAGGGTCCTTCTGAGAAGCCCAAGGGACCCTGCTATCTAGAAAATCCCCACCTTGGGTACCAGTAAGCACTCCCTGAGGAGCTAAGCCTGTATCTAAGGCCTTTGTACACCACTTCTACATCCTGTGTGCCTTCCAAAATACCATCAAGCCTAGAGACAGGCAGCACTGCTGTTCTCAGTTTGCCCGCAAGTGGATGTTCTGAAGACCTCAAACTCGTGAGCAGGTTGAGGGAGGTGCCTCTGTCCATCTACTCTGCTCTAGTGAGACTCCACCTGGAGCACTGCCTCCAGCTCTGGAGTCCTCAGCACAGGAAGGACATGGAGCTGTTGGAGCGGGGCCAGAGGAGGCCATGGAGATGCTCCAAGGGCTGGAGCTCCTCTGCTGTGAGGACAGGCTGAGAGAGTTGCGGGGGTTGAGCCTGGAGAAGAGAAGGATCTGGGGAGACCTTAGAGCCCCTTCCAGTCCCTAAAGGGGCTCCAGGAAAGCTGGGGAGAGACTCTTGATGAGGGAGGGGAGACATAGGATGAGAGGGGACGACTTCAATAAGAAAAAGGGGAGATTGAGATGAGATCTGGGGAGGAGATTCTTTGGTTTGAGGGTGGTGAGACCTTGGCCCAAGTTGGCCAGAGAAGCTGTGGCTGCTCCATCCCTGGAGGGGTTCAAGATCAGGTTGGATGAAGCTTTGAGTAACCTGGTGTGGTGGGAGGTGTTCCTGCCCAGGGCAGGGGTTGGGACTGGATGGGCTTTAAGGTCCCTTCCAACCCAAACCATTCTATGGTTCTATAGTTCTACAACATAACTGCAAAAAGCCCTGAGTATTCCCTCCAGTCTCACAGCTGACCTGCCTGGAGACAGAGATGGAGCTGGAGACCTCTGGAGGTCCCATCCAGCCCAAACTCCCAGTGACACCAAGAAGATCTCCTTGGATGTGTACGAAGATGTATTGCAGTCACTTAACATGTTTCAGAACGGCTTTGTCAGGGGAACTTTCAGGATGGCTTTGCCAGGGGAATGCATGCACTCACTGCAGGGGACAGAAGCGGGACGACTGGCTGGGAGGTGGGGTCAGCTGATGTGCCATGCCTTGGGGCTGGGCCAGGAGACATCACACAGTGTGATCTGTCTCCCTCGTACAGCAGCACCCTGAGGGCTGTGATGAACCCAGAGCTGCAGTGAGAAGGAAAAAGTTCTGTCAGGGATCCAAGAGAGCCCCAGAGCTGGAAAGGAGCAATTCTCCGTCCTTGGCACTGGTGACACTGGGGCAGGCAGGGACAGAGAAAGCAGAGAGCCCAGGCTGAAGCTGGGCTGCCCCAAGAAGAGAAGAAAGCAAGAAGGGCTTCTGTCACAAACAATAATACCCAAATATGCTGTTATGGAGGAGTGACCTCCAGGTAGAGGGTCTGCAGGTGCAGCGCTCCCCCCTGCACGCACTCACTGCCTTGCTCCTCCCCCATGCCTGAACAGAAGCTGAGGCTCCAGCCATCAGAGAATAACACAAAAAGGTGATGGAAGCAAAGCACTATCGATCTTATGGCAGCCGTACAATTGGTGCTAATGACTACTGGCCTAATTACTGTAGGTTCCACTCGGTACCAGAGAATGCCATCCCCACCCCAGCCGCACAGAATGGCTTTTCCAGGAGCAGGGACAGGAGCAGCCTTAGTGAAACTCAATTTACTTTGACACAGTTACTTCAAGGATGAATTTGCTCCCTGCAGGAGTGATTTTAAATGGAGTACTTTAGGTCCATTAGATGTGGCTGGTTTTAGCCCAGTTGCTGGGACAATAGCTATTCTAACAGGGTTTTTTTAACATACAGCTTATTTTCACATAATAGAGTATTACTAATTTTTGCATTTAAATGACAGTTATTTCAAGAAGTCCTGCTATCAGTAATGCTGGCTGCTACATAAATAATCTTACAGAAACCGAAATAATGCCCTGGTGCCAGAAAGGGAGGGAAACAACTTTCTGTGATTCCAAGACTTTTTAGCTTTGACTCCTACCTCAGTTCTCCTTTGACTGAGCCGATGTCAGAAGGAGCTGGGGCTTAAGGAAGTGCTCCTGAGGGGAAGAGGGGAAAGAGGGGAAAAAGAAAATATCATCCCACTCAGTGTCACGACAGTGTCTGGGGACCAGCTCCATGCCTGAAGAGGGCCAAAAGCAGCACTTACATTCTATTTTACTCTGGATTGTGGACTATTTGTAACTAAATGGGAAAATTAGAGCTCATGTAAGGAAATGTCAGCCTATGCTTCACCAGGGCCATTTGGGTTTTACTCCCCAGGGCATGAGAATGGAATCCTAAACCAAGGAGGACAGTGAATGGCAAAGAAACTTCCTTTACAACTTCTGACACACTGCAACTCAGTCCACTTTGGGGGTCTGCAGCCAGTATTGTGAAACAAGTGGCAGTTGAACAAATAAATCAAAACAATGGATAAAAATGCATCCTAACAACAGAAAGGAAAATCAGCCCATAGGTTCACACAAGCATTTGCAAGTAACTCTTTTGCATTATTAATTCAGGTCTAATTACATCAGTATCAGAAAACTTAGGGGAGCAGCATCACACCAGAGAGCTTACTGAGCATATCTACTTTGGGCTCCCAGGAATGATCCCAGAGCTTCACGTTACCCTTGGCACAGCAAGAATGGCAGTACGAGATTGGGTGTCTGGATGGCTCATGGGGATGGTTACGTGGACACTGTGTTCCTGGTTTGCTAGTTGAGACCTTGCTCATTTGAGCAAGGACCAGAAACCAGCAGCATCCGATGGCTGATCTGTCACTAAGCTGCTGATCCCAGCCCACTCCACCACTGCAGCACCTCTCCCCCAACAGCCCTCAGGTTAATTGTGATGGAGAAACACCCTGAACTACGAGAATACACTTAAGTAGTTATTAGCAGCTCACAACACAAGGCCTCGCAGTCTGAAATGAGTAAAATGGACCCATTCTTGCAAAAAACCCAGGATTAGTACCAACAAAGGGCAAGTTTCCCAGGGAACTGTATCACTAATAGGCTAGCAAAGGTATTTTAGGTCCATATTCACCAGAAGATCAGTCTGCACAGTATTTTCCCAAGCAATTACTTTAACCATCATATTTCCGAGTCACACAATGTAGGGCGTTCGCATCCATGTACTGTGTGTTGCTTCAGAAACAGGGAACTGTTTCCATACCTTTCTCTCTGCCTTCTCACTTTCCTTCATTTTAGCCAATGCTTTTTTGAGCTCCTGGGATGTGAATGAATTTGAGTCAACATCCACCTTGCCCAGCCTTGAAGAGGAAACAAAACAGAACAGTTTATGAGTGAACAATTTTATCTATCATATTTCCACTGTGATATACTAGCAATGTCAGGAAGAAAGGAACTACAAGTGCTAGATTTCCATGTGTCTCATGGAAAACACACACAAAAAAACATCCACAGTCTAGAAAAGCTTAGCCCGAGTGCTCTATTTTGTGTGTGGTTTGTAGACAGCTCACCCCAACAATCAAAAAAAGGCTCCATAATCTGCAGACTGACCCAAAATCTCAAGTCCTAACACAGTAAATACAGCTGATTAATTTATGCCAATGAATTTCACGCAACAACAGCGAAAGGCAGGAAATGTTTCAGAGGAAAAGCAAAAAAGCACCACTGGGCCACTAAATCACTTCTAAAGACTTGCAAGCTTTAACATGGAGATTTACAGCCGAAGTTCTGAAGATTGTCACACACAGAGTTAGGGCAAGTGTAAATCCAAGCAGAAATTACACAGAAACACTAAAAACCATGTTGTGTTGCTCTTTACACCCATCTCCTTGGTTCAGAGAGCATTTATCTGGGCCACACACACACTTGCATAGGAAAAAGGAAAGCCTTTGGGGCATCACAAAACTGAAAAGCCTCTCGGTGCTCTGAACTGGAGTAACTGGGGGAAAGAGGGAAGCAGTGGCAAATCCCACCTGCTTCAGGAAAGCAAGTTCCCCTTAGAAATTAACCCTGTCTTTGTTAGGAGGGTGCCAAAGGGGAAGTCAGCACTTGAGAAACTTACAAAGCAAATTAAAAAACGTGGGCACAGGAAAAGCTGAGTGATCTAAGGAGAATATCAGCAATAATTTATGTGTAAATGCTGTGAGGCTGCTGACTGCCCCGAGTAAAAAACAATATTATCTGGCTCGGGTCAGCACAAAGCAGGCCCCCCAGTGCTGCTCTGCGGGCTGGAGCTCAGAAAGCAGTTTCAGAGAGATTGTTGCAGACACCAAAAAGAAACAGATGTCACTCAAAGAAGCCACATTGCAAATTTAGTTTCGGTGTCATGGCATGAGAAGCCATGAAGGTGTCTCTGAATATGCACTCAGGGCACTCCTACTGCCATCCCGAAGGGATCACGAAGGATGGAGCTCTCTTTTCAGCACGGCTGAACTCTTAAACCAGTGATTAAGTCTCGGGAAGAGACAGCAATTGAGTGCACCAGGGAACCTGGCCTTTCATAAAAGGTTCAAAACTCGCAGCCCCACCCACCCCTGATGAACACTGTACCTTCTTCTTCTCCTCTCTTCTCTCGTGTCACTTCTCTCATTTTCGCTATCTGGGAGCTTGGCTTCTCTCTCTCCTGTCTGCAGATTTAATCGTATGTGTGACCCTGCAGGAACTGCCTGACCTGCAAACAAAGGTCAGGGGAATTTAGACACGTGCATTATTCCAGCTTTGAACAGGAAGGGTGAGCCAAAGGCACACACTCCAACCCCAAAGAGATAAAATCCCCTCCAGCAATGTATCTTTGATCCAAGTGACACTTCATCCTCATGGAGATGCCACTGTGACCCACCAAATGTGTCCCTGTGCAGGGGAGGAGGGACCCCAAGCCCAGAAGAGCACCAGCTCCCTCCCCCCTCCTGGGCCAACTCCTAAAAGAGCACTAAAATCTTCACGTCAGGATCAGATTTGGAGGCTGTTGGGGAAAAGGGAATTGGTTGCTGATGGGGCCAGAGAGCATTAAATGCAGCTGCCAAAATGAAATCAAAGCTCATGGCAGAGTGGAGCCAGGTATGCTGAATATCAAATGTATCAAGGCCAGGCTGTGTTGGTTTGGAAATATTGTATGAAAAGGAATATATGATCACTACTATCTGCCAACAAAAATACACAGAATACATTAAGCTTTGGTTTTAAAATGCAGAAAAGATGGGAAAAGGGTGTTTTTTCTTGATCACAATTCATCACAAACATGTCACAACGGCCAGCTGTCATGCTGGGATGGAGGGACAGCAATATTTGGTTGCTGCTTCTTGATGTCGCCTCCTCTTCTTTCAGTGCAAGAAATCTGCCTGCTAAGGAGAGCGGGGCCGCAGCTGAATGAACAGAGAGGCTGGACAGACAGACACACAGCTGCAAATGTTCCTCTCGCCCAATGAGGTTTTCCTGTTCAGCCTTGCCTTTATCTGTTTCCTTTCCCCTAAAAGGACGCCTCGATGAGATAACACAGTAGGTAGGAGACAGGTAGTGGCCTCCTACCAAAGGGAAGCGAAGACAAGGTTAATTATTTCATACAAGAAAATACAGGCACTCAAAGACAAAATGCTGTACGTAGTCTAGGGAACGACCAGATTGATCCCCTCTCTTCAAGACCAAAGAGATATTTCACTGATCAAAGGACGTGGTGCTTCCTACATGAGACTGGGATGTTTGTCACAAGTCAGACGAAAACATTTCAAAGCCTAAAGCCATCCAGCAGGTATAAATGCATTTAATAAAACCAGGAAAATCTATTTTGGAGGATTTCCTACTAAAACACAGTATATTTCTGATAGTTCTTTCTCTCCACCACATCCTGTCCATTGGAAGTTGTGTTGGTTGGATACAAGAGGGAACAGACCGGATTATTTTCCCATCTTAAACTCTGCAAGGACAGGTTGGATATGCCTCCTCCGCACTTGGTACGCTGTCCATCCACAAACCCAACCCTTCTCCTGCTCCTTTACTTGTGATACGCAGGAGCTTTAATCTATAGGTCTGTCTAGAGGAGCATCTTCCCACTTTGAAAAGGCGAGTTTTGCAGAAATTTGTGGCGATAGCTGAACTTTGTCCTTTGCAGGCGATGCAAGCAACGCAGCTGGGATGTCAAAAAGGAGTGTGTAGGTTCTCCACAAAAAAGACAACACTCTACCTGGTTCAGGAGACACCGAGGCAGGGGGCCTCCAGCAAGGAAAAAGAGATAATATTACAAAATGGCATTACATGCCAAATATACAGGTGCATGAGGACGTCTTCCCCCTCCACAGGCACAACCAGAATTTGGGGGAGAAAGCGAGGAGACACTCATACTGGGACAGCCCTGGTTCCAGCCACAGCACTCGCTGAAACATTTCCTGAATTGTCAAAGGCAGACAGAAATAAATGTCCCTGTTAGGAGAGTACAGTGTATTCCGGCTGCCGTGCTCCCGGTGCATCTGGCCACATTAGTCCCCTCGGTTGCCAGGGGAGAGGAACGTGGCCGATGGGCTTTGCTTAAAAGAAATATTGAAACAGAAAGCGAAGGAGCAGCCTCCAGAAGGGCTGAGTGACTCCTGTGGGACCAGTCCTCCCAATTCCTATTTCCAGTGAGCCGTAAATAAAACGTGAACTCCCAGTGCGTACGAGCTCACAGACCCAGTGCAACCCAATTAAGGAGGTCTCCATCAGGAAGACACAAACCTTTCCTGCTTCTGCTTCTTCCCTCTGTCCTAAACCAGATTTGACTGAGACCATCCAAACCCCAGAGCAGAAATCTCAGCTCTGATGCATTTAAGCAGCTTTCATTGCTACAGGGATTTCTTTACAGAGATCATGCTGGAGCAGGACAAACATCCTGCTTTATTAAATAAACCAAGACAGACATCTCTGTTTTCAGCAAAAATATCTGTGTAGTCACTTAAAATACAGCAGAAGTTTGAGACAGGATGAGTTCTTCAGCCTTGTTTAGTGTGAGGTATTTTGAAGTATTATTTATACAGTGCGTTTCGAGGGTGGGTTGACTTGAATAATGTGATTAAAATTGCCTATTTAAACGAGCAAGCTGGAAATCCTGAATTCTAATGTTTCAATGTGTAGCTTCTAGACACTTCCCTTAAGAACAGTTGCTTCTCTTTCATTCCTATAATTTGATGCTATTCAACAACTGGGAGCACGCACCGGAGCGGTACATATGTAAGCAATTACACAGCTTCACGTGCTGCTGATACAGAATCACACTCTTAATAGCTTTTTTTCCCCTAGAGGAATTAATTTTTTTTACTTATTGTTTGCATTAAGTTGCATTTAGGAAGCGAAACTCAATTTAAAAAAATATAAAAACAAGCTTATATTGAAGTGATTTTTCTGACCTTTTTTCTCCTTGGCACGGTAGGTAAATAAATGATGTCTATGCAAACCGCACATCCATGTTACTGCATGGAGCTGGAGGGTCTCACTTCCCACAGACCTCCAATCCTACAGCACTAGACCTCACCCTGTCCTACTCCTTATAAAGGAAAAGAAGAGTTTCCATTCCAATTAACTGCCCACCTCTGATTGCTCTACCCACGGAGTAGAAATAGCCGCAAAAACCCCTCCGTGAACCTGCAGAAAAGGCTGTTGCTGGTGGATGAGGAAGCCAGCAAACTCCTTCCCCCACAACCAGCTTGTCTCTTCTACCACTTAAAAACTATCCGAGTACTTGCAATTTTTTAAACCACAATTGAAATGAGTTGAATAAATGTTAGTGCTTCAGCTTGGGTTGACGGATCTAAGAGGAAATCATGGGGTTTAGGCAGACCACCCAGTATCCCCAACAGGGATGTGCCACCCACCTGCCCTCAATCGCTCAGCCAAAAAGGTAGCCCCCACCAGGTAAAATACTTGTCGAGGATAACAAATGCTTGCCACTGCCCAAGTGACAAGGTATTTATTGGGAATAAATGTCAAAGCAAAGCGACAGCATTTATTTTCCAAGAAGGAGACACTGATCCTGTGGCAGTGTGATTCCCACTCTCAATTTAATCCCTTTATCGTTGCAGAAGCACCAGGATGGGCTTTGCCCTCCCACAACTGCTTTCTGACTTCAAACCCCCTCCGAACAAACCATTCACACATCTGCAGTCTAAAAACACCTGGGCTTTGAGAGGTCCTTCTAGTCCATTGGCATCTGTCTTATTGGGATGTGTTATGTCCATCCTAAAAGTTGCTTAAAGTGACACTGAGGAAGAATTTAATTTATAGCCCTATGCTTTTAATCTTGGTCAGCCAGATTTTTTTCAGACATCTGTTTATTTCTTCTTATAATATATTAGATGGAGTAACAGCACTGAAGTCAGCTTCAAGGCAGCGACTCACTTGCAGGGGTTCTGCTGACATTTATAAACTGATCCTATTTCTCTCTTGTGCTTCATGTTATCAGCTAAACCTGTCGACTTAAATTACTGCCTTGAAACCAAGTCACAGTTATCTATTATTCTGTTATGTGTACATTTCTGAAGCTCTATACCTATATCAAGCTTTGCAGAGGCTGAAAACAAGAGGAGAAATAAATAAACAAATGGAAAACAGAACACACTTCCACCACATTTACAACTAAGGCAGGAATCACATGTTATACACAAGATAGCTAAATGCAAAGGGCTGCTGCATTGAGGATGTATCACATAGAAATATCCAAGTAACCCCATCTCCTTTTCTAGGCCACCCAAACGATCACCTCACTGAACAAGAAAGTTCTCATCCTGCTCAGGAGCTCCTTTCCAGTATGTTATTCCATTTAGTGCTGGCCACAGGTGGTTTTGTATCTCGGGGCTGAGCCCCAGCAACGCAGCAACAGGCATCAAAAATAACCGGGGAAGTTTTGCATCATACAGAGACAGGCAAATCTCACACCAAGACCCTGCAATAACTCACAATGTTCCTGGCAGAGGCCTGCCTGTCCCCTCGGACCTCCAAGCTGCCACCCATCAACCTGCCCAGCAAGAGAAGCCTAAGAGGGACACGAGACTCTCCCTCCATGAAACACCTGGCACCGCTTTTGTCCCCTGTGGCAGGGAAGTGCTCCCATGGGAAAGCTTCTGTGAGCAGAAAAAAGGGTGCTCCAGCTCAGTGAGGCAGATCCCCTGATTTCTCCCCAAGTGAGCATCCTCATCTGCCATTGCAAAAAACCTAAAATAATATAAATCTATTAACGGTGTGAAAACAAACCACAGTTATGAGTCAGTAACTGGCTCTGCAGCTCTCAGAAATCACCTTGGCATCTGAACAAGCGGCAGATAACATCTACATTTCCTTACTCTTTGTTTCTCTTGTGCAGGGGAGTGAGGGGAAAGGGACCTTATTTCTAATACAGGCAACAAAAGAATCCGCAAATCAATAAGTGAACGTTCCCAGCAAAATAAACCAGCAGTGCTGCGATATTAAAAATAATAAAGCTGCACAAGACAGACATTCTGCAAAAAGTTATCTGATGGCAGTGTAATAAAATAATTATTAAAAAAAAAAAAACCCTAAACGAAAAGTAGACAAATCCCAGGAAGAAACAGAGCTCCCCTCTGCCGCGTGGTCAGCTCCAGCGGCCACCAGTGCCATGGTAACTGGGACAGGCTGTGGGATGCCATGCTGGTGGTGCACATGGGGACGCAACCACCCCAGCACTTGCTGGCACTGCTTAGGGAGGGGACGGGATGTCACAGGAGCAGGGTGCTCTGGCTACACAAAAGTGCCGCCTGTTTCTCACACCGAATGCAGGGCTCAGAGGAAACCAGATGAACCAGCCCCGGCCTGAGGGGCTGTCGAGCCAGGAAGCAGCAAAGCTTGCTTTCTCTTTATTATCTTTTTTCTAGAAGGGTGAGTCATCCTGCTCCTTGTTATTTCAAAACAGAACATTTTCACATACAAAAGGAAGGGAAGATGTGTTGAAGACACAGGTCAAGAACATGGATCACTGATGGGAAGAGGAAGCCCAGAGCGAGCCTGAATCTCATTTTCCTACTTCCTGCCCCTTTTTCACTTATCTACAGCCTTTTGTATTAGTTCACTTTCTGGCACTCGCAGCTCCTCCCAATTAAGTGCCACTAGAAAAGGTCATTAATAAGTTATATATCACCTCTTCCAGAAAGCGAGTAGGGAGGTTTAATAGCATCAGGCCTGAAAGCTTCCCCCAGAAACCGCCCCAGCCTCCCCCAGTGTTTCCCACCATTCCTGGCCCACAGCACAGGGTGAGACAGCTCTGATACCTGCATCCACGCTTCAAGCAGAAACTCCTACGATGTTGGAGGAAACGCTTTACAAAACCACCTCGTGTGCACCTCATTTCCATCAGGTCTGTACTTCTGCTGGGAAACCACGGAGCACATCCTGTGAGAAACAGCATCCTGGTCACTGCCTCTGGTCTCTCAGGTTCCCACCACAAGCGGCAGCAGAGGCTCTAATTACCTATCATAATTAATTAGAGAAAACTCTTTTATCATCACTCTGTGTGTGCCATGTTCATGAACAGTTCCTTATGCACATGCTGGCAGCATCTGAAGGGAGTGGGATGCTGGATGAACCCCTGCTGTGACCCACCATGGCCATTCCTGTTGTGCCACTTCTCCCAGGGGCTCCCTGCTGCAGGGCTAAAGGCCAACACACCACCTCTGCCAGCAAATCAAAAGACCTGCTGGTGTCAGGCTGGTTTTACCACCATTATTTTGTTTTATCATTACACCCCAACATGGACAAAAACTCTGCCATGCAGAGGGGTGACAAGGAGAAAGAGTCATCCTTCTCTTCCTGGGACTACAGAGGAAACGGTAAGAGGGGAGTTTTGTCCTTACAGCACAAGCAAACAACTCAAACTGCTGTTTTCTTCTGCCTCCCAGAGCACACAGACAAATTCTGAGCAGGAAGGGTCTGATCCCTAAGCCACCACAGGTATTTAGCTCTCAGCAGCAACTCAAACCAGTGTCCTCCAGAACTGCCTGAACATGATGAACTGTTGAGAGCCTGAACGAACAGCTAAAAAAGTCAAGGCTGTTGCATGGAAAAGTCCCTTTAGCTGCTTAGTTCATCTGACAAATCTTTTATATATAATAAACATCTCCCAATTTGACCTGTCAAAACGGTGACGTCTAAATACGCTGTCTTCTCCAACACTGGTTTTGCACCATGCTGCAGCGGAGCAGTGATAGAAGCCACCTGAAACGCTTTCAAGCTCACCAAGGGCCAATCCATTCCCAGTTGAGTGCCCAGCAAGGTTGCTGGCACCAAAGCCATCTCTGGGAAAAAACCAAAATCGCTGCACTTATACCTCCCCATACAAAATGCCACTGTCCCTAATGCTACCTGGGGTCATAGAATCATGGAATGATTTGGGTTGAAAGGGACCGTAAAGCCCATCCAGTCCCAACCCCTGCCCTGGGCAGGGACAACTCCCACCACACCATGTTGTTCAAAGCCTCATCCAACCTGGCCTTGAACCCCTCCAGGGATGGGGCAGCCACAGCTTCTCCGGCCAACCTGGGCCAGGGTCTCACCACACTCACAGCAAAGAAGTTCTTCCCCACATCTCATCTCAATCTCCCCTTTTTCTTATTAAAGTCATTCCCTCTCATCCTATGGCTCCCCTCCCTCATCAAGAGTCCTTCCCCAGCTTTCCTGGAGCCCCTTTAGGGACTGGAAGGGGCTCTAAGGTCTCCCCAGATCCTTCTCTTCTCCAGGCTGAACCCAACTCTCTCAGCCTGTCCTCGCAGGAGAGGGACTCCAGCCCTTGGAGCATCTCTGTGGCCTCCTCTGGACCTGCTCCAACAGGTCCATGTCCTTCCTGTGCTGAGGACTCCAGAGCTGGACACAGTGCTCCAGGTGGGGTCTCACCAGTCCTTGTATGTCTCAAAGCAACAGCGCTGCTTTCTGCTGGACTTGATCCCTGCTCAGAGAAAGGGCCATTGCCATTCCTGTTTCTCATTTATCAAGAGAGATTCTTCTTACTACAACTCGCCAGGACACTGTTTTCCCACGGTTAATGCCACAGAGGTCACTGTGTGGGTTCACTACAATAAGGGCTCTGCACAAGCAGGGTTATAGGGAGAAACGCACCGACAATAAATCCTGGGAGAACTTCCTTTGATTTTTAGTGCCAACCGCTTGCTTGTTGCAGTAATGACCGTGTCTTTAAACAGCATCCATCAGCCCTACGGCTCAAACATTTCTTCACCTGAAAAGGGTTTTAGAGCCACTCTTTTGTTCTAGTGCTGAGAGGTCTTCTCTGCAATTTGTTTCCCTCAGCAGACAGAATGAAAGCATTTTTAAAATTACTCCAGAATCAAATCCCTCCTTCTGTGATTCAATCTGCAGCGAGCGGAGAACAAAGCGTCACAAGGAAGGGGCTTCCCAGTAATGCTTGGTTAGACATGTGAAAGCATCACTTAAATTTGGACACTGGGTAGGACAACCACTGACAAATGCCAATTCGAACCGATCCAGCGCTCTCCCACGGCAACGGTATTTATGTTCTCTCCATTGATCAGCAAGCGCCAGGGGTCCTGAGCCCAGTTATTCAAACCCATGGCATCCTGTGAGCACTGGGCTCCGGCTCCTGCCAAATCCACCCGCTGCCGGTGCTTGGCTCCAGATCCGGCAGTGGGAGAGAGAAGGGGAGGAAGAGGCAGGAAAACCTGGCGGTGACCATGGATGGATTCTGGTCGATGCTGTCAGAGTGGGTCCGTTTAACTCAGGCCTACCATCACCAGTGGCCAAAGAGATCATTCTGCACATAGCCCAGCCTCACTCAGGGGCACAGAATCATGGAATTGTCCAGGTTGGAAGAGACCTTTCAGATCATCCAGTCCGACCAGCAACCCAACACTGACAAAACCCACCACTAACCCATGTCCCTCAGCACCACGTCTGCCCAGCTTTTAAATATCTCCAGGGATGGTGACTCCACACCTGCCCTAGGCAGCCCATTCCAAGGCTTGACAACACTTTTGGTGAAGAAATTTCTCCCAATATCCACCCTAAACCTCCCCCAGTGCAATTCCAGGCCGTTTCCTCTTGTCCCATTGCCTGTTCCTTGGGAGAAGAGATTGACCCCCCCTCAGCTACACTCTCCTTTCAGGGAGCTGTAGAGAGAAAGGTCTCCCCTCAGCCTCCTTTTCTCCAGGCTGAATGCCCCCAGCTGCCTCAGCCTCTCCTCACAAGACTTGTGCTCCAGACTCCTCACTGGAGGTGGGGCTTCTCGGGATGCTCCAAGACAGCAAGTGATGGAAGCGAAGGTGGGTGCTAACGAGGTGCCCGAGGAGGAAGTCTCTTTGGAAAGGAGTGGCAGGAGAGGACATATGGTGCCTCTCTGATGGGAGTCGCTGCTGTAGTATCTGTTGATGTATCTTCCACTGCTACCAATATAGAAAAGCTTCATATGGCGATGAGCTCCTCACAACAAGTGCTTCTGCCCTTCCACCTCCCTCTCCACAAAGGCTTCTCCTCCACTTGCACTGCAATGGCCAAAAATAGACTAGGAAAAAAAAAAATATATAGCCAGGAAGTAGGAAGGGTTGCCCTTTTGTAAAATTGGCAAAAACACGTGTTTTCACTTTATAAGCAGACCCTTATCTCCAGTTTCAAGCCAGTCATTTCTTATGCATTACCACACACCCTGGGTTACAGCATGATGCATGCGCTTAGTGATTCAATACGAAGCACTTAATTTATTTTCTCTTTTGATACTGGGCTCGATTCTGTGAACTCTAGCAGTTTAGAGAGTTTAATCCCACAAAGGTCTGGGCAGCAGAAGAAAAGTGGAGACTGAAGGCACTCAGCCCCAGTCTGATTATTTCGGCTATCAAACGGCACGCCAGGCTGCATGGACGCGGCAGTGACCTTTGTCTTACCAAGTCAACATCCAAGAGAATCGCTATTTACAAAAGCCAGTTTTAATCCCTTCTCCAGCTCACCAAGTTATTTATCCCCAAGCCTAAAGTACTTCATAATGTCACTACAACCTATTAAATAAGTGTCATCTCACAGTTGTGCTTGTTATACTTAAAAGCCCATCTGGGACGCCAGAGGCTTATCTATGTTCAGAGAAGATCAATGCAGAACGGTGGCAGAGAAGGACAAGGGGGATGACCAGAAGAATCAAGGAACCTGACAAAATGAACTGAGGATGATATTCATTCTGCTGAATTTTAGGCATCTAATACCCTTTTGAGACAGGCACCGTTGACTTCTTTATTATGACAGAGATTAACACCTCCTGAGTATCGTCAATCACAACTGTCTTCCACATCTGTCACCCTCATGGAGCTTCTTTTCCCCTCTCCAGTGACCCAGTGGTCAACACAGATGAATGCAAGGGCAGAGGAAAACCACCCACAAAGAACCCAGCAACATGGAGGCACGGAAAAGACAGAATCCCAGGGCGGATTACCTAGGGAGGGATAACCCATCAGGACCAACACCAAGGGGAGAACCAAAAGGTCTGCTCATCCACAGTTGGTAACAATGAGCTGAAGCCTAAGATTGTGGTACAAGAGCAAAAAGAGGGGGGAAAAAAAAGAAACTATTTGCAAGGGGGAGACTGGGAAGCTCAAGAAGGGGTCTTCATGATCAGGTCTCAAGGACGTCTGTTCCTGTCCTTGGCTTCTCTGTTTATAACTCAATCAAGGCTGAAAATGAAAAGAGACACATTCAGCAGGAAAAGACCAAGCTCCCTTTCTCCAGCTACCCCCAGGAGTGTTTCAAGATGAGCCGTAGTGCTGGCAAAGCATGCAGTGTATTGCCTGGATTTCATCTCTACTCCACATGTGTTGGCTGGTTCATCACATGCTCTCATACCAGTGGTCACAGTGACACCATGGCACCAGCACGTCCCCGAGTCTGGAGCATCCCCCGGAGCCAAGAGAGCCCAGGGCTGCAGATGGTTGAAAAACATTCCCTGGCTTCAATGCTGAAAGGCATGCGATCCCAACCACCAGAACACACTGGATAAACTCACTGCGCTGCCAAGCTCTAGCAAGAACGAATCTGAATAATAAAAGCTGGAATGAGAAGATGCCATGGAGAGAGCGTTGGTATCGTGCTTTGCTAAGCTTCAATTTAAAGCCTTGTTTCTGCAGCTAATGCAGTCATAGGGAACATTAGCCTAATTTTTGTTAAGAGAACTTGTCAACGCTGCAGTATTTAAGATAGATGCTAAGGACTTGTTTTATCTTGCAGATAGATCACTAAGAAAGAAAGTTGTTGTGCCACACTTGGTTCAGAGGAAAATAAATTGACGTTCTCCCTGAGCCTAATGAGGGGATGCTGTTTTATAACACGGAGTGTGAGCAGCCTCACATTCCGTCAGTGCACACACCGCAGCTGATGTCGGATCCACGTCCCCTCTGGGGTTAGACAGAGCAACCCACAGGAGGTGCTGGAGATGGGCACCCAGAGACACATACAGGAACCAGGGACACAGAGAAAGAGAGAAGGGACACATTTCCCTTCCAGAGATATTCAGTAAAACATTTGGCCCAACTCCTGAAAGGCTGGGTGCTTCTGCTAGTGGTGTTCACCAGCTGGGCTGCAACCAGTGGACTATGATTTCAGGGCTAAGGGAAGAAAACTGGAAGTAGGAGAATTTGCTTTGCCTCCCCAGGGGTTTCAAGCAGGAGGTCAAAACTGATGTTGCCCAGCCTGATTTTTAGAGATGTTCCACGGGTGAGTCAGCAGGAAGCAAAAAGGAGAGAGGCAGTACCCTGCATCTTCAGAAAAAAAAAAAAAAAAAGAAAAGAAAAAAAACCAAACCATTTGCACAACCCTGCTCCCATCAAACCCCACTTTAAAGAATTACAACGTTCCCAGGAGCCTGGGTTGGTTAATGCTGGCACGGCTTCACACCTCCCACATGCCAGCCTCAGAGCCGCGTTTGCACCAAGTCCAGGGTAACAACGCTGGCGCCACGGTATAAAGGCTACTCTGAGACTTGGGGCTCGCTCAGTGCAAAGTTGAAAATGCCCTTTTATTTGCAGTTGTCACTTGGAAGCAACAGCAGAATAACCTTGGTTTTGGAATAGAAATCAGCTTGTGGAGGGAGCCTGTGGGAGCACAACCCCCCAGCTGCAGGAGGGTGGCTCTGCTCTGCTCCCGATTCTGCACTCACAGAAGAACTGAATCATTACAATGGCCAGAAATGTCCCCCTGGAAGGAAATCCTCTCAAAGATAAATCAATAACTCAGTGTAATTTTAGCAGGCAGCCAGGAGAATTTACATTGCCAGGAAGGCTGAGAGCTCTGCCATGGAGACAGAGCCACAGCATCATCCAACGGCCCTGCAGCTTGGGAGCTAGGTATTTATCACAACAGCAGGAGCCTGGGCTCTGCCGTGCCGGGACCTCTACGGACCCAAAACAAAACAGCAGCATTTTTGGTATGGCAAAAATCCCTTGTGGCAAACCTACCTTTCCCAGACTGTGTCCCAACTCTGCAGCAGCGCAGCTGCTCTCTGTGGTTGTCAAAAATAATCCCACGTCTTTCACAGAAGAGCCATGCAATTAAAAGGTGTGAGTTAAAATGGGCACAGGAGTCTGGGGGCGGGGGGAGCACTACAGCCACAGCCTTCCCTCCTGCTGGGGTCGCAGGGATTCCCACCAGCCAAAGCACCCGCAAAAATAAGGCAAGACAGTGATCCACTGCAGCACATGCTGTGATTAATGAGACTGCAATTTATGTAATTATATTAATGCAAAGTAGACTTGGACCAATAAGTTCAAGGAAACTAATGACACTTTACAGCTCAGTTCAACACTGAGCAGTAACTCTAGCAAAAAGGGGAAAAAAAAAAGGACCCTAATTATTCAGTAGTTCCTCTCCTCCCAGATTCTCAGGGTCAGCTTGGAGGAGAAGGTGGCCTGAATTATATTTTCGTTTCCAGAACATCAACAGAATTTCTAACTAAGTTCCAGCAGCAAGGTCAAAGCCAGCCCGTAGTTATGCTTGTCACCCTCCTCCCGCCTACCAGCTCCACCAAACGACGACACCACTGGACCTGGGAAGATCCCAGGCTGCCTGTGTCCTCTGTGAGGTGATTCAAACACCCGCACTCTGTGCCGCTCCTCCAGAGACGTGGTGTCAAGTACCTCTACTTGCCTTTATCCTTTTGCTCTGGTCCCCAGCACAGATAGATGAAGTACAGCAATTAATTCCCAGCTAATACTAGCCTCAGTGAAGAGTTTTACATGTTCTAGGAGTTGAATTCTACTGATAAGCACAGACCCCAGTCCAGCTGGCAGCAATTTGCCATATAGCCAGACCACCTACATATTGTTTATTGCCACAACCAAAGCCCATGGCAGATATGGCGCCTGTCCTGCTGACACGCAGAGGGCTTAGAGGCAACTTAACCCCCAGCTCCACAACAGCTTGAGGCACCTGCAAACCCTACACAGGAAACTTAGGTTGATTCTCCTCCTTTGCACTTTTAGGACTTGCCATGGCACTCCTCCCCTGCTGCAGCCCACTTGGAGTGATGGATGCCTTTTGGAGCAGCCATGCTGGCCACGGTCATGTCACCTCTCACACACCCCTTTGGTCCCAACAAGCTCTCAAACAGATGTGTCCGTGCTCCATCAACGCTGACAAACTGCAAGGGCCTACATCTGCAAATCCAACTTTCCAGCAGCTACAGACATGGCCTATGTCTTTCACTGAGACTTGGACTTTGCACCTCTGAAGTGCCAAGGTCTTTCAGCAGAGCTGATCCACGGGCAATGTCAAAGCTCATCCCAGCACCGATCCAAAGAGCTGAGGATACATTATGGCCATCCCAAACCAACCAGGACAACCTGTTAAGCTCCTACGATGCAAAATAGGAAGGTGCCTGAGAAGCCAGGGCAGTACAACTCTGCAAAGACTAAAGAGAAGACCTCACAAGCACACCTCTGCATCTGATAGAAAAGCAAATTCAAACCGACAGTTACATGAATGGTCACAGGTTCAGTGTCTCAAGTTTGTACTCATGGGGCAGCAAAACTGTCCTAGAACAGAATGGTTTGGGTTGGAAAGGACCTTAAAGCCCATCCAGTCCCAACCCCTGCCATGGGCAGGGACACCTCCCACCACACCAGGTCGCTCCAAGCCCCATCCAACTTGGCCTTGAATCCCTCCAGGGATGGGGCAGCTACAGCTTCTCTGGGCATACTGGGCCAGGGTCTTACCACCCTCAGAGGTTACCCAGAGATGTTGTCCTGGTGGCTCTCAGGCTTGGCAGCAGCATTCTGCAAGAAGGAACCACAAAAAGCCAACTCCATGGTTGACACATATGAAGCAATCCATCACATGGCAATCTGTGCACACTCAAATGTCCTGCAATACAATTAGAAATCAATAGCAAGACACAAAAACCCCTCAACCACACAGTAAAAATATAAGGAATACTTGTAATATTGATTTTAAAAGTGCCTCAGAGAAGATAGTTGCAAAGGAGCCTGAGAAAGCAAAGCAAAATGCCAGAATTGAAACCTTTTTTTCCCCTCTCAAAAAGACATTAATAATGGATTTTCAATGCAAGAAGAAAAACTGAAACCCACACTAGATTCTCCTGGTAATAACAGCTTTCTGCAAAGCCCAACTATTAATGTAACAGGGACGTCCATCAATCAAGCACGCAGAAAGTACTTTGAGAGCTAAAAAAGGAGCAAGCAAACATCTGCTTTTGGCAACTTAAATTTTGCCCTTAAGCACCAGGAACATAATAAATTATCAGAAGGTTGGGCTTGAACTCATTTTCTTCCATGTTGGAGAGCTAAATGCTGAGCTCGGAGGTAAAGGTACATAAACGTGCCATCTCCATGATTTGTGTTTGACAAAAAAAAATATGGGAGAAACAGATGTAATTTCATTTGTAGACCGAGGAACACTTGAAAAAAACCTGGTGTCATTCTCAGCACTGACAAGGCAGCAAATTCCTGACAGCAAACAAGTGGCAACACCTGCAGAGAAGTGGCAGTGAACCAGCCTTGAGCCCACGACTTTAACAAACCTCTTTTTGTCATTAAGGAAGGTCTTCTGAAACCTTCTCTCCCCTCAGCCTGTCCAGGACCGTCCACACGCTGGAGAGGTACCAGGGTGGGATGCAAAGACATGCAAACTTGCCCCGAGGTGAGAGTGGCACCCCTCCTCATTGCTGTTTCCACACAGTTCCTGCAGGAAGCTGGGCAGATTAAGGCTGGTCTTCGGTGCCTGCGTTTCCCAGTGCACTCAGCAAAGCAACGCTTCACATTTTGGGTCCATCTGCGGAGACGAGCACCAAGTGAGGTGCTTGCAGCAAACCTGAAAAAAGCTGGATTTACACCAAAAAATCCAGCTGCCAAAGAAAGTAATTGGGGTGACCCTATGCCTCCAATATTTCCTCTTTTTTTAAACACAGGAGGTCAAAACAAGCTCTGGAGATAATGAACAGAGTTTACTGATTCAACCAGAAGAAGCTGCAGGCATCACTGCAACTAAGTCTTAATAAATTCTGAAGAGTGACACTATAAAATGACATTATGGAAGTCTGTATTTATTGTCTCCCCGTGCTTTCTGTATCCAAGGTGCTGTGTCACACCTAATAACAGTTTTTCTCCCCAGCTGCTAGTGTTGCAAATCCTGCCTGACACCTGACAAGCTAACGGTTGGGGTTCACCCCCCCTCAAATACACACATCTCCACCCGAGATAAAGCTTTGGTGGCAGGAAGAGGGATGAATGATTAAACCAGTACTGCCCAGGCGATGCACAGGAGGGCACGGACTGTCTCCTCCTCTCTCAGGATCCACAGGGCTCACTGTGATGCAGAAGAAAGGTATTTTTGTCCCTCCTCCGCTGATGGAAGCAACACAGACAAGAAGTAGCCATTGCAGGACAGTACCTTCATGTGCAGCCGTGTTTCAGAGAAGCAGCACGTTGAGAACGGCCAAGCATCACTGCCACACAGTCCCTGGGAGCACTGCTGGGCTACACTACAGACAGTAAACTCTGGGCAAGAGGAAGACCAGAGGTTTCCCAGTTCCTCATGCCAGAACTGCAGGAAATCTCCTCTTTCAGGGTTCCTGGCTCAGCCACCACTGCACAGTGCACTTCAGTGACCCCATACCTAGCTTTTAGACTGTGAATACAATCTTTCCTGAGTGTGGTCTTCAAGCATCTCGTCTTAGGAACAGGAAACAACAGGTAAAACTTCAAGAAAATTACCTTTGCACTCAGATTGCACATGAGTTGTGGATGGATACTTGACAAGTATAAAGATGCCATCATCTCACCCCCTCTGCATCTTCTGCACTGCAGACGGGACACAAGAAATCACATGAAGTATCTCTAGTCCACTTCAGGGGAAAAAAAAAAAAACAAACCAAAAACTAACATTACCCACAAACAAATCAGTGTATCAAGTATAGCTGGGAGCAAACAGGAAAAATAGCCAGTGTAGGAGGCCTGACCTAACCCGAGGATCTTTGCTGGAGTGGATGAAGGAGAGTGTATACGTTCCTCCCTAATAATGTGGTTGCATTAACAGCACTTGCCAACACAGCTTCATCAGGAAGCTCTTCCCCCTCCCCTGCTTGCCAGCAAGACTGGGCTTTCCCTGCAGGTGGCAGGGTGAGGTAGAAGCTCTGCTTCAGGACATGTCCTTTCCACTTCACGATGTGATGCAAAGGTTTGGAGAGCACCTGAAGAGATCAAAATGAGTGGAAAGATGATAAAGCAGGGCTCAAGTGAAAAACCTCTTGGCTCCTCTGCTAGCAAAGGCTCCGGTCCTGTGGGGCACGTTCACTCCAGTCTCTGGCTCCAGCCCAGCAACCACCTAGTACCTGGTCTCAGACATCACTTTCTGTTGTCTCTCTTCAGAGGGGTCTCCAGCAACTCTTCCCAGGTTTGCTCGGTTTAGGTTTCAGCTGATGTTAGCATGGGGGAACAGTCAGCCAATCCAAAAGGATTAGCATCTCTCCGTGGAGCCCACCACGAGACCCTCTGCCTTAAAAAAGATACTGCCATACGGCATCAAGGATCAATCAAAGTTGGATGGCACCTCTGGAGATCACCCTGTCCAAGCCCTGCTCAAGCAAGGTCACCTCAAGCAGGTTGCGCAGGACTGTGTCCAGTTGGGTTTCACATGTCTCCTAAGATAGAGATCCCACAACGTCTCTGGAGGAGCTGACCTGCTCCTGTTCAATCACCCTACACTAAAACAGATTTTTCTACGTTTAAACAGTTTCTTCTATGTCAGTTTTTGCTGTGGAGGTCCCTCTGAAGGGCAGCGCGCATCAGGAGCAGCACCCGTTCCTCCCAGCTTTGTATCACAAAGTCCATAAATACCTTCAACGACACCTTCACAATTTGCCACCTCGTTACAGCTCTAGTTAATCGAGATAGAGAGAGGTCTAATCATTTTTGCAAGCACAGAACAGTGAGATAACTGTAATTAGCAGTAACCTGGTTAGCAGGTTAAATGATAGTATAATTAGCGAGGAACAGGTGGGCTTTGTTTCAAATAAGAAAAGCAGTAGATTATAGCAAAATGTAAATGCACCTTAAAATACAGCCTCGGTGATAACTTAAAGGTGCTGTCAGAAACACCACCAGACAGAAACAGAAAGGTTTTACTTGGGCTGAGTGACAAATCCTAAAAATAAAACCTGGTCTGGGGGGGCACAATGTAAGTTGTTGATTAGATCTATTTACTCCCACCCTGCAGTGATGGGAGAGACAGGCAGCGTAACGCTTCCTCTTTCCCTTTGCAGGATCACAGGCACATTCCTGTCGCTGCCATTGCCACTTGCAAGGTCTTTGCAACCCTGGGAGATCTCCAGCAGAAGAACAGAGGAAATACCAAGTGACAGACTGCATATGTTAATTCCCTATGCAGAAAACATCCTGTTGCAAGCGAATGACCCCAGCAAAACTTCCTGCAGTCTAAAGGAGGAAAGAGTCTCAGGACTGAAGAAAGATCTTTTGAATCACAAATGTTATCCTTAATTAGAATTTCCAACACCACCACACTTAGTCCTTGCAAAATGTAAACACATAATAAAAAATTAAACTTGAATATAGCGTTGTAAGAGTTCTTGCAATAAATGGGAATTAGTTCTACAAAATATAAAGACAGATCCAAGGAGATTACATTTTATTTCCCAAGATTATCCTGGGATAAAACCAGAGAGATATGTATTTTTTAACTCAGAAGCTTCCTTGAAACTTTAAAGGAAGCTGTTTCAGTAAAGCAGAGGCATTTGTTTCAGTGCTGGGTGATTCCTCTGATCCTCAGCATCCATGATGGTGCTTTGGGGGGAATTCAATGCTTTCCTATTCTTGAAGTGACCTCCAGAGTGTCATGGGGACAGAGGTGGAACCTGTGGCTAAGTAAGCACACGGTTGCAATGCCTGGCAGGCTCCTCTCACAAAACCCCATCATGCATTTGAAGCATAAGGGAGTTGCTCTGATTATACTCAGTCCACCATTCCGAAAAATTTAAGCAACTCTGGAACCCAAGTCATACTTTTAAAAGACCACCTTCCCATAACACATGAGAAAAATATTGGAGCCAAGGGCTTGGCCTGGCTTCCTTGCTCTGGAAGCAAGAACTCAGACTGGGAATCCAGGATAACCAAGGCTGTACACACTCTCAGAATGTTTTCCAGCAGGGAAAACATTTTTCTTCCAAAACACTATTACAAGCTTGAAATAAATGTACAGACTGTCAGATAAAGACAGATAAAAATAGGCTCGTTGTTAAATACCTCTTCTTTAACGAGGTTCATCCTTCTAAACAGCCACATGAAGGTTATTAATGTTATTGCAGAAAATATAGCATGCTCACACATAAAACCATAGCAGGATATTCCTCATCACCCAGCACACATTTAACCATCTCTTCGTAGCTCCCATGCTCACAGCATCCCTGGTTTAGCAGAAAGAAGATAAAGAGAGAGGAATGAGAGACCCCCTCTCTAGGAAACAGTCTCTCCTATTTCAAAGCATTTTTTGCCCTCCAAACAATGTAAGTTTAACCATTAACCCACTGCTTATGTCTGTTGCTATAAAGCTGGTATATACTTAATCTCTTCTTATAACACCGCCACTCAGAGCATCATTAAAGCCAAGTTTGCAAATATTTTGACAAATCATAGAATGGTTCAGGTTGGAAGACACCTTAAAGCCCATCCAGTCCCAACACCTGCCATGGGCAGGGACAACTCCCACCACACCAAGCACCATCCAACCTGGTCTGGAACCCCTCCAGGGATGGGGCAGCCACAGCTTCTCTGGGCAACCTGGGCCAGGGTCTCACCACCCTCACACCAAAGAATTTCTTTCTTGTATTTACTCAAAATCTTCCCCCTCTCAGTTTAAAACCATGCCCCCTCGTCTTATCACTACATTCCCTGATCAAGAGTCCCTCCTCATCTCTCCTATAGGCCCCTTTCAGGAACTGGAAGGCCATTATAAGGTCTCCCCGGAGCCTTCTGCAGACTGAAACCCCGCCCCCCCCCAAATTCTCTCAGCCATTCCTCACAGCAGAGGGGCTCCATCCCTCCCAGCATCTCCATCTCCTCCCATAGCCCTGCTCCAACAGCTCCATGTCTTTCCTGTGTGAGGATCCCAGAGCTGGATGCAGTGCTCAAAGCAGGATCTCAGGAGAGCAGAGCAGAGGAGCAGAATCACCTCCCTGCCAGCCATGCTGCTTTTGATGCAACCCAGGATGCGGTTGGTTTTCTGGGCTGCCCAGCGTGTGCTGCTGGCTCATGCTGAGCTTCTCATCCACCAACACCCCCAAGAGCAGCTTTACTTCCTCCTATTGCACAAAAAGAGCCACCTCTCAAACACCTCTAGCACCCGGTTTATAGTCGTTTTATAACTAACCCGTAAAACACTGTGGAGCACGGAGTCACACAGTCCATCATTACAACTGCAGCTTGGGTATGACCCACATCCCAGCCCACAGCAACCTGTTAGAAAAGCTGCAAACTTTTATCTCAGCTGCTCAGAAGCACAATTAGTTTTTGTTGGCACGTGTATCACCACAGATGACTTTGTATAACCAGCTTGTTTCATGAAAACAGTAACCCAGTGAGGGACAACATCCATCCTGATTCACCGAAAGCCCATCTCAGCCTTGCTCTGCTCCTAAACCTGAGTAATTCAAGTAGTAAATTTAGGGGTTTTTTCTCACCTACACGAGTGCTGCCAGGATCCTGGCAGTTCTTGAAATGACAGAAAAGAACAGAAATTTTATCTGTGTTTCAGGGGGGAACCAGGAGTGATGCAGTTTTAAGACCCTACAAGATATATAATCAAAACTGCATTACCACACTTGTCAAATTAGCAAAGCAGAGTGAGCTTTATAATGTAAAAGTATTTTTTTTTAACATGCACATTCAGTTGCTATAAAGTTATTTGCTACAGCTTTTCATTCCTTAGTGTGAATGGCAAAGGTTCTGTAGTTCTGTCCTCTCCTGGAAAAGCTTTGTACCCACAGACCCCAACATTCCTGATTGTTTCACGAGTGTCTCAACTATAGAGTCCAAAGCCACCTGCACCAGCACCTCGTGGGGATGGTGGCAGCAGCTCCAAGCAGCTCAGGGCACAGGGGACAGCCAGCCTACACCTGCCTTGCAGCCAGGTCCTGCTTGCCCCGTTGAAGAGATGGCTTGACAAGGACAAGGGGTGCAGCCCCCATGGGCACCCTCTGACTTCCCAGCTCAGAGAACCCACTGGCAAAGAAAATCCACGTGGATAATGCAGAGTGAGGCTGGAGACCACTAACAGCCCTGCCCTCGTCTGCACAGCTGGGCTGGAGAGACTCCCACAGACAATCTCTCAACACAATCATAGGATTGCCCAGGTTAGAAGGGACCTTTCAGATCACCCAGTCCGACCAGCAACCCAACACTGACAAAAACCACTACTAACCCATGCCCCTCAGCACCACATCTGCCTGGCTTTTAAATACCTCCAGGGATGGCAACTCCACCACTGCCCTGGGCAGCCTCTTCCATGGCTTGACAACCATTTCTCTGAAGAAATTTCTCCCAATCTCCATCCTAAACCTCCCCTGGCACAACTTGAGGCTGATTCCTCTTGTCCCATTGCCTGTTCCTTGGGAGAAGAGACAGACACCCCCTGGCTACACCCTCCTTTCAGGGAGTTGTAGAGAGCGAGGCTTTCTCCAGGCTGAACATCCCCCAGCTCCCTCAGCTGCTCCTCACAAGACTTGTGCTCCAGACCCCTCACCAGCTGCATTGCCCTTCTCTGGATCCACTCCAGCCCCTCAATGTCTTCCCTGTTGTGAGGGGCCCAAAACTGGACACAGTCCTCAAGATGGGGCATCACCAGTGCCCAGTACAGGGGAACAGTCACTGCCCCAGTCCTGCTGGCCACACTGTTCCTTGTACAGGCCAGGGTGCTGTTGGCCTTCTTGGCCACGTCCTCCGATCACTCCCTACTCAAATAGAGGTTTCAGATACCTTCTGTCTGCATGCTCTCTGAGCATCTCCCAAGCAGTCCCAGTCCTCCCCTGTGACAACACCAGACAGAAAAACACATTTATCCCTCTCACACACATGAGGAGAAAGGCAGGGGGGAGAGTTTACCGTTTTATGTGTCTTGCCCTCCAGTACCCCACACCAGAGGCAGAAGCAGTACGGGGAGCTTCAGCCCTGGTGCTTTTGCCAGGGAAGACTTTCAGTGTAAGGAGGAACTGAACAAGCCAACGTTAGGAAAACCCTCCACTCCTTAACACCAAGGTGTGAAGTCAAGGAAAGCCCAAGAGCATGGGGAAGCTGAGAGAGGAGAGCACAAAGGTAATGAAAAGACACACGAGATACATTTAAGATATCAAAAGCCTCGTACATGAGATGTCAGACGGAAAACAAGCAGAGGGAGTGCTGCCAGTGGCCTTAACACTGCCTCCAAGCACTGAGCATTTGCAAACACTCTTGAAACTTGTGTGGGCTTTCCTACCTGCTCTAACCACCCTGCAGCTCGCCAGAGAAGATCATAACAACTCCACAGTCGAGATTTTTCCTCTCTGTACATCAGTAACAAGTTATTTCATATAAAAAAAAAAAACCAACCAAAAACTGGAAAAGAAACATTTCATCTGGTGTAAATGAGGTTTCTAAAATCCCATTTGCCTCCCCTCTTCATGCAAACCTGTGCTGATCTGATGAGGTTCCCATTTCCTGGATTACACGTGTCCAGCTTTGCAGAAATGAGCACACCCTGGTGTTTAACACCATGTTTCACAGCCCCCTCTTGCCCATGCTGACATAAATATTTCAGACCTGCACACAACCATTTGAGTTAGGTCTAGGTCACCCAGAAGCCAATGGTTCAGACAGATTCATTAATTCAGCAAAGCAATTAGCAGGAGTCAGCATGGCTCAGGACAACCTGATAAACAGCATGAGCAAGATACCCACCCAAGGAGGTGTAAAGAAATCCTTGCTGGCCACCACATCACACACAGGGGCTGGGGATAGTGCCTGTCACAGGATTCCTAAGACACAGGGGTCCTTCCTGCCACTCCCTTCTCCTCCAGCTTTAAGAAGCCCTTCTCAGCTTAGGGCAGTGCCAGCTCATTCAGCAGCTGAACTCTCTTAAAACATAAAGACTGACAACAAAACTGGACAAAGTTATTCCCTGTTCTTTCTGAACTCACAGCGAGTCCTTCAATGCAGCTTCTGATATTCCCTCCCCAACAGGAATGCTTTGAGAAGTGTGTTTCCACATGTGTACAACCTGCTTTGTGCAGCAAATGTGGGAGGGGAAGACCTGAGACAAGTATGAACAGCAAAGACAGTTGTTGACAGGCAAAGCAGCCCGAGGACCCATGGAAGATGCAGCCGTGGATACTTCAATACCAAGCAATGTATCATCAGCTCCCCGCTCAATGGAAGATGTTTTCATCTTTGCAGAAGCAGCAACAACAGTGTGCTCACATCAACTTCGCTCTGGATCAACAGTGACAGTCATGGCTTCTTATGTTTTAACTGCAATATAATTAGGGACTTAGGAAAATGACTCTGAACAGTGCAAATGCCACAGAGTAACTGCAGGTATCAGGACACAGCTCCACAAGCCAGAAGTTTAACCACAGCTAAAGGCACAGGCCAGCTGAGCTCCTGTAACATGCTCTGCCTGGCCAGATACCAAGCCACGCTTCCCAAACCTAAGAGAGATCCAACGCTGTCACATTTCAGTCGCCAAAGCAAGATTTTGCTCCATTTCTCCAGTCTGCAGGGAGCTGCTCTGGACCAAAGGAAGGCTTTCTGTGCCCCACTGCTGGCTCCTCTCAAATGGAATGTGCACAGAGCAGATTGTAAATATTTTGATATTTGGGGCAGATGAGGTTCTCACTCGGTCCACCTGGATTTGGAAACTGGACACATTAATTCCCAGCTTCAAACCGGCAGTGAGTTTCTACCACATCAGGGAGCAGGGCAGTGCTGCTGCCGCAGAGGTAGACAGAGTCCATCTGCAGAGGCACTGCACAGCCCAGGCTCTCAGCTCTGATCACTGCTAAGGAGAAGATGAGCCCTCTTTTTCTTGCCCAGTTAAATCCTTGCCTCTTATACCCCTTTCCTTAATTTTCATAGCAGTGTCTTCCCAGAGGACCTACCACTGAACGTTGAGTGGAAAATCTGCTGGCCAGTGACACGACTACATAGTCAGAGCAATCCTACTTTCTATCACCATCAGGAATGCTAAACATAACAGTGGGAAGGAAACAAGGTGCCCAAGTAACAAAAGGAGGTAATTTCTGAGAAATGAAGCATTCAGTGTGCTCCAGGATGCTGCATGGCAGATCTGAGGTCACTTACAGATACACTTTTATATGCAGAACCCCAAAGAAAACTGTCAATTTGACAGAGAAGACCATCAACGCCATTCAATCCTTCCATTCATCTCTGTCCTCCCCCAAGACTAAGGAATCAGTATTCAGTTGCCACAACCAACAGGCGAAGATCACCTTGAGCAGTGGTGGGGTGTTTCTGTGTGCTGACAGACTCACCTCCCTGCACTTGGAAGAGCTTAATGTAAGCAGTAAGAAAAGTAAATCACAACTCGCCTCTGCTGCACTTCTCCAGAGAGCTTCTGACTCACAAGGGTACTATCACATGGTGAAAGTGCTTTCAGAAAGGAAAGAAGCATCCGAGGAAGAACAACTTCAAAAAAATATCTGCATGTGTGGAGGAAGAGATAGCTGACCACAAGAATTGATCTGATCACGGCTGAGAACATCCACTCACAGGACATTGCAATCGCACTCATTAAAACCCAAATAGTCTGCGAGTTCCTATGGACACCAACCAAGAGCAGGATGAAAAGCCCCGCAGATGTATTCAGTGTTTCCTCTGACAGTCAGAGAATGATATGGGGTTGGAAGGGACCCCTGGAGATTACCTAGTCCAACCCCCTGCCAAACCACATCCACCCAAAGCAGGTTGCACAGGAACATGTCCAGGAGAGGTGTGAATGTTTCCAGAGAAGGAGACTCCACCACTTCTCTGGGCAGCCTCTGCCAGGGCTCTGACACCTTGAAAGGGAAGAAGTTCCTCCTCATGTTGAGATGGAACTTCTTATGGTGAAGTTTGTGCCCGCTCCCTCTTGTCCTGTCACTGGGCACCACTAAAAAAAGACTGGCGCCACCCTTTAAGTATTCATAGGGGTTGATCAGATCCCCCCTCAGCCCTCTCTTCTCCAGACTAAAAAGACCCAGTCCCTCAGCCTTTCCTCATACTCCAGGACCCTCATCATCTTTGTAGCTGGGGAGCCCAGAACTGAACACTGTACTCCAGACGGGGCCAATCCCCAAAAAAGTAAAATAATGGAGGGGCTAGAAGCCTTTCCAAGGCACACGTATCCTTTCTGTTTAACCCAGCCATGCCTGGTGCATTATTTAGTGCCAAGCAAGAAAAAAAATCAATGCCTAATAAAGCGTTAAAGGACTTTATGAAGTTTCACCAACCTTTCCACAGCCTGTCAGCTTCCCAGCTAGCTGGCTGGAGAGACAACTGATCTCCCAGCTTCCAGATTACAAGTGGCGGAGCTCTTAGGGTAACTGTCTCTCTCTGTTTGCATCCAGCTACCTCCAGCAGCTTGAAGTGCAAGAAAGCACTTGATCAAAATCCAGCTCACACTGTAGGCAGGGAGAGAAGAACCACACAAAGCAGCGTTCCACAGACAGTAACAATTGAATTTGGTGAAGGGATTTGACAGGTTACAGGTTGATGACACCACTGCAGTCTTGGTAGAAAAAGCGCAGTTTGATGCAATTAGCAAGAGGGAACCAGAAAAACAGTAGAATAAAAACAAAAATGCATGTGTAAAAGATGAGCAACTGCAGGACCGGACAGAAGCATAAAAATCCTGTGCTGAGCTCAGAAATGGAACAAGATAAAATACGAGTGCGACAGTGGGGAATGCAATTTCCAGGTTCCTTCCGCTACTCAAAATTGAAGATCCAGCTTTTAAATAAAAATATTTGCTTCCTCGGGAGAGACTGGCCCCATTTGCTGGAGGGACAGAATGGAAGACGGCGTAGAGCGCCTTGGAGATGGGGGCAGCAGAAAGCAAACTTCTGAGCACCACACTGCCCTTCACTTTGGCCCGTGCTGAGAAGACACCAGCCAGGACTCTGCTCAAAATCATGGCAGAAAACATGGGAAGATGCAGCACCTCTGTATTAGACATGCTGCCAAAGTATCCTTTACAAGTTCAAGGACAAACTCAGCAAGTTTGCCGTGACACCAAGCTCGGTGGTGTGGTGACATGCTGGAGGGAAGGGATGCCACCCAGAGGGACCTGGACAGGCTTGAGAGGTGGGCTAGTGCAAATAGCATTAAATTCAACCAAGTCAAGTGCAGGGTCCTGCACCTGGGACATGGCAATCCCAGGCACAAATACAAGCTGAGTGGAGAATGGCTGGAGAGCAGCCCTGAGGAGAAGGACTTGGGAGTGACGGTGGGTGAGAAGCTCAACATGAGCCCACAGTGTGCACTGGCAGCCCAGAAAGCCAACCCCATCCTGGGCTACGTCAAAAGACACGTGGCCAGCAGGTCATGGGAGGTGATTCTGCCCCTCTGCTCTGTGCTCATGAGACCCCACCTGGAGTCCTGTGTCCAGCTCTGGAGTCCTCAACATAGAAAGGACATGGACCTTGGAGGACAGGCTGAGAGAGCTGGGGTTGTTGAGCCTGGAGAAGAGAAGGCTCTGGGGAGACCTTAGAGCAGCCTTCCAGTATCTGAAGGGAGCTACAGGAGAGCTGGAGACTCTGTGAGGAAGTGTAGTGACAGGACAAGAGGTAAGGGCTTTAAATTAGAAGAGGGGAAGAAAGAAATTATTTCCTGTCAGGGTGGTGAGACCCTGGAACAGGTTGCCCAGTGAAGTTGTGGCTGCCCCATCCCTGAAAGTGTTAAGGCCAGGATGGACAGGGCTTTGAGCAACCTGGTCTTGTGGGAGGTGTCCCTGCCCAGGGCAGGGGGGTTGGAACTGTACGATCTTTAAGGTCCCTTCCAACTCTAACCATTCTATGATTCTATGACAGAAAGGCACATATTTAGTGTGGACACGCTTTCCTCATCCTGTGGGTCAACAAGCCCCAGCTTAGACCTGTGCTAGTGAGGCAGAAAGCCTTGAGGTCAGAGGCAGCAGGGATGAGCTCGTGGAAGCAGCAGGTTCCCCAGCCTCGCCTCAGGTCACACACACGCAAGTCCCAGTCCACACGCAGGATTTGGCTTCAGAGGAACCCACAGGAGACAAAACCCCAGACTGTCAGCGGGAGACTAAGGAAAACTCATCTTTCTGACAAGTTTCTACCTAAATCTGCACTCACACCTGAAATAAGGAGCTGTAGCGACCAAACAATGAGGACGGCCACCAATTAAGCCTTTCACAAGTGTAAAGGAAATCCTTCTCCTGCAGCACGCTGTGAATACTGACAAGCTCCCCACTTCCACGAGCCCTTCGCTGCACATGCCCAGCGTGGAACTGCTACAGAAATAAAGTGGAACGAGACGCCCCAGCAACGGAGAAGGTGCTTCTCAACAAAACCAGCAATGACATTTATAATGACTGCCAGTATATCCACGTTCTGCTTCTACAGGGGTGGTGGGGATCTGCCAGTCTGAATGCTAAGCAGGGATACCACACGCCTTCCATACATAATGGAACAAAAATGGAATATAAGTATATGCTGCAGTTTTGTGAAATTTAGGGGCTTTTGCTAGACTTTTATGCCACACAAAGATTTACATTTGGAAAAGTCATTCTGCTATATCTGGCAGAAATTCCGAGACAAATGGAACCTATATTTCTTCATTCAATGATAATACTGAGCAGAGGATAATGCTCTTTTAAATTCAGAGCACTTTATAAAAATTAATTACTACTTAGTTCACCCTTCTGAAGTGGGAAGGTATTACACCTGCATATACACAAGGATGCCAAAGCACAAGTGGATTAAATACCTTGTCCAAGCCCCCAGAGGCAGGTTCACTGATTGTCCTAATTGCTGAAATATGCATGTGCACACGCACCTGTGTGTGTTTACATTGGTTTATCCTCTCCAGAGCCTCTCCCAGCACAGGGGATTTTGCAGCAAAGCCCCCCTGCTCAGTTGGTGTTTTCTCACTGTACCTGTCCCATACACACCTAATAAAAGATACCAACCCAAAAAAAGGGAAGAGATTTTTTTTTCTGGGGGAGGGAGGTGTGGGGGGAGGGGAGGTAGGTGTGGATGTAGGGACAGGGATAAAAGCTGGATTTTCAAACAGAAACCCCATTGTTGAAAAGCTGTGTACTGTTATACTGATGATCCTTAATCGGATTGCCACCAAGCAGCATTTTAGCAGCCCACACTGGGGCACAGCAGACCCGGGATACCACGTGCCAGCAAATGGTATAAAATCTGCCCCTTGCCAAGACGTACAGAGAGAGAAAGGGCTTCTGAGCCAGTGACAGAGACACATCACCACCTGCCACACGACAGGCAGTCCTCTCAACCTGCTCCAGTGAACAGAAAACACTTTAGCCACTGCTGCCATTGCCAGCTGGTTCAGCAATAGTCTCCTGGCCCTGTGCTGTGTCACTGGGTCCCCACCTCTTCCTCTGAACACCAGCAAAAGGATACATCGTCATGGGAACAAGCTGATATTTTGAGTTTCTGCACAGCTTCTGTTGGTGGTGTTTCAGAGGGATGCTATAATTAGTCAGCAGCACATTACCTGGACGGAGGGTCTGCCACTGATGCGTGGGGTAAAATACTTCCAGGTCTTCGGGATCAGCATCATCTTCCTTTATCGGCTCTTTCCCACTGTCATCTTCTATGTCGCTCTCTTCTATTTTTGTAAGGGCAAACTCCTTTCGGATAGAAGAGATTCAGCTCATTAGCAATTGCATCTGGGTAATTTAGTGCCGGCTGAGATTTTTTTCCCTCGCCAGCAGAATTTTATTTTATTTTTTTTTTTGACATCCGAGATTCTTTCCACATGGTTAAATTTAGATTTAAAGTATATTAAAGGTTAAACATGCATAACTAGCATGACATTTGTGCTGAACAAAGCAACACAGCTTATTTCCTATTCCAGTGCAGGCTGCAGGTTTAAAACAAGCTTTCGCAGGGCCTCACCTGTATTAGACTCCGAGGCAGGAGCCGTAGCTATTATTAGGGTTGTGTAACGTCATAAGACCCTATTTTCCTTGCCTACAAATATGTCAACCTTTTAACTTTTTCAGCTGAAGTTTTCCACACAAGTGGAATGCCTCAAGTGTTGTGTGGTTTGGGTTTGTTGGGTTTTTTTTTTCTATTTAAATGCACTTATTTGAGGCTTGGAGAAGATTTCAGCTAAAATAGTTCAGCTATTTCCAAAATAGGACACAGGGAAAACACACCAAACAGCCCACGCAATAAAAACACGAACGTCCTTTTCTTCACCCATTCTCGGTGTCCTCCAAGTCTTTTAAAACAATGAGGCAGTGATTTAATTGCCACCTACACCGTAAGTGCAGCACACAAATGGCACAGGTGTGGCAGATCAGCCAGAATGAGCAGTAAGACATTACGCAAAGGGGATAAAAATGAGGATAAAAAGCAGGGGAAAAAAATCCATGCTGCGAGGGAAACCACCCGGTTCACTGGGAAGTCTCCCAAGGGAACTGGTGGGAGTTGTATAAAACTGCAACAGAGAAAATTATTTGGAGCATATAGTGAGTAACGACCTCGTACTAACTCACACCGGGCTATTAACTGGTGGGGAAGTGGGTATTTGCTATTCTGGTTCTTCCAGTAACAAATAGGCTGGTGCAGGCAGCTCAGTTTCTGTTGCAGAGAGTATTATCAGCAGCTGGTATCTCCGAGAATGCCACCGCCAAATCATTTCAAATAACCAGCCTATAGGGAAAGCTAATACCTAATTGTTGGCAATTAGAGTAAGAGTTACAGCTCACTTCCTGGAGTGTTTTGATATTAATCCTTAGAACGTTTTCACAGGGGAAAAAAGAAAAAAGAAGTCAATTAAGAGGTTAACTGGAAATTTTAGGCCATGTTCTGCCTTCACTTATTCCACTTCTTGGAAGAAATGCATGCATATTTTCTGGCAGAATCTGGGTGCTTTGCATATAAATACCCATTATCCAGCCTAGGAGAGCGTTACAATTAGCAACAACAGTGGTAACATGCAAAGATGGTTGAGGAACCTATAGAAGGTTTTTATTTCATCTGTCAAAAGGGATTGAAATTTCATAAACGTGTGGAAAAACAGACCTTAACTCCTACTTGCACTCAGTGCATCAGAGGCTTGGAATTGTTGAAATGATGACAAACGGTTAAAGCTCAGTAACACTTAAAAACATAAAAAGCCAGGTTCTGCAGATGAAAATCAATGTTAACATTTTCCGAGCCAAGACTCAACAGGACTAAAATAAATGAGTCAGAGCAGTTATTATTTAGCTTATTTATGCTGTTATATTATTATCCAAGAGGGACTTAACAATACAGGCTATTGTAAATTTACCACCAGGCCTCCGAGCGCTGTATCTGTTGAAACACATAATGGAGATAGCTGATGTTTACTGGCTCTGCTTAAGAGAAGTGCTGTGGTCTAAACGTTTGGTGAGGATAAAAGGATGTGACTCAGTTCATTTAGATGTTCCTGCCACTGCTTGGCCCACAACTGCTTTGCAATAGCACATTTTCATTACTATTTCCAGCAAAAACGGGCAACACCACACAAGGAATTCTTTATTTATGTAGAAATTAGGTAGACTCCTTTTTGGTTTGTTTTCATAATTAAAAAAGTAGAAAGGAAGGTGTTTCCTAAAGAACAATGGAAATTTCCTTAAAGGCAAAAAGCCTCCTTGCTTCATCAGTCTGAAATCAGCTGTAATGAGCTAGAAAGCCTCATCAGAGAGCATCTGAGACAACCTGCAGTCTGTTTGCAGTACAGGAGGGACATGGCCACCACGGAGCCACTGCAGAGGGAGCGCAGGAAAAGGTGATGGGAGAATTAACCACTTCCTGTACAAATCCTGTCTGAAACCCCATGTCAGACCCCCTGACAACTAATTAAAGTACAAAAACCACACCACCCCAGCGCTACAAAGCATGTCTCATGCAAACCCTTCAATAAAACATTCCAGATCTGCTCATACAGGGGGGGTCTGTCACCTGGGGCTCAGAGGCAGAGTCCAAACCTGTGGTAGTTTTGCACAAAGGGGCAGACAGAGTGCACTTAGCTCAATTGCAGCTTCAGAATAACACTGCAAGAAACAAAATCCATGCCCATGGGGTGCAAGGACCTGAGAGGGTGCTCTTCTAATCCTGACTCATTTGCAGTGACTCAGAGGAACAGCTAGGAAGCTAATCGAGGACATTCTTCCCCTCTTCTTGCTACTACACCGCATCATTAGCTTTGCCTCTTACCATTGGGGTAACGTGTGACAGTTCCCAACAGAAAAAGTGACACCTAGCAAACAAAAGAGCTGCCTGAGGTGCATTGTTTCCACTGCAAACCCTCCAGGTCAAGTATATTCTGGATTTCCTGGGGTGAGGCAAACAGTCTTACGAAAAAAAACCCCTTCTGAAATGTTGGCAGTGGGTTCTCAGTAACAAGGAGAGGCAATTCACCAATTGCTGCTACGTTCTATTTGGCCCTACAGAGGGATCAGGTAGGGCTGTCACCCCCACCAGAGACTCTGGTGACTGGACACTCTCTGGCTGAAGTCCTGGACACTTACGGGAACTCTGTCACTTAGGCTTGACCAGGAAAACACTGCAGAAACCACCAAAAGCAGCAGGTTGACTTTGGCAGGAGTGGTGAGGAGACCAGCCCAGTGAGACATCGCCACCAGCCTGAAATGCAAAGGAAAACAAAACCAACATTTTAGTCCATGTTTTCACAGGTTTCAGCATCCTTTAAGTGACATTCTGCCACACGGCACGGGTTTAGGGGTGCAACACCGCAGGACACAGAACACCTCTAGGTGTTAGCACACAGGTCTCAGAGTGGGCAAAGGGTGTCGATTTTAAACTGCTACGGGAGTTTATGACAGGTAACAACAAAGTACTTTATGTTCACCCCGCAGGGTCTTATGTGTCACCTGGAAAATACGATGAGACCTGTAAGTCTTGTTTAAAATCACTGCATTAGTGCCATGGATGACATGGAAAGGGAAAGCTAAAAATCAGTGCAATCCCACAAAGGCCTTCCATGCACGTGCCTCATTTGAGCACAGAAGTAGCTGCATTAATTCAAATTAAACAAAACTACAAGTCATCAAAGGATCGGGAGTTTATCTAAATCCATATGTAGGCTTTGCCTGAGGAACACAACTTTTGTAGAGGTGAACAAGGTTTACTCAGTGGTTCCTACAGCAGCGCAAGGCTTTCCCTTGCTGCTCAGAGCACCACCTCCTCTGGACAGTGAGGCCAGGAGCCAGCCCTGCCCACACTGCCAGACCATGTAGCATTCCCGTGGTAAAGAATTACCCTGACTGACCACAGACCACCAAATGAACCAGCGAGGGGGCAAAAAAGTAGGGTCCTGCTCTTGTGGTTGTCAGTCCGCTTGGTACAGTGCTCGTATCCCCACCGCTGCGTGTGTAACCACACTCATGCACACGCATGGTCCCCACTGCTTTGCAGCACGAGGACTTAAATCCACCTACAGCACTCAGCTCGCTGCTGGGGTAGGGAACGGCACAGCCTGCCAGCACGCAGGCTGGAGAAGTATTTCCTTTGATTGGCTCTAAATTTACATGTTGCTAAATTAAACTAAATGAGGTCTTTTGCAAGAAGATGGAACTGATTAGTTCCGTTCAAACACTCCTTCATTACTCATCCGTCCATCAAGTCTGCTCCTACTCCCATCCAGGTTTTAAAGAATTTCCTCCCATATATGCAGTCCTAAATATCTTTCTTTCTGTCTCTGTTGTCCATCAGGGTGGCACATCATATTGCAGGCTTTTTTCCTTCCTTGAAGCAATCATCTTCTATTCCACAAAGCAGAAAATACAGTCACAGGCTCCTGCCACCGAAGGACCTCTGCTCCCAAAAGACTTCAGGGACACAGAGGGAGCAGAGTCCTCTCCTTCCACCCCTTTACTGCTATCTTGTCTCCCCCACCCCATTATGTCTCTTCTTCCTCTTCCTGCTTGGTTTTTGCTTTAGCCAAAAACAGAAAATCAAAGGCAAACCACCACATGACACTGATCCGTGGTGGACATGGACATCTAGGAAAGAGCAGCCGAGCAAAGAGCACTAACAGTAATACATCTGATGCACTTCACCTTCCAAAAACTCTTGACTCAGGTTTCTTCCTGAACAGCAGCCTCTATCTTTCAGCTCAAATCCAGACCAACTGGATTCTTGGTTTTGCCATTAATTGTTTTTGAACAGACCTGGACTTCTGACACCCACAACATCCCTCAGCAATGAGTTCCCCCACTTAAGGAGGTATCACCTTGCACATCTGACCTGGTGCTAGATATCCTCCTTTGATGTCTCCTCTTTTCTAGAGGACCAAAGAACCACCTCAAGGACCCACAAATCTAAACTACAAACAGAATAAAAGTTCTCCTTTTTCAGAAGACAAGCAAAGACTTGTGGCCAAAGCCTCCACCTCTCACTTGGGGCCATGGCCAAGGACAACTGGGCTACAACCAGCACCCAGGTTCCTGAGCTGGAAAACCCAGAGCAGAATTCAGGGGCTCAAACACCATCTGCTCCCAGATGATCTACGTGCCTTTCTCACCAATGGCACAGTCAGGACCTCAGTCTCAGACTGACCACAACACACGGTTCCCCTTTCGACTCATCTCAGAACAAACTGCTGCTTATTACATAGGAAACAGGCTTTTTGGTGGGTTGTTGGGGGTTTTTTTCAGTTATAAAACAAGTGGCAAAACTGGGATAATGAAAAATAGATGCGTCCCTAAAACTTTACCTGCAAGCCTGGAAATAAAGAGAGAAAAAGAAGAAAAAGAAATTCAACAAAGCAGCGGCTGAAAGAAAATGCGCACTCCCATAAAAATAGAGCTCACGTGTACTGAGAAGGCTGGTAGCAAATGACAGTACAGCCTCTTTCAAGCCTACAACCTCATGCCTGCCTGGAAGATGACATCTGCACAACAATTAGCAGTTTGCTTAGGTCCCAGGTAGGCAGGAGGAGCTAACATGTGAAACATGGGGGTTTGAAGCTCCTGAAGAGAAGCCTGTGCAGGCTGACATCTCGTTACAAGACAGACACATGCAGAGGGTGTGAGAGGACTTCCAAGCCAAATCTTAGGTGGAAACAACACATTTTTAGAAAAAACCCTGGCAGGCTGCAAAGCAGAAAGAATGCTAACTGTGACCCCCCCTGCATGGGCAGCATTTGCTGTGATTTAAGGACATCATTTTGGGATCCAGCAGCACCATGTACTGTCAGCACCAGAAACGTTAGAGGAGGACCACAAATTCCCATTGTGCAGAGCAGGGTGGGTTATTTTTTCTAATAATCCTCTTTCATCAAAGAAAATCAGGTCCTAGGGAAAGAGCAAAGAGTCAGACCCAAAGAAGCCTCCATTCCTGGTAGTGGTCCTCCTATCTTCTGTTCTTGCCTTCACAGTGCTGGGAGGTTTTGCTCCGTGGCTCCAGAAAACACTGCCTGCACCAGTGGCTGCAGAAACAATAGCGCTGCCATTATGTTCTCTATTAGCAGGGACATTTTTAGTGATTTTACCAGCTGTGCATCAGTAAGTGCTGCAGAGCCCTGCGAACGCAGCTGCCGTAGTCACAGGTGACAGTTCAAAGCGAGTCAGTAAGAGGAACATATTTCATTAATGCCTTCGGCTGCTGGGAACGCACTGCTCTTTCATGTCCTAACTCAAAGCTCACGCTGCGTATGCTGTGCCACTGCAATAAATCCAGCTGAAACCTCATCTGAATTCTGATCTGCGGCTCCAGGGGAGCACACGGACATCCCAGGGAGCTTCCCCAGCCCCCTTGCCAGGCCCTGGTTTTATGGCCAACTGGAAGCAGTAACAATAAGGTAATCCTTGCCCTCAGCCAGAGATCAAGGGAGCAGTATGGGAAATATAATTCTTGCAAATTTTTCTGCAAGTTTACCAGTTCAGGCCAGGTGTCTGTCCAGCCACCCTTCGTTGAGATGGTTGACGGTAACAAAAACACCAACAGCACATCGTGTGTCTATGAGCACAAACGATTCTAAGAGCTCCCCTTGCTAAGTGTAGAACAGCGCCCGAGAACAATCAAACAATGAAAGACATGGAGGAACACAGCCCCAGCACCTTTCGGCTGAACCCAGGACACCAAGACCCCCAAGCACTTAGAGCATCTCAGGCTGAAATCGAAGCTTGATGGGCCACTGCAGTTAGGGAAACTGTCTTAAAGACTGAGGTGTGAATTGGGATGTCTGATTGAAGAGCTGCACTCAGGACACAGTGCTGAGTCAAGACCCTCATTCACAGTGTCATTTTAACAACACTGGCATCTATGGCCAAGACCAGGACAATGTTCTAAGTGATGTAGGGTGCAACACAGAAAGAAAAGGAAATTTAGCTGACCTGACCTGAAATTTTCTTCCTCTGAAGAGCAGAGCAGTGTCAATCAGATGTCTTGGGAATGTCCCGTGGCTGACAGTCTCAACAACAACAACTGCGCAGCTACAGTGACAGGAGAAAGAGGAATTTTAATCTGAAATTCAGCCTGTGTGTAAGAGAGGAAACAGCTGGTGGACAGAAGAGACCATAGGACACTCTGCCCTTCCTCATTCAATACATTCACACTTCAAACAGATAAGCAAGACCAACCTGCAAGTACAATCATCCTCTCTTCTCCCCAGAGGCACAGAAACACAAAGGCTCCTGTTGCGTACAAACCAAGCCACGAGAAGCCAGGAAATACTCATGGTGGGACACAGGCCCAGATGACCACGTGTCTGCGCTAACAGGTCTCAGTCCTGAAAACCTGCCTCAGCTCTCCATGCCCTGACAGTACACGGACTTTGAACCATGGCGTCTGGCATGAATTTCTTGGAGATCCTCTGGAAACTGGAGCCAGGAGAAGACAACTTGCCCATATTAAAAACCCAACAGGTCTCCTAAGAGAACACACAGGTCATGTTTACCTGGAGATGGTTACCTGCAGCACGTTTTAAAGTGGAGGATCCAGCAGGAAGATGCAGGCTCGCAGCAAGACGCTGAGAGAACCACAATGAGCTACCAAACCTTGTACAATGCAAGTATTCTCTCACTGAATTCCCAAAGAACAGGACTTGTGAGTCTCTGGTACCACTTTTACCCCCTTAAAAGCCATCTTCATGTACTTTTCATACTTTTTCTTCCCTGAGACAAGGCCTGGCAATTAATTGCGCTTGCCGTGGGTGCAGTACCCAGGTGAGCTGCTGTGGCCCTGCATGGCTGATCTTCCCACTGCCTGGGAAGCACCAGGGACATCCTGCTCCATGTGTCTGTCTGAGCTCCTTCCTGCCACCGACTGCTCCCGATCAGTGACATTTCCAAAAGGAAACAGGAGTGAATTTTCCTCTTCGTTAAAGCAAATATTAAAACTACAAAGATGCTAGAAGAGACCTGAATACAATTGACTGATCAAAGAACTAGATCTGAATAAAAATTAATAATAAAACCAGAATAAAATAACAATAATGAATCTATCTGTCACCTTATGCAAAGGAGAAGAGCCCTGGATGGCAAAACCAAGCATAATTAGGAGCTTCCTTCAGGGACCTGTGCAAGGCTCCTGATGGAGTCTCAATTTGTTTGTCCTTGACTCTCCCAGGACAAGATGAGCAGGCACAGACTCGTTGGGAAGGGACCCATCACACCAGCCTGGTGCAGTTTGAGGTCTGACTGCACCAGTTGCATCCCCTTTCTGGCATCAGGATGCTCTTTGCAGCATTGCTCCCAGCAGCTCCACTCTTCCTGGCACCCTGCCATGGGGAAAGCATGCTCATACCTCCAGCCAGTATCCCCAGCTCCATGCAGGAGCCCACTGCTCAGAGAGCGCCTCCAACCCTGGCCAGAGGGTTTCACCTGGGCACAAAGGCCCACAGGCATGGGTGAAAGCCAGAAGAGTAAGCACCACTTACTTGCAAATACTCTCACTACCAGTATGTCAGCAGAGAGGGCACAGCTGCAATACAGACCATCCTGTTAATGCTGCTTAGGAAAATTGCTCAAAAAACCATTTATTCTTCTTGCTTGCTCCTCATCATTTACTCCTACCCAGACTCTGCTCTGGCACGTTAAAAACACTCCTACACAAGGGAAAAGTTGTGGGAACACCTTCCTGTATTTGGCTGCCTACAGAGAACCCACACAAGCAAGGAAGCCATGCTTTTAGGTTTACAGGAATAAACTGTGGCTCGAGCTCTGAACTGGGACCACTGCACAGGGAGAAATTTTGACACAGGGCAGTGGAGATGGGGAGACAGGAGAAGGACAACCACAGCAGAAACACGTGCTTACAAAGCCTGGCATCTACAGTGGAATCATGAAACTTTTGTAACTGCCACTAACAAATAAGAACAGTAACTATTAATAACACCTACAGGCTACCTGCTTAGCTATCAGCTAACACCAGCCCCTCTAAAGGCAGCTCAGCTACAATACCACCTAACTTTGGTCTTTCCTACAAGAGCTGCTGGGTGCCAACATAACCAAGAGCAGAGCTCGGATGTTCCCAGTGACAGGAGATGGCACAGCAGCACCCAGGCACGGTGAGGGCAGCTTTTGGCACCCGGTGGCTTTGCTGCCACCAGCTGCAGTTCCACACAGGCACATGGAAGGGGGTTGTCGTGGAGCATTTAGGGTTAAAGTTGGCATTGCCCCTTCTACCTGACCAGAGACACTCCGACCCTCTTGTTTATCCAAATAACTTGCGCAGTTCAACATTAAAGATCATTTAGTCTATTGATTAAATTGACTTAATTCCTTCAGAAACCACTCTTCACAGACAATGCTGCTCTCCAGAGGGCGAGAGCACAGCTTTATACTTTGGCTGTCTAAAGTCTGAGCAAGGCTTCCATCATCCTCTCCACCCACTCATTAGGGGCAATGGCAGAAGGGGACACCCTCCATCACAGCTCAGTGAGTGCCCCGACAGCGGGGGCTGCAGACAGCCAGTCTCCGGTGCTATTTGAACCCCCACACCAGAGAGCCCCAGGTCAGGGATCTTCTGCTCTGCTCAGGATGGAGTACACAAAACCAGAGTGTACCTTAGAGATCAGAGGACTGAATTTAACATTTATTATGTATAAATAATGAATCCATCTGAATTTCTGACAGCTGCTCTCACAGGGATCCACGACTGCCTGCGCGCACACACGACACCCTCGCTCTGCAGAGCTTCAGGGCTAATGAACACATTCAAGTCTGTACCAGAGTGTAGGGGCTTATTTGCACTAATTAAGGATTTGCCTGGAAATAAGAGATGTGCAGGAACCTGCAAGGCAAACACCCTTCTGGAAAGTGCCACACTGTCTGACCTCGAACAAGTGAAAGAGCTCTTAGAATCACAGAATGGTTTGGGTTGGAAAGGACCTTAAAGCCCATCCAGTGCCAACCCCCTGCCCACCACACCAGGTTGCTCGAAGCCCCATCCAACCTGGCCTTGAACCCCTCCAGGGATGGAGCAGCCACAGCTTCTCTGGGCAACCTCTTGCCTCCCTCACCGCATTCCCCACTGCCCCAAACCCCAGCTAGAAATACCTCTCCTCCTCCCCATACCTGTTCCCTCTCCTGCTCCTTGCTGCCATTTCCCCATGCACAGCACATAAGAGTGAGTGATATTTCCCCCCTACACATATCTATAATTTCCATCAGTGTATTTTTTTTACCCCCTCTGCCTTCCCCAGCTTAGAGAATCTAACAGGAAAGGAAGCACACACTGCACTAGACAGGGCATGGTGATGTCCTGCTGCAGTTGGGCCCACAAAGAGCCAAAGATTCAACTGGCAAACTCCCAGCCACTCTGGAAACACAGCTTTTTGTATTTTCCAAGTTCCTGCTGTTCACTTGTGGCTCTCACACTGAATAACAGCCTCCTTCCCCTGTCAGGTGCCAGCCTCCCTGTAAAAAGACTCAATTAAGAGGTTAAAAAACAGCATGCAAAATTCAAGTTCAGTATTACAGAATTCCAGCACCAGGGTATCGGATGCGCGACTCCCACAGCAGCACCGTGGCACTTGCACTATTACTAACATCTTTCCCCTGCGTCCATATCTCAGCCTGTCTCCAGGAAGACCCTCGCTGCCAACTCCAGCTCAGCCTGGAGGTTTCCCATGAGGATTGTCATCTCACCCGAGCCAAGGGCACCCGCTGCCACAGCCTCACAGAGCATCCACTGCAGAGGTGCCCTGGCAGCAAGCAAGCAACAGGCTTTTCCAACAGCCCCATTGCTCTGGCAGAAAGAGTGAGTTGCAAAGCTTATGAAAAATGGATTTCTTCACCTCTCTTGGTGGTGGTGATAGCTCAGTGTGATGTCCCCAAGGTACAGGTCACAGCAGAGAGCAGCATGGCACACAGGCAGCAAACATGTGGCTTGCATGTTGCGTGCTCTGGTTATGGATTAATGTGGCATCGCAAGCTGTAGGGCCAATTGCATGGATGCCCAGCAGGGTGCCCAGCCCAGGACCTCCCTTGCAAGCAAACTGGACTGCCCCACACTTCCAGTTTTGTGGCAAGTTCCCAGCTGAAAAGCCACAGAGATCTGTCTCATGGGCCAAAGCCACCCAGGAGCTGCCAAGGTTGGCCACCAAGACCAAAACCTAGAATAAAGCCCCAAGAAGACAATGTCAAACCCTCCCCTGAAGAGATATAAGGAGCTCTCTGGTGATGAACACAACCCACTGCCAAGCAGGTTCCCTCAGGATTGCTCCTGGCAACAACTCTCTGCGTGGATCTGGTGAAGTGGTTCCCTGCACTGGAGCTCAGTTGCTCCGCTCCTAATACAGACACAACAGTTACAACCAAGAGAATCACAGGGCTCCTTTCACTATGGACTGCAGCAGTATCTCCACATGCTTGGATGAAAGGCATTATTCAAGTTTGCTTATTTTTTTCACTGCTTTAGTACTTTTAAAGTGGCCTCAGAGGATGCCTTTCATAAGCAATTAAAAAAGCTCTGGGACAGTAACGAGTCTGAAGAGAGAACAGAGGGACTACCAGGACAATCATTTAGAAGTGACTCTCGCCATGATTTCTGTTCCTCTACCCAGGCATTTCTCACCAAGATTAAAAAGCTCTAATGTTCTCCAAGCACAAGAGCCTCCCCAGTCCAAAACCAAAGCAAACGAGCCAGGCAGCAGCAGGAAGCCTTGGTTCAGCAGGTTTTTTTTCCTCAAGGAAATTTAAAATAGCAAAGCTCCAAAGGCTTCAAATGCAGAAGTAGATGCACAGACACAGGAAGCTGAAAGACAATTTAATTCCTTCCCTCTCTTGTTTCTCATCATCTGCCAACTCTTCTTTGGGGACAGGGTTTTTACCTTTCTGCTTGTGAGATGGTTACAAACCGATAGGTGCTTAGGCCGCGTCTGGGATCAAGATGCTCCAGTCTTCGTTGGTCCTTGGGCACTGTTTTAAGCTTAATAAAAATCAGGGAAGAAGCAAGGAAAACGCCTGTGCACAGAGCAGCATCAAATGTGAGGAGTCCACAGCTGAAAAAATTCTCTCTTCTTTTGTCAGATGGAGCCATTTTAGATACTACTTGTAGCAAGGTATGGAAAAATCAAGTTTGAAATGTGACAGTGCAGCATGCTTTCAATTAAACCATCTCTCATGTGTTGCAGAATCACTCTGGCCAAGTGCAGGAAGTGGATATGGAATGTCCACTTCCTCGGGGGTCGATGCAGGTCCAAGTCCTCCACCAGAGGAGAAAGTTTTGAAGACCCCTCTGAAGGCCCAACTGCCATTATTAGACAGCCCAGATCACCCACCCAGGCTGTGACCTGCCTTTTGCCTCATCAGCCTCCGCTAAGCAGAGCTTTGATCCTCAAAGAACTCCTGGTTCAGAGACCTTCTTTCCTTTTGCTGCCTAGACACGAAGGATGCTGAGCCAGAGCTCCTGAGCATCTCAGCTTCAGACGGGCAGACTTTGATGTTGCACAGAGCGCGCGTCTCTACGATGCATCTGGTCTCTTCAAACAGCAGCAGAGCCACAGCTTGTGATCTGTGCAAAAGAGCAGTTTCCTTGGGGAAGAAAAGTCACGCTGGCGTTCATCTCCACCTTGTCATGGCAGAGCAGGCTATATTGGTGCTTCAAAGAGCTCCTTAACCTTAAATCATTATGACACAGTGACAAATCAGGGAACCTGCCTCTGTACACCTCATGAATCTCAGCAGAGGTTATGAAACAGCATTTCTGCAAATTCCTTGGCCACCAAGGAACCTTGCGTGTGCTGTCAGTCACACCAGTCACTGCAAAGGTTTGCGTGGCTCCTCTGCAGGGAAAGCTCAAGCAAGTACTTCACTATGGATGTTTGAATCACAAGTTTGGGCCTTATAGGCACAACAAAGGGTAACAAAGTGAGATCCAGAGAAGCAGTAAACCTTCCAAGTGGGACTGATTCCAGCCTACAGATCCCCCCTGAGCTCCAGCACCATGCCCACCGCTTTTCAGAGCCATGGAGTTCAAGTAGGATCAATATCTCAGTTCTGTCCTGCTTGTCCCTCAGCCCCAGCAGCCCAAAACCTAGCCTGGGGAAGGAGGAAAACAGAGATGTGATCAGAAGTGAGTGGTATTCATCTGCGATTTTCTCTTCCAAGTGATGACTGCATTTGTAACCACAGCACCCTTCAGTCCAAAAGAAAATGTGCACCGTTTCTCACCCTGAGCTTCAATCAAGAGCCACTTAAAAAGGAACATCCTTTTGTTAGAAAATACCCTATAAAGAGCCATTTCATGGACTGGCATATCTCAGTAGCTGAACTGCACCAGTCCACGACAGGTCCTTTACTTAGCAGTCCTGGCCGCTGCTGCTGCTTCTGCTGCCTCTGCAAACACCACACAACACACCCAAGCAGTGAGAAGCAGCAGGCAAAGGTGTGATTTTCAGCTTCCCCTACGTCCTAGTGATGCCACAGCCTCATCTTGTCACATGAGGGAGGGAGACAGAATGTCCACTACAGAACTGCCAGGCCCCACTTCCACAGAGGGAGCTGTTCCCCATAAAGACCACGGGCTTCAGCTGTCCCCTCCTGCAAGAGGACTTTAGCACATGATGGACGCACTATTCGAGAGAGCTTCTGTATCAGCTGCCATTTAAATAAAGATGCCACAGGACTCAAGGCTGTTTCAATGACAGTGATTTCCACTGACCGCAGATGTCACATACTCAGACAAATTTTGGCACCAACCCCAATCCAGGGAGTGAGAAATCTCAGTGCACCCAGAACCAGGCAGGCAGACGGTCACTCACACGTAGAAGAGTTTGCAGCATCAGGGTCAGGCCATGTATTTTTTCTGATGCAAGGACCCTGTCATTTATACATTAAATAGCATATTTATTGTTATTCAGGAAGAAATAATAATTACAGTGGCCTCCAGTCTCCAGCTCTTTCAGTCTGTACTTAAAGAAAGAGCAAAAAGGACCAAAGCAAACAGCACTTCCAGAGGAAAAAAAAATCTCTGAAGTATCTTTTAGTTGCTGGACAAAGGAGGACCAGCTGATGAACTGCTTCCCCTATTGTCCTGTCTAATTTCTGTTTCATAACAGCAGCCAGGCACTGCAGGCAAAGCACTTCAGGAGGCAAAGTGCCACTTGGGTGGCTGAGCAGACCTGACCTTCAGCCTCCTGCCTCATCACAGTGCTCCAGGTGTGTCACCACTGCCCAGAACCACACAGCCTGTGGCGCTTTCCTCTTTAATCACAGGGTAAGGAGCCAGCCTGGGCCTCTGGTGGGCTCTGTGTGGCTAAGTGCTTCCAAACCATGCTGGAGAGGCCAGCACACGCCGGTCAGTCCTTCCACGCACACCATGCCCTCTTACAAATGCATTTCTACCACAGAACTCTCCTTCTAATCATTAGCAGTCAGTCCTGCTTTGGTGGAGATTTACAGAGAAGGTTGCTTTGGTTTTTTGGGGTTTTTTTTGGTTTTTGGGGGTTTTTTGTTTTTGTTTTGTTTTGTTTTTTGTTTTTTCTCCCAGAAGCAATAATAGACGAACAGCAGGAAAGAGAAAAAAATTAAGGAATATAGTAATTATTCCCAAAGTTGCAAATAGGAGTGATTCCTCACTCTAAGACAACTCTGGAAAACAAGATTAAAATGCTTAGGGGATGTCTTCTCAAAACTGCAGGTAACAGAACAGATAAAATGTATTTACAGTATCTCACAGGGGACATGTACTTTTTATTCTGCTGAGGAACATACTATTCCACTCCTCATTACAGAGTTAAAAGGGTGCCCTGAAAAAAGCAACTTAAAGTGTCTTTAATGGCAACTGGGTCCGGTTCCAGAAACACTCTTCTGCCCTGCACACTGAAGCGCAACGACAAACACAAGGAGCATCTGTAGGAACACCGAGCACATCAGCAACATTAAAAATCTATGCAAATAGCACAATTTAACAACCAGCAAAAAGGAGGCTGGAATGGGGGGTGGGCTAAAGCAATGCTCCCTCCACTGACACTTTCTAAGAGGAGGAGGAGGAGGAGGGCAGGTTTGCCTTCCCTAGCTTTCCCAGTGCCCGCTAAGCCACAGCTGCCAGTGAACAGACTACGCCTGAAGTACCCGCCAGCAGAAACAATTTGTCATGTGTCAGATCAAATAAACTCTTCTGAGACCACTGTACTCCCTGAAGCAGACGGCTGCCAAACTCCAGAGGAGAAATCCAAGAAACCTAGCTGGCTGGTGTCAGACCCAAGCACTTACAGAGACCAGCACACTTCATTTTTAAAACACATCAGTATAACACAATCTGTATCTGGGCAGCACACCCAAACGAGGCAGCCATCAACAACATCCATTATTAAAAATAATTTGGTGTTTAAATTATCACTCTGGGCTGAAGCTCCTCAGAGTCAAGAAACTTCACGTTTCTCATCCAGCGGTGCAGCGTATCGCTCATCCGAGGGAGGCATTAAGAAGGCTAACGTTTGTCAAAGAGCCTTGGCATGGTACCATGCTGCGATGGATTATCCTCTGTCAGAGCAAGTGTTCAAGCTCTCCCAACCAGCCTCACGTCACGCTCTCTCTCTAGAAGTGAATTCTCCAAAAGTTGAATTACAGATCACTTTTTTCCTTTTAAATAGTTGTAGAGCCTGGGGATTTTTTTGTTTGCTCCCAAGCACTATCACAGCTTCTCATGCCCCGGGCTCACGTCATCCCAGATGTTGAGTTGAGGTCCCTCATGGGTCCCCTGTTTGCTGCATGGTCCTGCAAGAACTATTAAAGCACAGGCACCGGGCTCCCCAGCGCTGGCTCTGCTGTGGGGCACATTGTTCTTTCTGTTATCCTGCTCTGGGCACATAGAATGGTCCAGGCCAGAAGGGACCTCTAGGGTCATCTAGTCCAACCTCCCCGCAGTCAGCAGGGACACCCTCAACTAGACCAGGTTGCCCAGGGCCTCGTCAAGCCTCACCTTGAATATCTCCAGGGAAGGGACCTCCAATACCTCCCTGGGCAACCTGTTCC
>VXBJ01004004.1:184907-211827 GCA_013400055.1 Nycticryphes semicollaris | reverse complement strand
CCCTTCCAGCCCCATATCGTTCTATGATTCTGAAAAATTAGGTTCCTCAGCCTAGTGCCCACAGGACGTTGGCTGGTCACTACTGAAGCTCATTGGCAGAGAAATGGTACCTCTGGCCTGGTTATGATGCTGCATGTCCAGATCTCTCTCTGTTGCTTTCTTGCTTCTATAAAGTTATTTTTTCAATTTTAGCCTTAATAATCAAACATTAAAAAAAAACCCCACACTCATTAGGATCCAGAAGTACCTTAGAACTAGCAATTGCTTCATTAATGCAGTGGCTGTGTTTATTTAAACTGTGTGGTTTCACAGCATAGCAGCCACATAGGCTAGAAGATGAGGCCTTCGAAGATTTCTCATCACTTGAGGCAAATTTAAGCCCTTTTCTCCCTGTTTATAGAATTGAAAATAATGTTTTGTTGACGTTTCTGTAAGGAAAATAATAAAGACAGTCAAACATCATTGTCACTATCTTTTTCTAACACTTCCCTACTTGATAATCCTCTTATTTTGTGATGAACTGTGCTTTGATTTTTTTATTCAATGAACTGTGCTTTAACTAACTTGATTTATACATATGCTCAAAATGTTTGAAAACTGCTCATTAAATCTGAGTTGTTCAGATGTTGGACCCTTTTTATATATTGTATTTTCTTTTAGGATTAGAAATGAAGAAATGCTACTTAAATGTGTTCTGCTTTATAAAGGGCTTGTGGGTAGAGTGATGGTGGCATTCACATCTCATCCTAAGCAAAGAGAAGAGTCCTGAGAGATGAATGACTTGACCTTTAAAACTTGTTATGTGTACTCCTTCCAGGTGTCAGCGGTGGACTCCTTGGAGGGTCCCCTCCTTCAGGTAGAGGGACTGAGTGACCTGAGACTGGAGCTCCACAGTAAGAAGATGAACATGCACTTGGTCCTGATAGATGAATTACACCGTCATCTTTACATCAAATCTACTAACCGAGTAGGACAACGCATCAAGGAGAAGGGGAGAATAAGGTGGGTTTGGTGCGATGCCATCCGAGGTCAACGGGTCTGGGAGGAAGGAGGACACTGTTCTCCTTTTCCTAAGTAGAAACTTTCTTGGGAGGGTGCCATCGACTTACACCTCAACCTCTCATTTTTAGCAAGCAAATTTCTCGTGCTTATGGCTGTGGAGAGCAGAAAAAGCTCCAAATATGTTGATGTACCTTCGAACCTGTGAACAGTCTGTTCTCGTTGTTTCACATTTGCTTAGGGATTCTGTTGGGTTTTTGCTGCTTCCCACAGAATTATGATGAGGTCAGTTCCTTTTAGCATTCTTTCCCTTCTCTGATGGATATACCTTTGCTACAAATGTCATGATCACGAGGCTCAGGCCAGACAAAGGGAAGAACATGGGGAAAAATTGCTCATATTTTCTAGCAAAAGTCCAAAGTTTAAAAGATTTCTAGGTGTAGTAGCTGGAGGCCACAACATTGAAATGCCTGAGCCGTGTCTTGGCTGTTGTGTTTTGAAGGTGTTGAAACTTCTTACCTGGTTGGTGCCTCTGATTGGGGGAAACTCAGTAAAGTTATAAGTGCCTGGCTAATTTTTCCTAAATTTTCATGTTCTAAGTTTGAAGGCAGTAGAGTTGTTGGGAGGGAAGGAAGGAAGATAGTAGCTAAAAAAGAAAGACACAGTGTTGGAAGACAACTTTTGTAGAGTAGGAGAGGGGTGGGGAGCAAAGGGGGAGCCAGCATATGAGAAAGATGCAGAGAAAAGATAAATTAGCATTTTATTATGAGAAGGAATAAAAAAAATGCTTACCAAAAATAAGAGGAGAGATAGTAAGTGACGTTAAATGAATTTATGAAATAAAGGATTGATTGAAGTTGAAATTTCTCGGAAGAAGGACTGCTAGCAAGTCATCAGTCTCTTCCTTACTCATCTTGTTAATTAAAAACAGGCACAAAGCTTTGGTGTACCCAGAATATGCGACTGCTAATTAACTGCAGTTTTGTACAACTGCTACAGGGACCCTTATCTTTTCCCTGTTTTCTTTTTTCCCATTTCCTGTTGCATATTGTTGATACTGGATAACGAACTCTTGCATCAAGGACAGTCTTGTTGCCATGCTTCAGTGTGCTGCCCTAGACAGGCCGTTCACCAGGATGAAATAATGTTTAAAATTACTTCTTGTATAAACCAAATGTTTATATTTAACATTGCTAAGCCAGAATGCATAGCTAATGCCTCTAAGCATGATGGTGTGGGTATATAGGGAGTGTAGGTGGTCCTCATGGAGGATGGTAGGCTTAGCCCTTCTCTTTGCAGGTTTCCGGAAGCATTTTGACCTCTAAGGGAACAAACTGAACTCCATTAGAGGAGCTTTCCCCACTTTTTTTGTCTCTTAAAAATTATTTCTTAATGGTGTTCCCCTGCCACATCCAGCTTTGTGCCTTTCATTATGCAGCTGGGGAAGTGTGACATATTTTTGGCAAATCACAGAATGATTGTGGTTGGAAGGTACCTCAGAGATCATTGAGTCCAATGATACACAAAACCCCCCTGGAATCTTGACCATTAGAGCATGCCCTCAAGTGCCACATCTACAGGCATCTTAATTACCTCCAGGGATGGTGACTCCACCACCTCCCTGGGCAGGTTTTTCCAGGGCCTGAACACCCTCTCAGTCAAGTCATTCTTCCCAATATCTCATCTGAACCTCCCCTGACACAACTTCAGACCATTTCTTCTGGTCCTGTCATGATTCCCTTGAGAGAAGAGGCCAACACCCACCTCTCTACAACCTCCTGTCAGGGAGTTGTAGAGGGCAAGGAGGTCTCCCCTCAGCCTCCTCTTCTCCAAACTAAACATTCCCGGTTCCCTCAGCCTCTCCTCACAGGACTTGTTCTCCAGACCCCTCACCAGCTTGGGAGCTCTCCTCTGGACACGCTCCAGCACCTCAATGTCCTTCTTATAGTGGGGGGCCCAGAACTGAACACAGCACTCCAGGTGGGACCTCACCAGTGCCCAGTACAGGGGCACCATCACTTCCCTCCTCCTGGCCATGCTATTCCTCATTCAAGCCAGGATGCTGTTGGCCTTCTTGGCCACCTGGGCAGACTTCTGGCTCATGTTAAGCCGGCTGTCCACCAACACCCCCAGGTCTGTGTCTGCTGGGCAGCTTTCCAGCCACTCTTCCCCAAGCCTGGAGCACTATGTGGGGTTGTTGTGACCAAAATGTAGGACCTGGCACTTGGCCTTATTGAACCTCATACAACTGGCCTCTGCCCATCGATCCAACCTCTCCATGTCCCCCTGTAGAGCTTTCCTACCCTCAAGCAGATCAGCTCTCCCACATAGTTTATATAATGCTATGTGAATTTAGTGTGAAAAATGACCAAGTAGAAGGTCTTGCCCTTCTGCCTAGGAAGGTTCCTTGAGAGAGATGCACGTAGGTGTGCAGAGAAGAGGCATTTGAAGAGGAGGAAAAAAGGTGGAGTTTTTTAGTGGGTACTAGGAAGGCTTGAAGGATTAAGGAGTTGACAGAAGCTATGGAAATGGGAACATGTATTCCACTCGATACGTAGTTTTCCAGAAATATCCTAACAATTCCATGTTAATTTATCACCCTACTAGCAGTAGTTAATTGTGCTGGATGCGAATGTGTCTGTTGGGAAATAATCATGTGCCTTGTATCAGAAGTGTGTGTTACGTGTATCTATCTATTGCTTAAGCTTTCAAATGTAAGAATTTGATTGTTGTGATCTAAGATTGTAAATAATAGTAAACTGTTTGCTTCACTTCTTTCCCCTCCCACAGTTCACTTGTGAAAGACGCCTCTCCTGTACCTCTTATGGATGTTACGAACTTGTCCACACCTCGAAAGTTCCTGGAAACTTCCCAGTTCAGTACTCCAGGAAGCTCCAGCAGTGAGTATTTAAGTCATGTGCATTCCTTACAGAATTAATTTGTAGATCTTCACCTGATTTTACAGGAGTAGTGGTAGGCACATTGTCCCCTTTTCACAGGTGGCTGTTGATGGAGGTCCTGAGACAAAACGTTAGGAAGTGATTTGTGCAACATCATGAAATGAGTGGTGTGTCCAGGGGCAGAACTTGACCATAACTGTATTTTTCTTTTTGCAAATGATCCTTTCCTTCTCCCCCCATGCATCAGCTTCAATTAAATATACTTAGTTTTCTGTGCCTCCTGTGATCTTACAATCACAGAATGGTTTGAGTTGGAAGGGACCTTGAAGATCATCCAGCTCCAACCACCTGCCCTGGGCAGGGACACCTCCCACCAGACCAGGTTGCTCAAAGCCCCATCCAACCTGGCCTTGAACCCCTCCAGGGATGGGGCAGCCACAGCTTCTCTGGGCAACCTGGGCCAGGGTCTCACCACCCTCACATGAAAGAAGTTCTTCACCAGTTCTCATCTCAATCTCCCCTCTTTCAGTTTTAAACCATCCCCACTCATCTTATGGCTCCCCTCCCTGATCAAGAGTCCCTTCCCCGCTTTCCTGGAGCCACTTAAGGGACTAGAAGGGGCTTTGAGGTCTCCTCGGAGCCTTCTCCTCTCCAGGGTGGACCCCCCCAACTCTCTCAGCCTGTCCTCCCAGCAGAGGGGCTCCAGCCCTCCCAGCATCTCTGTGGCCTCCTCTTGTCCCTCTCCACCAGGTCCATGTCCTTCCGATGCTGGGGAGTGGAAAGGGGACCCTTAAGCAGGGCGACACTCCCACCTGACTTGGTGTCCAGATCATTGATAAAGATGTTCAAGAGAACTGACCTCAATACCAAGCCCTGAGGGACTCTGGGGTTGATCTTTGTGTTCCTGTTCCTTCGACAGACACTGAGCAAAACTTGATTTTGTTGTGCTTTGGTACGAGGCTTTGAAAGTGGTGCTCCACAGATGGGGATTTAATCCTTGTATTGTTTCAGTAGATTAATAAGTGGGGTTGCCCTTGTTTAACAAATGAACAAACTTAATAATACTGAAGTGACCTACATCCCTGCTTTTTTTCCCACAAATTGACTTTCACTGTGCCTCAAATGCAGAGAATCTTTCCTTCTCTTCTCATTAATTCTTTTGTCCTTATTTTTTCTGATTGTTTCTGGTTTGGTTTTTTTTTTTTTTTTCCTTGCATACTAAAGTCTTTTATTGGATGATTTTTATCTTTGGCTCTTGTTAGGGGTGTTTGTTACTTAGTCCTGTAGGCTTGGCTGCTCTCACAGGGCAGGTTGTATTTCTGGATTTCTCAGGTTGTATTTCTGCATAGTGGAGGTTTGTGAGGAGTCACGTGTAACATGCCAATGTAAACTTTCAGAGCTGGAAACAGCAGCTGGGCAATGAAAAACTGGAAGAGAAGAACCCTGTGAAAACTCTGGAGGGGGGAAGGAAACTTAGTTCCCATTCTTTGCCACTTTTTGATCAGTTCATTTTCTGCTAAAGATCATGTGATTTTTGGGGAGCTGAGGAAACTGAATCTGAGTTTCACGACTGTAAATGTCAGCCTCCTTCCTTTTCACTGAGTTAGCTGTAGAGTGCCTGCCGTTATTTTCTACCTAAATGGGGAGGTGTCTGAAGCAGGAGATGTCTGAAGTTCTGCCTCCTGAAGAAGGGAAATCCTGTCTTTTGGTACCTTTAGCCTCTTCCTTAGCTGTTTTTTTTTTAATATTTTATTATTGCTATTGTAATATATAAACCTTAAATATGCTCTGAGAAGAATTTTCTTGACACTTGTCACCTTTGAAGACTTAGAGAGCCAAATGTCATCGCATCTTCTGAGATGGGTAGGAGGTTTGTTATTATCCAAACCTGGCCAAGAAGTGTTTTTCCTAGCTCTAGCCACTTTAAACTTCTTTCTGAAGATGACTAGGTTTTAGAGTGTTCATGTGTGACTACTGCAATTCTATCTGTGAAGCAAATAGTCCCAAGACGTCCTGCTTTCTCAGAATCCAGGGATCCAGAAGCACCAACCTTAGTGTTCCCTTTTATACACTGCACTTTTCATTGAGCAGAGTCCAGTTCGAGTTTATTGCCCTGATTTTCAGGGTATGGTTCTCGTACAGAACTGACTGTTGTCATCCATGACAGTCCTGCCCACTATAGCCTCAAATTGCACCAGGGGAAGTTGAAATTGGATATTAGGAAAAATGTCTTCCCTGAAAGTGTTGTGAAGCCTTGGAAGAGGTGCCCTAGGGCTGTGGTGGAGTCACTGTTCCTGGAGGTATTTAAAAGCCAGGCAGAGGTGGTGTTGAGGGACATGGGTTAGCAATGGGTTATGTCAGTGTTGGGTTGACGGTTGGACTGGATGACCTGAAAGGTCACTTCCAACCCAGGAAATTCTATGATTATTACTTTGTATTATACATAGACTAAGAGTTACTGATGGCAGAAGTATTCTGAGCAGCAGAACCAAAATTAACCAACATTAGTCCCAAAGTAACAAATCTGCTTACCTTGACTTTGCTGCAGTGGGAACCAAATCCAAAATCCAGAATTTGATACAATTTTCGACACTGCATTGAAAGGAAGCCTGGGTTATCCATCTGACAGGGGGTTTCAGCTTTCCTAAGATCCCGTCTACAAAGCCTGAGTGCTGTGCAGTAAGATAGAAAAGCAAACCAGCATGTGGAGGATGCCCCTTATATAAGGCAGGAGCAAAGTGGAAGATATTTAGTTTGGTTCTGTCTTTTTGGCAGGGATGAGGCCCAGCCTTTTTTCCACCATCTTTTCCTTAGAATAGGGTGTGGGCCTTTCTGTTTAATGTATTAGCCCCAGTTTGAGTATTGAGGTTTGGGATTTGCTTACCTGGGCCATTCAGACATTTCTTCTTTGACAAGGAGTGAGAGTGTGTTTTCAAATGAAAAAGGTTATTAGGTTATTTCTTTTTCTTTTTTTTTTTGTATTACTGGTTCTCCCCACAGTATAACAGGCAAAGTTTGCCCGTGTAAGAAGATCACTTAATCACTTGTGGTAGCAGAGCAAGAAGTGGTACTGGCATTCCTAAAGCATAGGTCAGTGAGTGTTTTCTGACTCATTTGCGACTTCTAAAAAGCATTAAGTTCTATTTTTATTTGCTCCATTTGATGCCCCTTGAAATCACTTGTCCTAACATGCCCTGATAAGCACTTATTTCATACTGTATTAACTTATTTCATGCCTGAACAAGGGGACTGAGTGTATCCTCAGCAAGTTTGCTGATGATACCCAACTGGGAGGGCTGGCTGACACTCCACAGGGCTGTGCCACCATCCAGCGTGACCTGGACAGGCTGGAGAGCTGGGCAGAGAAGAACCTTATGAGGTTCAACAAGGGCAGGTGGAGGGTCCTGTACCTGGGGAGGAAGAATTCCAGGCACTAATATAGGTTAGGGGTGGACCTGCTGAAAAGCACTTCTGAGGAGAAGGATCTGGGTGTCCTGGTAGAGAGTAAACTATCCATGAGCCAGCAATGTGCCCTTGTCACCAAGAGGGACAATAGAATCCTGGGCTGTGTAGGGAAAAGCCAGGAGGTGGAGGGAGGTTGTTTTCCCCCTCTGCTCTGCACTGGTGAGGCCACAACTGGAACCCTGCATCCAGTTCTGGGCTCAGAATTCAGGTCTCTCAGTTCAAGAGAGACCGGGAACTCCTGGAGAGAGTCCAGTGGAGGGCAACAAAGATGATGGAGGGATTGGAGCATCTCCCTGATGAGGAAAGGCTGAGAGAGCTGGGACTCTTTAGCCTGGAGAAGAGAAGGCTGAGGGGAGACCTTCTTCATGCTCACAAGTATCTGAAGGGTGGGTTGAAGGAGGATGGAGCCAGACTCTTCTCAGTGGTTCCCAGTGACAGGATGAGGGGCAACGGGCACAAACTGGAACATGGGAACTTCCATTCAAAGATGAGAAAAAGCTGCTTTAGGGTGAGGGTGTCAGAGCCCTGGGAGAGGCTGCCCAGGGAGGGTGTGGAGTCCCCTTCTCTGGAGACCTTCAAGCTCCGCCTGGATGCAGTCCTGAGTGATGTGCTCTGGGCAACCCTGCTTTAGCAGGGGAGTTGGACTGGATGTTCCTTCCACCTCTGACATTTCTATGATTCTGTATTTGGAAGAAGGTTCTAGGGTAAAAGCAAGAGGTAAAAAACATAGCAGTGACCTACAAGTTGTTTGTGAACATAAATCTGACACAGCTTCTTTCACTCCAAATGCCTGAAACCAAAACCTGCGATGGCTTCATCCTCAACTCTAGTAAGTCTGTTTAGATCAGTTGAGAATCTGCCTTAGAAGTCCTCATTTCTGTAGATCTGTTCTTGCTCTGTGCCCAATGTTCCAGAAAATCTCTTACCCGACTCCTCGTTACAGTCTGTATCATTCAGGGACGTGCTGGGCAAAGCATCCCTCGGGCTGGGAGAGATGGAGATGATAACAAAAAACATTTGATCAGCATAAACTATGCATATGGTCTTGCTTCAAGTGCACAATGTACTTATGTATATTTTTTCCTCACATAATTTGATTTAAAAGTAGCCTTTTCCAGGACTGTGGAACTACCAGAGAATTTAAAACTTCTGTGTGTGCATAACGAAAGCTGTTTCTGCCTTTACTCATTTAAACTCTTTGGCTTTTTATTGATGAACCAAAGTGGCTGTGCATATTAATACCGTGTCATTGTGAAGCACTGACTCACTGAGCCCGTCTCAGCGAAGATGCCAAAATTTCGAGTCCTTTCTGCATTCCCTTCCCGAAGGAGATGTTACTTTGTGCTGCAGAATCTTTATAAGGAAATTAAAGCTGTTCCCGCCGCACTTAAAATAAACAAAACCATTGGTAACGTTCACCTGAGGATTGGAGATACGGCAGTTCACCGGTAACATTTTCCCTTCATGCCAGTCAGAGAAATAAATTCACTTTTAAATTATATTTCTCTGCTTGAACCTTCTGTACTCTGAAGAGTATTTGTGATGGTTCTCGCGTTGCCAAGCTCTTCCTGGAACTATAAAATGTTCTCACCCAGCACAGAGCGACGCTGAGAGAGCCCTTTCCTGAAAAATCCCCGGGAATGCTTTTTAGAAATCTGACAGCAGATGAGCTGAGGTGGTGACAATTGATATTTGTATTGATGGTACGTGTAAATCTTACACTGAGCACATAATATACTTGAGTGACCTGTACTTCTGAGCTCTAAGGGAAAAGCTGTGGCTGCCCCATCCCTGGAGGGCTTCAAGGCCAGGTTGGACGGGGCTTTCAGCAACCTGGTCTGGTGGGAGGTGTCCCTGCCCAGGGCAGGGGAGTTGGAACTGGATGATCTTTAATGTCCCTTCCAACCCAAACCTTTCTATGATTCTGTAATTCTCTGTCATGGGTGTCCCTGCCCATGGTGGGGGTGAGGGTTGGAACTAGATGATCTTTAAGATCCTTTCCAACTTAAACCACTCTATGATATTTTTGGCTGAACGCAAGCAAGCACTGTGCCCAGGTGGCCAAGAAGGCCAATGGTATCCTGGTCTGTATCAGGAACAGTGTGGAGAGTAGACCTCATCTGGAATGTTGTGTCCAGTTCTGGGCCCCTCAGTTCCAGAAGGACAGGGAACTGCTGGAGAGAGTCCAGGGCAGAGCCACAAAGATGCTGAAGGGAGTGGAGCATCTCCCAGAGGAGGAAAGGCTGAGGGAGCTGGGTCTCTTGAGCTTGGAGAAGAGGAGACTGAGGGGTGACCTCATGAATGTTTATCGATATGGAAAGGGTGAGTGTCAGGAGGATGGAGCCAGGCTCTTCTCAGTGACAGGCAATGATAGGACAAGGGGCAATGGGTACAAGCTGGAACAGAGGAGGTTCCACTGAAACATGAGGAAAAACTTCTTCACAGTGAGGGTGAGGGAACCCTGGCAGAGGCTGCCCAGAGAGGTTGTGGAGTCTTCTTCTCTGGAGACATTCCAAACCCACCTGGACACGTTCCTGTGACCGTCATCCTGCAAAATACCTGCAGGAGCCAGAGATTTAAGGTCCTATTTTGCAGTTGGCTTTAAAAAATGCCATTGTGGCATTCTCTGTTTGTTGTCACAGTTGCTTCCACTTTAAATATGCTCAACAAATACATAAAAGATTCTTCTTTTTCTCGTTACCCTCACCTGAGGATCTGACACCAGCTGGGTGAATTTTCTCTGCCGTTTGTACTAAAAATGAAATGATCCCCTCACCCGACTGGTGTTTTCCTGTTGAGGCTGTTTTGCATTTGCACAAACCCAGCTGAGATGTTGCTCAGAAGGTGGTGGGAACCCAACGGTGAGTCGGATTCTCTCCCGCTATCGGTGCAGTCTTGCAAAAAACCCCCACAAAAACAGTTTGTTCTTATCTCAGGGTGAGTTATTGCCCTTAGGATGTCTAAGAGGAAGAGAGCAAGTCCTTTCCTGTGGTTTAAGAAGGGTTTGCAACTCCACAATAAACACGGAAGTCCATGAGATAACTTTCTGTGTGTCTGTGTTTGCAGGACTGTGATTTCACATGATCATAGAATCACAGAAAAGTTTATGTTGGATGGGACCTTGAGTCCATCTAGTCCAACCCGCACTGCAATGAGCAGGGACATCTTCAACTAGACCAGGTTCCTCAGAGCCCCATCCAGCCTGAGCTTGTTTCCAGGGATGGGGCATGTATCACCTCTCTGAGCAACCTGTTTCAGTGTTTCATAGAACCATAGAATGGTCCAGGCCAAAAGGGACCTCTAGGGTCATCTAGTCCAACCTCCCCACAGTCAGCAGGAACACCCCCAACTACACCAGGTTGCCCAGGGCCTCGTCCAGCCTCCCCTTGAATATCTCCAGGGAAGGGGCCTCAACCACCTCCCTGGGCAACCTGTTTCACTCTTCCACCACCCTCAGAGGAAAGAACCTCTTCCTAATATCCAGTCTAACTCTGCTCTTCTCCAGCTTGAAGCCATTGCCCCTCGTCCTGTCACTGCAGGCCTTTGTAAACAGACCCTCCCCAGCCTTCCTGTAGCCCCTTCAGGTACTGGAAGGCTGCTCTTAGGTCTCCCCTCAGCCTCCTCTTCTCCAGGCTGAACAACCCCAGCTCCCTCAGTCTGTCCTCGTAGCAAAGGTGCTCCAACCCCTGGGTCATCTTTTGTGGCCCTCCTCTGGACCCGCTCCATCAGGTCCATGTCCTTCCTATCTTGAGGGCTCCAGACCCTCACACAATGCTCTCACCCCAATCTTCACTAATGGTTCGTGTTCTGACTTGATGCTGAGCCCTGATGTGTGTGATCTCTGTGTGTGTTTGGGGAAGAGTGGAGTGAGAACTTTTTAGATCCTTGTGGTGAAAGCCAAAAGGGTAACACTCAATCACTCATTCTCTATAATTTTATTATATGTGGTCACAACATAAAGATATTTGACTACCATGCACTTATTTTTATTTTTTATTTGGAGGTTCACTTTTCAGGCTTGTGTGTATTAGGAGGATTTTGATCGTGTCTTTACAGACTTGCTTTGTACATTTTTTTTTCTCAGAATCGAATGTTGTTAACAGTGGATTTGAGAGAGTGAGAGAGTGGCTGTGGCAAATTAAAACACCCCTGTTTTTAAAAGCCTAATGTCTGTAAAACCGTAGCTGGAACTGTGTGAACAACAGTTTTAGAAAGGGGAGATTTGCCTTGAGGCTTTGAGGTTATTGATCTCTGAGACCCATTTTCCTCTGGGCTTTGTAGGAAAACAGAGAAGAAAATGACCGAAATTTTAAATGACCTATTTCTAAAGTAACTGCATTTGTTGCTCCTTGTCTCCATGTGTGGGTCAGGACAAGGATTCAGGACCATAAAAGAGCAGGTGGATGTTCCTTTAAATCTTAAATTATGCCTTTGGGGCACTATGAACTTGAATCCTTTTCTCCAGAAGGACTGAAGTCAGAAAGGGTAGAATCAGAAAGGACATAAATCATGGAAAATAGTACATTAAATTTTACTAGTTGCCCATAAAAGCGCACAGCTAATGAAATCTTCCCTAATGAGTAGCAGCAAATTTTGACCATTCATTGGAATGAAAAACAAGACCCAAGAGTCTTCTCTTCAGCTACTTTGCTTAAATGAGTTATCAACGTTGGCTTTTCTGGGGATCAGGCTGGAGCCATTAAAATGCCTTTTGCAGCAGGTTTCTTTCTCGTGAAATGGCAGAACTCTACAAATGAGGGGATCATCAATTGGAACGGACGTTTTTATAGGGCATCGTCAAACCAGGGAGCCGTCAGGGAAGTTTCCACCTTTGTAACTATGGAAGTGATGAATCAATGATGCACGAGATTCAACTTGCTAGTGATTTAAACTGCAGGTAGGTTTTTTTTTGACTGTTTAAACACAGAGTGTGTTTAACCGTGTGTTCAGATGCACCACTTCAGTGATGAAAGGCTGTTGATAACGGCTGCTTATTTCATTAGAGGACGTTGCAAAGTTATCATTCCCTGAGGTTCTTGTCTTGGGAGGCTTTTGATAAACCATATTTAAAATTTCTGCTTCATAAGCAGTTCTCTGAGATCGTTTAGACTTGGAGAGATGTGAATTTGATGGATGGATCACTCGGTGACTAAGGAATTGGCTGGATGGCCACCCTCAAAAAGTTGTGGTCAATGGCTCCAATGTCCAAGTGGTGACCAGTGATGAGTGGTGTTCCTCAGGTGTTGGTACTGGGACCAGTGCTGATCAGCATCTTTGTTGGTGACATGGGCAGTGGGATTGAGTGGACTCTCAGGAAGTCCAGGCTGTGTGGAGGGATTACTGTGCAGGAGGGAAGTGATAGCATCCAGAGGGATCTGGACAGGCTGGAGAGGTGGGCCTGTGCCAACCTCAGGAAGTTCAACAAGGCCAAGTGGAACGTGCTGCACCTGGGAGAGGGAGAGGGCAATCCCAAGCACAAATCTAGGCTGGGTGGAGAATGGCTGGAGAGCTGCCCTGAGGAAGAAGGACTTGGGGGGTGTTGGGTGATGAGAAGCTCCACATGAGTTGGCAATGTGTGCTGGCAGCTCAGAAAGCCCCTGGCATCCCCAGCAGTGTGGCCAGTAGGGTGAGGGGTGGGATTCTGCCCCTGTGCTCCACTCTGGCAAGACTACCCCCCTCCTAGTGTTGTCTCCAGCTCTGGGGCCTCAGCACAGGAGAGACATGGACCTGTTGGAGCGGGGCCAGAGGAGGGCACAGAGATGCTGGGAGGGCTGGAGCCCCTCTGGTGTGAGGACAGGCTGAGAGAGTTGGGGCGGGGGGAGGAGGTTCAGCCGGGAGAAGAGAAGGCTCAAGGGGGATCTTAAAGTGTATAAATGCCTGAAAGGAGGATGCAAAGAGAACAGTTGGACTCTGTTGAGTGGTGCCCAATGACAGGACCAAAGGCAATGGGCACAAAGTAAAACACAGGAAGTTCTGAACCTATGAACATCAGGAGATGCTTTCTTACTGTGACGGGACTGAGCACTGGAACAGGTTGTCCAGGGAGGGTGTCCTTAAAGATGCTCAAAAACCATCTGGATGCTGTCCTGTGCAACTGGCTTTGGGTGGCCCTGCTTGAGCAGTGAGGTTGGAGCTGATTACCTCAGGAGGTCCCTGCCAACCCTCAACCATTTGATGCTGTGATTTGGTGTCGTCTTAGAATGGAATTAATGATGAGCACCACTTGAAATCCCATGATACTGAAATTTAGGTTTCCAGAGAGGTCAGTTGACCTAAAACCATTTCAAGTTGTGGGTCAAACTGATCCAGAAGAGCCTTGACCTGGCTTCGTGCAAGTCTGGGATTCCTATTGCTTCGCATGGCGCTATCTACACGAGCTGGTTGCTGAGATTCAACAGCAAAGCAGTATGTGGAATCTGCTTTTTTAACATAAACCAGCAAATTAAAATTTAAAAGTTTCATTATGGTAGAGAAGAGCAACTTTAGTAATTTAGATATTTAAAAATACACATTTGCTGAATCACGTTTCACTTGTTACAGCCTCAAGGAGAGTGGAGAAATTTACTTCTCTGTATTACTGAAGAAATCTTATGGAATTACTCTTTGGTGTCTTCTACTTGTATTAATTTTGAATACAGTGAAGTTGTTTGCAATTCAAATATGACTTTTTTTTTTTTTCCCTTCTCTTCCCTCTGATGAATCACAGAGGAGAAGAGGTTAATCAAAACAAATTTGAATAGCAGACCAACAACTTAAAGTAATTTCACAGAATCACCACAGAGTTCTAGAATGGTTTAGGTTGGAAGGGACCTTAAAGATCATCCAGTTCCAACCCCCCTGCCATGAGCAGGGACACCTCCCACCAGACCAGGTTGCTCCAAGCCCCATCCAGCCTGGCCTTGGACCCTTCCAGGGATGGGGCAGCCACAGCTTCTCTGGGCAGCCTGGGCCAGGCTCTCACCACCCTCACAGGAAAGAAGCTCTTTCTGGTGTCTTACCCCTTTAAAGGGACACATGTTTTCCAGAACCATTTCAGGTAGAAACTGGTGACTGTGGAGAACTGGGAATAGGTTCTGACAATCATATCCTTTTGTCTTGAGTGAAATGAATAACGAAGTCAATCATATTCTCAGTTTAAAAGTAAACACAGATGAAGGCTTTGGCTTTGAGAGCTGATCTGTAGGGACATCTTCCTTCACCTGTGGAGCTCCTCTGCCTGCAGAGAGGAGCACGTGGGATTGCGTTTTGAAAGGTGAAGTTCTTTACAAAATGCCTGGCTGCTTTGAATCCTTTTTCGAAGAGGCAGGGGCCGGGAGGGGGCCGATTCCTGGGCCAAAGCTTTGTGGTCGAATAACCTCTTGATGATGTTAAATGGCAGAAGAAGATGTTTGAAGTTGGGAAGACGTGGGAAAAGAACAACATCTTCAGTTGCCCCAGGGTTGGAATCTTGTCAGATCTCACAGATAAATGGGCCCCCAAAGCTGCCCAGGGTATCTGTTTAATGGGCAGAGTGTGGAGGAAACGCGGTCCCTACTGTTTTATCAAAAGACGGCATCTAACAGAGCTTCCATTGCTCCTGGATATTGAACTAGTCCCTTTGCAGCTTGGAGAAGAGGAGACTGAGGGGTGACCTCATGAATGTTTATAAATATGTAAAGTGTGAGTGCCAGGAGGATGGACCAAGGCTCTTTTCAGTGACATCCAATGATAGGACAAGGGGCAATGGGCACAAGCTGGAACAGAGGAGGTTCCACTGAAATATGAGGAAAAACCTCTTCACAGTGAGGGTGAGGAAACACTGGAAGGGGCTGCCCAGAGAGGTTGTGGAGTCTCCTTCTCTGGAGACATTCCAAACCCACCTGGACACGTTCCTGTGTGACCTGCTCTGGGTGTTCCTGCTTGGGCAGGGGGATTGGACTGGATGATCTTTCAAGGTTCCTTCCAATCCCTGATTGTAAAGTAAATATTTTCATGAATTTGGACACTAGAGTTTTTTTTTAAAGTGGCATTTTCCCAAGCTTTAGAAAAGTAAGTTAGTCCTGTGTCACTAAAAACAGGAGAGGTTTCTAGTTGCTTGCCCCAGAACTTGAAAGAAGTGTGTATGAGAGAGGAAAAAAGCACTGTCCTGACCTGAAACCTGATGTCCTTCTCTATTGTGACATTTCATGAACTCACAGGACCCATTCTCATCTCATTCTCACCTGACAGAGTTGCTGCTGCTCCAGGTTGAAAAGCGAGAGTGGGTGAGTTATAAGTTTGGTTTGAGCTGGAGGTCACAGAATCATGGAATGGTTGGAAGGGACCTTAAAGACCATCCAGTTCCCACCCCCTGCCATGGGCAGGGACACCTCCCACCAGACCAGGTTGCTCCAAGCCCCCTCCAACCTGGTCTTGAACCCCTCCAGGGATGGGGCAGTCACAGCTTCTCTGGACAACCTGGGCCAGGCTCTCACCACCCTCACAGCAAAGAAGTTCTTCACCAGTTCTCATCTCAATCTCCCCTCTTTCAGTTTTAAACCATCCCCATTTGTCTTATGGCTCCGCTCCCTGATCAAGAGTCGCTCCCCAGCTTTCCTGGGGCCACTTAAGGGACTGGAAGGGGCTTTGAGGTCTCCCCGGAGCCTTCTCCTCTCCAGGGTGGACCCACCCAACTCTCTCAGCCTGTCCTCACAGCAGAGGGGCTCCAGCCTTCCCAGCATCTTCNGACATTCCAAACCCACCTGGACACGTTCCTGTGTGACCTGCTCTGGGTGTTCCTGCTTGGGCAGGGGGATTGGACTGGATGATCTTTCAAGGTTCCTTCCAATCCCTGATTGTAAAGTAAATATTTTCATGAATTTGGACACTAGAGTTTTTTTTTAAAGTGGCATTTTCCCAAGCTTTAGAAAAGTAAGTTAGTCCTGTGTCACTAAAAACAGGAGAGGTTTCTAGTTGCTTGCCCCAGAACTTGAAAGAAGTGTGTATGAGAGAGGAAAAAAGCACTGATTGGTCTCACTACTGTCCTGACCTGAAACCTGATGTCCTTCTCTATTGTGACATTTCATGAACTCACAGGACCCATTCTCATCTCATTCTCACCTGACAGAGTTGCTGCTGCTCCAGGTTGAAAAGCGAGAGTGGGTGAGTTATAAGTTTGGTTTGAGCTGGAGGTCACAGAATCATGGAATGGTTGGAAGGGACCTTAAAGACCATCCAGTTCCCACCCCCTGCCATGGGCAGGGACACCTCCCACCAGACCAGGTTGCTCCAAGCCCCCTCCAACCTGGTCTTGAACCCCTCCAGGGATGGGGCAGTCACAGCTTCTCTGGACAACCTGGGCCAGGCTCTCACCACCCTCACAGCAAAGAAGTTCTTCACCAGTTCTCATCTCAATCTCCCCTCTTTCAGTTTTAAACCATCCCCATTTGTCTTATGGCTCCGCTCCCTGATCAAGAGTCGCTCCCCAGCTTTCCTGGGGCCACTTAAGGGACTGGAAGGGGCTTTGAGGTCTCCCCGGAGCCTTCTCCTCTCCAGGGTGGACCCACCCAACTCTCTCAGCCTGTCCTCACAGCAGAGGGGCTCCAGCCTTCCCAGCATCTTCGTGGCCTTCTCTGGTCCCTCTCCAACATGTGCTGTGTTTGTGATGACACTGATGGAAAGAAACAGTCTCTGCCATGGAGGCTGGCATGAGCTGATGCTGAAATAAGCGTTCGCTCTTTATCGTGGGGCTATTTATGAAGTGGCACCGTACGGGATCTCTGGGACGTTGTTTTCTTGATCTTATGCTAACTTGGGTGGTGCTGATGCTCCTCTGTTCAGTGTGTCGTAGCTTTAGACAGCTACAGGGCTGCAAGCGACTCATGATGTGCCATTTTACATTTCTGCCACGTCATTTAAAATCCTTCTGGTGGATATTTTGACATTTATTCAGGTTCTTGGATAAATTTTGATTTAAGGAAGGAAAAAAAAAGTCTGTTGAGCGGTAGGAAGCACGGGAGTCATCTGTCATCCACCAGCCCTTATCAGAGTTCAGTCCCAGTAAGACGAGCCAGCTGTTAGGTTTTAATTTCTACACATTATGGATATGGTTTGGTGGATGGCACAGCTTCAGCCACGTCCTTTAGTGCCATTTGTCCCCATGCTGCCACCCCGGCTGTCACCAAGCCTGACTGTCGACCTTCCAAGATGCTTTAGTTGAGTTTGCCTTGAAGACATTCACATAAGTGTTCGAATAGATTTGTTAAATGTTTCAGCCAGTCTTTTAACAGAGACATCCTTTTGTTGTTGCTGGGTGTTATCTGTAAATTAAGAAATGTTGATTAATGAATATACTTAAAAGAAGCGTAGTACCTCGTGCCTTTCTCTTCCTTGTCGCTTAGCAACAGAATTTCTCCCTGTGCCATCCCTGGTACTTCAGGATCCACGGCATCCCCTCCAATTCTTCTCCTTTTTCCTTTCTAGAAGCCTCGCGAAAAGATTTGAGTAACTTCATCAACCCCTTGACAGACATAATAAAGCAGAATCGTTCACTTTGTCAGTGCAAACTTTGCTGAATTCCTCAGAAGTCTGTTAAGCTTGTTCATGTTTATAATGGCAATTCCTCTCGTGGGAAGAGGACAGCAAAGAAAACCACCTGGGTTAGAAATGTGGGACTTTGAGCTCCTTGAAACGCATTCAGGGGATTCCTAGTGATAGAACACCTTCTCGTTTATGGAGAATCTTGATTGCACCAGACTTACTCCGTTTCCTAAGCAATACGTACCATATACCATGATCTCTTAAGTAAATCAAATGTGCAGAGTGTTGTGTTTATGTATAGGGAACCCCTCAAGTGAACAGAAATAACCCACTGTTTTCCCCCTGCCTGGGGTCCTGGTTTATTCCTTGGTTGTTCAAAGTGGTGGGAGTGCTCCGAAGGCGAAGGAGTCTTCGTCTGCGCGGTACTAAGTGTTGCTTTTAATAATTTAAATGTTGGATTAAAGCCTTTTTCAATCTATTCCAGTGCGAGAAACAAGCCTTCTGGAAATTAAAGAAGATACGGAACTGGATCCAGAGGAGAACAGCGCTGTCTTCATGGGCATTCTCATCAAAGGGCTGGCCAAGCTGAAAAAAATCCCTGAAACGGTGAAAGCCATCCAGGATCGCTTAGAACAGGAACTCAAACAGATCGTGAAGCGATCCACAACCCAGGTGGCAGACAGTGGTTACCAGAGAGGGGAAAACCTCTCCCAGGAAAATCAGCCCAGGTAAGGATATTTCAACCACTGAACCTTGATTGCTGCCAAAAGAAGGTCTGGAGAAGGGTGTCGTATCCATTCATTTCAATTTGAAGGAATGACAATACTATTTTTGCAGTAGCAGAGATCTGAAATGGTAAAATCATCAGAAATGCCTGTGTCTCACCAAAAGACTGATGTGCCTTGAGCACCCGAAAGGCTTGGGACTTTAGGAAATGTATTCAGAAGGGGGAGGCATTGTTGCTTCTTGGCTAAACATGTGGGAAAGGGAGATGCTTCCTTCTGTGCTTGGCCTTAGAAGAGAAACTTTTGGCTAAACAAACGTTTGAAGTGCGGTTTTGAAGTTGGAATCAGAATCATAGAATGGTTTGGGTTAGAAGGGACCTTAAAGATCATCCAGTTCCAACCCCCCTGCCATGGGCAGGGACACCTCCCACCAGACCAGGTTGCTCCAAGCCCCATCCAACCTGGCCTTGAACCCCTCCAGGGATGGGGCAGCCACAGCTTCTCTGGGCAACCTGTTCCAGTGTCTCACCACCCTCACAGGAAAGAAGTCCTTCCCCAGATCTCATCTCAATCTCCCCTCTTTCAGTGTCAAACCATTCCCCCTCATCCTATGGCTCCCGTCCCTGATCAAGATTCCCTCCCCATCTCCTTTAGTTACTGGACGGCTGCTGGAAGCACAGTAGAAACTGGCATTATTTAAATTAGTAAGGGGTTATATAATGTTAAGCACTTGGATTTGACTGTATTTTAATGGAACCTTTAATTTTAAGCAGCTTTTACACCAAATTGAATTGTAGTGCTGTCTCAGACTTCTGGTGTGTATGTGGTAAAGAAAACTTTGTGCCAAACCAAATACTACCTTCTTGTGTTGCACTGACTGATGATTTGTGAGTTCCTCCATAACATGACTTGCAAAGAGAAGATTCAGCTCCGATATTTATTTGTAGCAGAGTCCAATTAAGCTGATGCAGGTGCAAATCTTTGAAATCATGTATGGAACTAATTATATCGCTAACTAGATGGCCACGTTTCTAATTGGTTTGCAGCCGCATTTGCATTAACGGCGAGATGTGGAAGCCAACTGAGAACTGTGTGTCTGGTGTTGTTGAGGATTCACCAGAGCTGTTCTTTGGAAAACAGGACTCCGTAAGCACTAGCTATCATTTCTAGCTGAAAGCTTAACTTGTGATAGTGCACATTGTGAATGATCACTGTCCAAAGGGAATTAAGAAAAGGCAGAAAAGAAAAATGAAAACAAAAAAAAATGTGTGTCTTCATTAGATGTAATACTTGTGCTGGAACATCACTCCCAAAAAATACTTTAGCTTGAGAAAGGCTTCTTTATTAATTCCTCTCAGCATCATTGCTGCGTGAAAAAAACTCTATTTGGAAGAATTCTTAGAATTACAGTACTAATAACTTGGTGAAATTTCACCAAGTTTTCTTGGGTGGGTCAGAAGGCAGAGTTTTACCTTCTGATATTGAGATGGAGCAGAGCATACACTCGATAGTTGCTTTATGAATTTATCTGGAGAGGTTCTACAGCTACTGGTTGTCCATTGAAATTGATAAACTGGATCAGATCCCATTTGAATGACGTTACCCAAACCTCTGGACAGGTTAAGGAATGAAAAGTTTAGTGGTTTTTGGCATCTCTTTAATAGGAGGTTGTGAGCCTTTCAGTTGCTTATATTCTAGAGCTATGGAAAGTGTCATGAATTCTTGTTGAATAAGGAGATAATTAGAACTGATTCCAAACCTAAATCGCATGTGGAGTCTACATCAAGAGGGTGAATTCATTTATATTGAAAAGAATAAATTACACTATGGAAAGGTATACTGCCCCTTAAATTAGCTACAGTGTTAAATCAAAACTAAGTGACTTTCCTGCTGTCAAGAAAAAAATAAATCTGCACAACAAGGTCCTCCTATTTCACGAGAGCTCTGTAAGACCCCAGATTTGAGCATGATGCAGTGCCTGAAACCGCTTAACTGTTAATTAGGCTGTCAGCCCCCGTGCTGGCTTGACCTCAGGACTTGGCGAACTGGAAAACATTTTACTCACCTTAAAACCAGTCACACTTGGATGACTTTTGGTCTCTGTCACAGAGCTCGGTGCCTCTTTTCAGCTTCATTGTTGTGTGGTGGCTCTCAACCATTGGCTCTTGGTTTTTTTTTTCCATAAGGATGGCATTTCCCTTGAGGAAGAAGCTGATAATCTGCCTGTGGAGGGTCTGATGTAATTCTTTTTGGGGCCTTATATAAAAATTATGTGGAACCCTCTCATTGTACAAAAGAGAAATAACTTCTAGAGCCTGGCCAGAAGAGTTGGACATCTGAAAACAGTCTCTGAGTCTGAAGAGATCAGACTCTGATCTTGAATTTTTTTTATATTTGATTTAATAATTTCATAATTTGATTGCCTCTTACCTCCTTGCATCGCATCCATCCCTTGAGGTATTTAAAAGACTTGAAGATGTGGTGCTGAGGGTCATCAGCACATCATGTTTGTGGCTGGTCACCAGTGGTGTTGCTCAGGGCTCAGTTTTGGGGCTGGTCTTGTTTATCAGTGATCTGAATGAGGGGATTGACTGCACCCTCAGTCAGTTTGCGGATGACACCAAACCAGGTGGGAGTTGATCTGCTTGAGGGTAGGAAAGCTCTACAGGGGGACATGGAGAGGTTGGATCGATGGGCAGAGGCCAGTTGTATGAGGTTCAATAAGGCCAAGTGCCAGGTCCTACATTTTGGTCACAACAACCCCACATAGTGCTCCAGGCTTGGGGAAGAGTGGCTGGAAAGCTGCCCAGCAGACACAGACCTGGGGGTGTTGGTGGACAGCCGGCTTAACATGAGCCAGAAGTCTGCCCAGGTGGCCAAGAAGGCCAACAGCATCCTGGCTTGAATGAGGAATAGCATGGCCAGGAGGAGGGAAGTGATGGTGCCCCTGTACTGGGCACTGGTGAGGCCTCACCTGGAGTGCTGTGTTCAGTTCTGGGCCCCTCACTACAAGAAGGACATTGAGGTGCTGGAGTGTGTCCAGAGGAGAGCTCCCAAGCTGGTGAGGGGTCTGGAGAACAAGTCCTGTGAGGAGAGGCTGAGGGAACCGGGAATGTTTAGTTTGGAGAAGAGGAGGCTGAGGGGAGACCTCCTTGCCCTCTACAACTCCCTGACAGGAGGTTGTAGAGAGGTGGGTGTTGGCCTCTTCTCCCAAGGGAATAATGGCAGGACCAGAGGAAATGGTCTGAAATTGTGTCAGGGGAGGTTCAGATGAGATATTGGGAAGAATGACTTGACCGAGAGGGTGTTCAGGCCCTGGAACAACCTGCCCAGGGAGGTGGTGGAGTCACCATTCCTGGAGGTAATTAAGACACATGTAGATGTGGCACTTGAGGGCATGCTCTAGCGGCTGAGATTGTAGGGAGTGGGTTGTGGTTTTGTGTATGGTTGGACTTGATCTCAGGTGTCCTTTCCAACCATAACAGTTCTGTGATTCCGTGTGACATGGTTTAGCGGTGGCCTTGGCAGTGCTGGTTAGTGGTTGGACTTAATCTTAAAGATCTCTTCCAACCAAAACAATTCTATAAGCTTTTCCATATTGACTTGTTCCATCACCTTTTACATTTATACATAAAACCATTACAAATTGCCCCCAAGTTTTTAAGATCAAGATCAAGACCAGTTCCCAGAGAGTAATGATGTCTTTTATACCATTCCAACTGCAGTGGGCCTTTGGATCAGCTCTTCATATCTTCATTCTTGAGGTCTATTTGCTCGTGTGGAAGACCTGTAGCCCCTCTAAGCTGGCACCAATCTTGTTAATAAGCACATCCATGAGAGTGAGCAGTGATGACAGTGTTGATAAAGTGTGGCCTGTTCGGTCATGGGTGTATAGTCCTTTGATTTGAGCACTTGATGTAGCTGAGTAGAGAGTTGGTGTGAAATTGGAAGGGCTCGTTCACTGAAGGTGACACTAGCCTGGCTAAGGACCTTCAGATAATGTTTTTTCACCAGTGGGGTCACAAAAACCGGACATCCATGGATGGCCCTTTAATACAATTGATTTTTAAGTTTCCTAAAAATGCAACATGGATGCAGTCACGTAGGATAACGTTAGGAATGTCTTTGGCTGTCAAATACTTTGCTATGAATATAAGCCCTCTTTACTAATGCAGGCTTACCCTCATGAAATGTGAATGATAGGAAGATCATAAGACCTGGTAAAGGGCAGTAGTAGGTTCCTGGTTGTTCCCTGTCACTGGTGGAAGATCATTTTGAAAACTATGCCTGAATCTCACATAATTACAGCTGACCTTGGCTTTAAGTGGCCTTTTTTCAAAGTCTAGGTAAAGTTCTAAAATTTTTTAGATACCTGTATTTGGAATAAGGTTATGAAAAAAGGCTTAAACGCAGAAATTGCTGTTGACTTGTCCTTAATGAGAGGTCTATTAGAGCATGCTTAGTGTCTGCACGTTAAAAATGGGTATCTTGGGTTGTGGAGGACAAGGTATTGTAGAAGAGGCCATGTTGCCTTAGCTTGGAATACTGCTAGATCTTAATGACCTGTGGGTGTCTTCTGAATTATGAAAGGTTGCTGAATTCAGAATAATAATCTGGACATAGGCCTTCTTGAGGGCCATGTTTATGGGCCTTGATTTTGGTAGGGATGCATTGCCTTATTGAATCCTAGAATGGTTCGGGTTGAGAAGGACCTTAAAGATCATCCAGTTCCAACCCCCTGCCGTGGGCAAGGACATCTCACACTAGACCAGGTTGCTCAAAGCCCATCCAGCCTGGCCTTGAACCCCTTCAGGGGTGGGACAAGGGATGAAAATCGGCCCAAGAGGAAGTGTATTGCAAATTTTGCTACTAAGTCCTGTTGATTGGATGCAGTGTGCTTATTCCTGTATGTCCATAACATGCTCCTGGGTTTGTTTTGTTTTTTTTAGAATTGTCTAGATTGGAAAGGACCTTTGAGATCGTCTAGTCCAACCATCAACCTAACTTTGATTAAAAAAAAAAAACCAAACCCAACAACCCATCACTAAACCATGTCACAAAGAACCCTGGCAGAGGCTGCCCAGAGAGGTTGTGGAGTCTCCTTTTCTGGAGACATTCAAACCCCACCTGGACACGTTCCTGTGTGACCTGCTCTGGGTGTTCCTGCTCTGGCAGGGGGATTGGACTGGATGATCTTTCAAGGTCCCTTCCAATCCCTGATATTCTGTGATTCTGTGAAAGCACTATGTCTACCCATCTTTTAAATCCCTCCGGGGATGGTGCCTCAACCACTGCCCTGGGCATCCCATTCCAAGGCTCGATAACCCTTTCCGTGTCAAAATTTTTCCAGGTCTCCAATCTTTGCCTCATCTCAAGGCTTTAAAATAAATACAGAGATTATATACACGCTAAGATTCTGACCAGAGAAAGGACGTTATTGCTGCTAAAATGCATGAATTGTCATAAGTGCCCTCAATCAGGTGCCGGCAGTCACTCTGCATCACTTCATTCTCCGGCATTGCCTGGACAAGAGGAGACGCTTCTGGGTGTGTGTCACCATCTCTCCACATATTTACCCTATTTCTCGGGGAAGGGGTTATGAAATTGCTTTGACAAATTGCCTAAACCAGTCTCCTGTCATTCCCTGTATGTGCTCTGCGTAGGTCACTCAGTCCTGCAACCCCGTATGCATAAAATCTAGGCCATATTATTTTGTGCTGTTTTGTCACGTTGGCTGCCTGACACTGTCTCTGTGGCTCTTCTGGGTCACCTTGTTTCAAAAAGGACCTGACAGATTTTAGACGACTTTTAGAGAAAAGGAAAAATTAAGATGAGAGGCGCCGACTAATTGTAAGAGGGGGAGATGTGGAAAGAGGATGTGGTTGAGAATGGAAAATGGGATGGGCTGGTACTTAGCACCACCGAAGAAGCTGGATGGGAGAGATGTGATGTCTGTTGGCCTGTAACGTGAGAATAGGAAGATGATGGAATTTCAAACCAAATAATTCTGTACAGTTTAACGCTGTTTTAGCAACAGCTCCGTAAACAAGTTGATATTGTGAGGTCAGGCTCACCTGGGGATAACAAAACTGAATTTGCCGGACTATCCAGTTAGTTGACTTTTGCAATTTGTATTTTCCTGGGGCAACAAGGTGTATGGCTAATTAAATTCTCATTAGTAGCGGGGTGTTAGCAGAAGTTGGGTTTGCACTGACAAGTTTTTTCAGTAGCATCTAATTAATTTCCTCCCATAACGTTATCTTTCTTTGTGATTTCAACCAAGGCTGTTTGTATGTTCCTCTGAAATCCCGTTCCTCCTCTCTCCAAATCGTTCCACAGCTGGTTTTCCTCCTATTTTTGCCTGGTTCTTGGCTGACAAGCTGCTTGCCCCTGGCTGTCCCTCTGTCTCTTGCTCTGAGAAGCTCTTATATATCTCTTTGGGGCTGTCAAAGCACTAGTTTCCTTTCCCATGTCCTCACTTAACAGCGATGGAGAGCGTTTTTCAGGCAGTCTCACCTGCTTATTGTCCTGTCCCCTTCACTGGTGACATTGGTGCCCAGCTGACAAGCACGTAGGGAAGGAGGGAGATGGAAGGAGGTCTTTCCACAGTAGCAGCTTCTCAGTTTCACTTGGACAGGACAGTTATTAAGCTTTATACAAAGCCTAAATGGAAAAGAATGGCTCTTCTTCCACATCCACTACTTCTGTTTATCCCCTGCCAGCATCTTAAATTTGTAAAGACCTGTAAAAAACAGGAGGGCTGCAGCACTTCTCCTGTGAAGACAGGCTGAGAGAGCTGGGGTTGTTCAGCCTGGAGAAGAGAAGGCTTCAGGGAAACCTTAGAGCAGCCTTCCAGTACCTGAAGGGAGCTACAGGACAGATGGGGCGGGGATTCGTTGTCAGGGAGTGGAGTGACAGCACAAGGGGTAACGGCTTTAAATTGGAAGAGGGGAGATTTAGATGAGATACCAGAAAGAAATTCTTTGCTGTGAGGGTGGTGAGACCCTGGAACAGGTTGCCCAGAGAAGCTGTGGCTGCCCCATCCCTGGAGGGGTTCAAGGCCAGATTGGAGGGGGCTTGGAGCAACCTGGTCTGGTGGGAGGTGTCCCTGGCACATGGCAGGGGGTTGGAACTGAGTGATCTTTAAGATCCCTTCCAACTCTAACCATTCTGTGATCCTCTCTTAGTACCAACACTTTGCTTTAGGCATTTATACCTATTCTTATATATGAAGAAATCAGATATACACCCCAGTTTCTTTTGGATTGCTTAAATACATGCCTTAGTTCTACAGCCACTTAAGGTATGACAAAAATAATGCCCCTGTGTTTCTTAGGAGTACAATGAGATGTACATATAGTGCCATATAGACGTACATACACATTAAACATATGGGAGGCTGAGGGGAGACCTTCTCGCTCTCTACCCCCCTGAAAGGGGGGTGTAGCCAGGGAGGGTTGTCCCTTCTCTCAAGGAACAGATGATGGGACAAAAGGAAACGGCCTTAAGTTGCAGCAGGGGAGGTTTAGGATGGATATTAGGAAAAAATTCTTCACTGAAAGGGTTATTAAACCTTGGAACAGGCTGCTCCAGGGCAGTGGGATTTTTAAATCCCTCCAGGTATTTAAAAGCTGTGTAGACGTGGTGCTGAAGGACATTGATTAGTGGTGGGTTTAGTCACCTTTAGGTTGATGGTTGGACTTGATGCTCTGAAAGGTCCCTTCCAACCTAGACAATGGTATGATTCCATGATTCCTAACCGCATCTTTATTTTTAATGTGACATGTAACGCAGAGGGCTGAAGAGCGGGGATGAGTGGATGCGGTTCAGATTCTGCCGCAGCTCTTCTGTCCTTCTCTGGGGACACCAACTTCTGCTGGGGAGACACAGCAAGCGTGTGGGAACTCCTAAGCTGCTGCAGTGACATGTGATGGAGCCTGTCTGTCAAAGCTAGAAGTGTCAAACATACGGATTTGGGAAGTGTTATCCTCACATTTTGTTGGGGTTACGGGTGTACTTGAGTTGCTCATTAAACGGCAGTGAATGCCATCAGAATTCTTCTCAAATAATCAAAAAACCCTGATGAGTCATTGCCTTATCACAAAATATTTAGGGCTTTGCAAAGGTACATTAATTACAATAGTTGGGCAGAAAAGAAGCCGTAGGTGCAGGTACGGTGTAGTGATTTAGATGCGGTTACGCTGTAACGCCTTCCATAGAGCAGTGAAATTGCTGGTTGGGAATAGGTTGGGAACTGACCTGTTGGACAGGAAAGGGATCTGGGGGTCCTGGTGGGCAGCAGGATGCCCATGAGCCAGCTCTGTGCCCTTGTGG
>VXBJ01004004.1:127411-168083 GCA_013400055.1 Nycticryphes semicollaris | reverse complement strand
CGAAGCAACAGCTCTTCTGTCCAGGGGAAAAGATTGATCGTTTTGGGGTGAATGTGAAATTTTTTAGATGCACTGGGGTATAACTGAGTTTGTAGTTGTCCTTTTTTGCCTTACTTCAAGAGTCTGATGGCGTGTTAAAATAAGATCAGTCCCAGCACCTCGGTAAGATCCTGATGATGTTGGCATTTATGCACCTGCCTAATTTGGTTTTGCGAGTACGGCCAGCAAAGGCTGCCTGTGAGACTTCACTTAAATTATCTGCTGGCTTAGCAAAATAAAGCTGACTTGGTGCACTTAATGAATCTGAAATGATTTCCACGAAGTATTTGCTGAATCTCAGCTTATTTTTGCAATCTTGAAAATGGCTCGTTAATTGATGGGAGACTGACCATCCCCTTTGGACAAAAGAAGTTAGGTCCAATTTGCGGTTTCTCTCAAACAAGAGCTGACTTTCTCATTTTGAACATCAGCAAGAGCGTCTCCAGGCTTGTTTTAAAGGAACCTTTGGGTTTAAAACACTGTCTGTTTGGTTTTTTTCCCCTCATCTGCCTAATTCTGTCTCAGAATTTTCACAGAATCACAGAATGGTTGAGGTTGGCAGGACTCTTTGGAGGCCATAGGGTCTACCCTCCCTGCTTTAAGGGTGGTCACCCAGTAGAGGGTTTCCCAGGATAGTGTTCAAACAGATTTGGTGAATGTCNAGGGAGGAGACATACAGGATGAGGGGGAATGGTTTTAAACTGAGAGAGGGGAGATTGAGATGAGATCTAGGGAAGAACTTCTTTGCTGTGAGGGTGGAGAGACCCAGGCCCAGGTTGTCCCCGAGAAGCTGTGGCTGCCCCATCCCTGGAGGGGTTCAAGGCCAGGCTGGATGGGGGTTGGAGCAACCTGGTCTGGTGGGAGATGTCCCTGCCCAGGGCAGGGGGGTTGGAACTTAATGATCTTGAAGGTCCCTTCCACCCCAATGATGCTACTTTCCAATTCCTTTCCACATTGAACGTGGGTTCATGTCATCGTTGCGTCCATGTATCCTACCTGGTGGAAATGTCTTTTTCTTCTCACTGCTGTCCCAGCCAATGTGTTGGCAACAGAAACCTTCTTGAAGGTCTGTAGAGTATTTAAAATACCTTTATGAGCACAGAAAGGAAACTTTTGGAGCTCAGCTTCTTGTGTGCCGTTAGCTGCTTGACAGGCTCGGTGCGGTGTTGAAGGAGCCGCAGTAACCCAGGGCAAATACTGATGTTGCACTGAGAATGGTTTCAGGGATTGGTGCTTCTTTTGGGTTTAGGAGGGCCAANCCCCTTTGGACAAAAGAAGTTAGGTCCAATTTGCGGTTTCTCTCAAACAAGAGCTGACTTTCTCATTTTGAACATCAGCAAGAGCGTCTCCAGGCTTGTTTTAAAGGAACCTTTGGGTTTAAAACACTGTCTGTTTGGTTTTTTTCCCCTCATCTGCCTAATTCTGTCTCAGAATTTTCACAGAATCACAGAATGGTTGAGGTTGGCAGGACTCTTTGGAGGCCATAGGGTCTACCCTCCCTGCTTTAAGGGTGGTCACCCAGTAGAGGGTTTCCCAGGATAGTGTTCAAACAGATTTGGTGAATGTCTCCAGGCTTGGAGACTCCATAATCTTGGTGGGCAACCTCTGCTAGTGCTCGTCCTCACAGTGGAAAAAGTGGATCTTGATATTCAGATGGAACCTCCCGTGTTTCAGTTTGTCCCCATCGCCTCTGGTCCTGTCACTGGGCACCACTGAACAGAGCCTGTCTTCTTTGTACCCTCCCTTCAGGTAGTTCTACACTTTTAAGATCCCCCCCTTGAGCCTCCTTTTCTCCAGGAGGAACAGTCCCAACTCTCTCAGCTCTTCCTCATATTCCTCATTGCTGCTGCTGCTTTCTGGCATGGAATTAAAAAAATCTTGCAATTGAAATTTTAACCCTATAAATTGCCCATTTTTCCAAGGAATTAATTGACATGTTGGGACTCCTTTTGTCTGAAGAGGGACCTGCTGTAGCGGAGACGGGGTACGAGGTTGGAGCACGGCCTGGGTCAGTCCCGATTCTGCCTTTGGATTTCTGCCCAACCTCGGACAAGCTCCTCAGGTGAAAGAAGGTGAACAATTTACCTTGGAATAATGTGTGCTAAACTGAAGGCTGTGACAAGCAACGTCAAGGTGATTGTGGCTTAATTTTTAAATTCTCTGGCACGTTATTTATTTTCTTTTGGGGATTTTTTTTTTTTTTCCCTGTAAGATCCTTTTAGACCTTTATTCTCCTCGTGGTCTGGTTGATGAAAGGAATGGCCGTGTTATTTCTGAGTGTCAGATGGATGCAGAGCCTGTCGAGGAGCTATTTTGTTGTTTAGTTCACTTGTTCTCTTCATTCCTCCAACTCCATCTTCCCTGAATTTACTGTCTGGTCCTTCCTCGCTGCTGCATTATTGTCTGGAACACTTCCTATTGATTTTCTGCGTTGGCGATGATTTCCTTCTCTGAACACAGTTGTGAAGAATTGAAAGTAATTTGGTCAGAGAAGGTTTTTCTGCTTCCTAAGATCTAGAGGAGCATTTAAAATCTCTTCCGTAACCTGATTTCCAGAGGGTTGATATTCTTGTTTGTTGACTTGTCATTTTATTAAGGTCACTTTGTGCATTCCTGTCTCTTTGGCAGGCTTTGTTTTCAGACCAGCGTGAAAAGCTCTTTTGGTTTTTTTTTTTTTATTCAGGAAAAAGAAACAAACCAAAACCAAATCTGAACGAACTAAATTCAGTTTTTCCATTTGGAGATTCTTCTACAAAACCGTTCACTGAAAGCAGAACAGCAAAAAAAAGTCAATTTAGTCATTGTCTAATCACTTAAAAAAACCCTCCTTGCGCAGACTTTGAGGAAAATGGAGCGTTTTTGAGGTGGAGAGAGATTTATTTGCTAATATTGACCTGCACGTTCTGAGTTGCAGAGATAAGTGATGAATCCACGTGCCATAATCTGTCAGAATTGGAATGGGTTTTTGTTAAAGCGTTTCGTTCCGAGGACGGAACTAACAGTTGAGAAATTATTTGTTATTATCCTGTGTTTAGACTGAGAGAGCAGCAGGTTGGGAAGAAGCTCCGAGGAGGCTGCTGGATTTTGCCGTGCCTGAGATTTGCACGTATCGGGGACATCAGGGTTGTCAGCGAGGTCTTGATCTACGATGTGTTGAGTTGTTTTGGCCCTAATCCAGAAAGGCAATTAGCTGGGATGGCGTGATTGGGACCCTTCACGTGTTTTAAGTGCTTTGCTGGCTTAGGGCCAGGCTGCCTGGCACCTCGCGGGACGAAGCCGAGATTTTTATAATAAGCTACGGTGGAACCTTTTTTTTCACAAGGTGATTGAAGCAGATTCCCATTGCTTTACAGGGAAATAGCCAGGGACCACTGAAAGGGCTGTGAAGATGCTGGGAGGGCTGGAGCCCCTCTGCTGTGAGGANCATTCTATGATAGCCCAGCCTGAATGTCCAAGGTTTGGAGTAGCTCAAGGGAGTTTTTTGGGTGTTTATTGAATATCTCCGTCACTTCTGGACTGCGAAGATAATGAACAAAGCTGTCATTTATATTCTGCTATTTGTCAACTTGCAAATGGGGTGATCTGTGGATAACAGTTCATTATCTGTTTAACAAAATCTGTCATGGTGGGGATTAAAAATGTCATTCCTCAAAAACTGAGGGGTTGAATATGCAAATAGAGTCCGGCACCTGGGCCAGCTCTCTATTGTTTGCATACGGGAATGGGTAACAACATTTCCTCCTATGTTTTCAGCCCTCCCAGTAATAGTATGCAGTGAAAATGGAAAAGTGATATATATATATATATTTTTTTTTTTTTAAAAGACACGGGCATCTAATTGCTCCAAGAATTGGAGTCGTCTTTGTTTTCTGCGTTATCCTCGAAAGCTGGGCTGTTTGAACTGACATCTCGAGAAGCTCCTGCTGCAGTTGGATTCCCAAGAAATCACAGTCCTCCCTGAAACCTAAACAGGCAAGAGAAGGACTGGGAAGAGAAGCACCTAAGTTTCTCATATTTTGTGGAAAAGGAGGGAAATTTGGTGGAAAAATAATTTTTTTTCCTCTTATTTTGTTGGAAAACCATTGTGGAAAAAGTAGAAAAGTTAGTGATTATTTTGTTCTGGGTGTTTTGTTATTTTTAATGAAATCCAGCCTAATTCTCCAAACTAGTGTGTTCTCACCCCAAAAAGGGAAGACTTTTTGAACCCAAAGGTTACTCAGCTTCTATGTATGACGTTCATGGCAGTTCAGAAGTTCTTGGAGCCTGGTATGGATTGAGGTGATTTGATTGAAATGGAACATTTTGCAGGAAACTTGCTACAGAATGTAAGTAGCAATTAAAGAAGACATGAGATCCCTTCTTTCTAACAAAATCCAAGACAAGACGACTCAGTGACCTGACAGATTAAGGGCAGGGAGTAAAGGGTATTTTTTGCTTATTATTTTTTAGAGAGTGCAAGTGGATTTATTTTATTTTTTTTCGAGGAGAGGAAAAAAGAAAAGGAAAAAAATAATGGGTCCTTTCTGGCCCATGTTGCCCAGAGAAGCTGTGGCTGCCCCATCCCTGGAGGGGTTCAAGGCCAGCTTGGATGGGGTTTGGAGCAACCTGGTCTGGTGGGAGGTGTCCCTGCCCATGGCAGGGGGTTGGAACTGGAAGATCTTTAAGGTCCCTTCCAACTCTAACCATTCTATGATTCTATGATAAATCTGTGATCTTAAAGATGGCCAGACAGCGACAAAGAAAGCAGTGAATTTTACCATTTTCACTCTTTTGTTTCTTTAGAAATCAAAATGTCTAAAATACAGGATGGCTCTTCACTCAGAGGTGGCTGAAGGGGAGATTACGTGGATGTGTCTTGCTGTCATGATAATTCAAGAGGGACTGTTTTCTTACCCGTTTAAAAATTGGGCGGTGGTAGATGTCAAATATTTGTCTTCAGTAGTAAAGTAAATATTTGCTCTCTAACTGTCCCCATCAGTGAGCAAATCACCTGCAAACAGCACCATATTGCAAGAAGGAGGACGCATGAAGTTACATAAACATCAAAGGTGAAGCAACTCAATGAAAAAGCAGACACTGAATAAAATGCCAAAACCAAGTGAAATAAAAATTAGGTGGTTGGATTCCCTTGTGATGGAGAAAACCCAATGATAGAGTGTTTTATGCAAAAGGTGGTGAAATGACAAATGTCAGTGGGAATCTGTAAAGCTGTTTGCAGACTGTGCATGGAAGACAGACTTTTTGTAGGAGGTGGAGGAACATGCCTTTATTTAAAGAATTCCTCTGTCTAGTGAGATAAAAATTCAGAGTAGGGGGGACCACATATAGGGACAAAAATACTATGGTGTTAAAACTGATGCAGGTTTAATCAATCTGTGGATTGAGGGATGGAATTTGAGTGTATTTCTATATTTTTTTTTTAATTTTAAAAAGATTAGAAAACGATGCTTGTTACCACGTATATGGTGACTGCCACTCTCTGTTCCTGATGGTTAAGTTTAACATTCCCAATGCTCAGTGGAAGAGTTGGAACCTGTTGATGGAGACTTTGTCTTCGACTGCTTCTTGTAATGTCCGGTCCAAGAGGCCACAGGAGCAGTTAAGTCAGCTTTTTAGGTTCAGTCTTGGAATTCTCTCTGAAATAGTGCACTGTGGCTGGTTCAAAATGAGTTATTTGAACTGCCTAATAGTAATTCCTAGAGTATAATTATGTTAAGCATCCTGAGAAGCAGGCTGAAAGAGTGTGACCAGCAGGTTGGGGGAGGTCATCCTGCCCCTCTGCTCTGCCCTGGGGAGGCCCCACATGGAGTCCTGTGTCCAGTTCTGGGCTCCCCAGTTCCAGAAGGACAGGGAACTGCTGGAGAGGGTACAGCAGGGGACCACCAAGATGATTAGAAGTCTAGAGCATCTCTCATATGAGAAAAGGCTGAGGGAGTTGGGTCTCTTCAGCCTGGAGAAAACTGAGGGGGGATCTGATCAACACCTAGAAATCCTTAAAGGGTGGGTGTCAGGAGGATGGGGCCGGTCTTTTTTCAGTGGTGCCCAGTGAGAGGACAAGAGGGAATGGGCACAAACTTGTACATAAGAGGTTCCACCTAAACATGAGGAGGAACTTCTTCACTGTGAGGGTGGCAGAGCCCTGGCAGAGGCTGCCCAGAGAGGTGGTGGAGTCTCCATCTCTGGAGACTTTCCAAACCTTGCCTAGACAAGTTGCTGTGGGGCCTGCTCTAGGAGGATCTGCTTTGGCAGAGGGATTGGACTAGATGATCTCCAGAGGTCCCTTCCAACCCTGTAGCATTCTGTGATTCTGAGTATCAAATATTAAAATGGACAGAGAAGGAGGTTAAGTAAAGGGCTAAATTGCAAAGCCCTAAACAGGCAAAGGAAGCAAACCTCTTAGTTGGCTTCTGGTTTTCTGTTTTCCAGTCAGAATTATGTTCCTTTGAACAGAAAGAAAACCAGCAAACAGATAAACAGGATGACTGCCAGGGTTGGAGGTGTGTTTATTTGGTGCAAATAACTTAAAATTTAGAAATGAAGCCCTAGGGAAGCTAATAAGCTGAAATATTTGGGGTTTTTTTGGTTTTTTTTTTAGCAGAGGCAGTAGGAGGGAAGTGAAGACGACTGGTGTGGGTTTTAGGGATCAAATATATTCGATATGTCTTTAGGCTGTTAAAAGCAATTCGCCTGCAGAAAAAATCATGGTTTGGTTGAATTGTAGAAGTTGTTGTTAAAAAACAAAAAATAGGAAGAAAACATTACAGGAAAGTAAAATGATTTCTCTGAAACCAATCTTCAGATTTGAGATTGTTGAAAGGGAAGCTACCCAGGAACCCTTCTCTTGTGACAACAAGGACAAACAGGCAGAGTTAGAGGCTTTAGAAGGAATTTTGAAATTAATTGAAGTTCAAAGGTAGGAAGACTTTTTTTAGGAAGGGGAAATAGGAAGTCACTGAGATACCGGGAAGGATAAGGAGACTCGCCTTAAAGCCTCCAGCTGAGGGTTGGAGGACAGGCAGAAATGTCTTATTTTCATGTACAAAAGATTCTACAAATGATTTCTGCAGGGGAAAAATTAGCTCTTCTGTCTGTTTTTGTTGGTGGTGTGTTTTTTTTTTTCTTTAATCATTCACTTAATGCACTTGCAAGGGATCAAGAGCTTTCCAAAAAATCAAAGTGAGTGGTAGTTTTTTTTTTTATTAATTAATAAACTGACCAGGAGACATAAAGTAACAGTCAGTGAAAAAAAAAGCCATAATGGAAAGAAGAAAGGTTAACTCTGTTTTTCTGATGACCCTCATGGTGGTTATCAAGCTTCTCACTGGTCTTCTAAAAGGTCTCTGCAGGAAGACTGTAAATTTTTACACTTGCCACAAAATCCTGTGGGGTTTTTTGGGACAAGAAGGGGCTGAGGAATCTGTAAGATGTTGAAATAAGTTAGCAAGTGTGTATTGAGGGGGAAAATAAAATTATTTGTTGAGCTTCCTTGGTTCTAAATTAGCCAAAGATGGGAAAGTGGGAGTTGTTTTTAGAAAGCTCAGTGACAGCCTACTCTTAAAGTACAAGCCATGGTCCAAACTGGGAAGATGTTGGGTTTGTAAAGGGTAGATATCCAATTAAATTTGATACGTCTTTTTCATCTTCTCGGAGATAAAAGCTGCAAACCTCATCTGTTGTCATCTGCCCTGAATTGTTGGTTCTCATCTTGAAGGGTACTGCAGGTCAAGAAGGGATTAGGAGAGGTACAAGTGTGGTCACAGCACATCCAGAGAGAGAAAGAAAAAGTTGGTCTTCCTTCTCTGAGAAAGGGAACAAATAAACATGATAAAATAATAGGTGGGATGGAAAAACAATTGGTGACAGTTCTATGTTCTTCCTGCTCCAAGAACGTGAAACGAGGGACTTCAGCAGGGCAAAGAGGTAGGTGATGAGTACAAAGTGGTAGGGTTTTTTGGGTGATTGCAGTTGAACGGAGGAACCTCTGCCTGAATCAAAACTCGCTCTGCCAAGTTCTGTCATCTTCATAATTTATTATCTCTTTATGTGTTTAAAATTTACAGCTAGAAATAGGCTGCAAAATGCAGGTGCTTGGGTAGGTCTTTGGTCATAAAATCTCCTGCGAGAGTCTGTGTTTTCCACAAGCTTGTTATGGGCAAATTCACAAGGGAAGGGGAAATGAATGAAACTCCTTGTCTACTCTGCCTGACAAATGTCAGATTTAAACGGAGAAATCAAATTCATGTGTTTTAGATGCTTTTCTGTAGGTCCTACACTCCAGAGGTCTGTGTCGCCATCCAGCGTGACCTGGACAGGCTGGAGAGCTGGGCAGAGAAGAACCTCATGAGGTTCAACAAGGGCAAGTGGAGGGTCCTGCACCTGGGGAGGAAGAATTCCAGGCACTAATATAGGTTAGGGGTGGACATGCTGATAAAGCACTTCTGAGGAGAAGGATCTGGGTGTCCTGGTAGAGAGAAAGCGATCCATGAGCCAGTAATGTGCAATTGTCACAAAGAGGGGCAATGGAATCCTGGGATGTATAGGGAAGAGTGTGGCCAGTAGGTTGAGGGAGGTCATTCTCCCCCTCTGCTCTGCACTGGTGAGGCCACAACTGGAATCCTGCATCCAGTTCTGGGCTCCCCAGTTCAAGAGAGACCGGGAACTCCTGGAGAGAGTCCAGCATAGGGCAACAAAGATGATGGAGGGATTGGAGCATCTCCCTGACGAGGAAAGGCTGAGAGAGCTGGGACTTTTTAGCCTGGAGAAGAGAAGGCTGAGGGGAGACCTTCTTCATGGTTCCAAGTATCTGAAGGGTGGGTTGAAGGAGGATGGAGTCAGACTCTTTTCAGTGGTTCCCAGTGACAGGATGAGAGACAACGGGCACAAGCTGGAACATGGGAAGTTCAAAGATGAGGAGAAACCTCTTTTGGGTGAGGGTGTCAGAGCCCTGCGAGAGGCTGCCCAGGGAGGGTGTGGATTCCCCTTCTCTGGAGATTTTCAAGATTCACCTGGATGCAGCCCTGAGTGATGTGCTCTGGGCAATCCTGCTTTAGCAGGGGAGTTGGACTGGATGGTCTCTGGAAGTCCCTTCCAACTCTGACAATTCAGTGATTTCTTGATTCTGTGGTTCCATTTTCTGTTTACAGAGAATTGTATCCAAGTCTGTCCTAGCTGTTGTCCCACCATCCCTCTTTCTGCCGTACCATAAATGAGTCTAAGTCTGAGGAAATCAATACTTACCGAAAAAGTTGGGCACATACTGTGTGAAAGAACATACTGTGAAATCCAGTGGTGCAAGACCTTGTGACTTCACAAGGAAACACTTTCAATGCTTTTCTTTTTTGCACACACCTTCTTTCATGCCACTTGATAGGCCCAAACTGTTGATGACCAATAGGTTGATGTGTGGGGAGAGCTTTGCAGTTGTGTTGTCTGGGGTTGGTTTTCTGTGGGTTGTTTTTTTTTTCCTCCAAAACCTTGATAATTATCTGACTGGCAGATTAAGATTTAGCTTTGGGCATTTCTTTAGGTGTGATGTGGATCTGTCACCTGGTTATTGGTACTTCAGAGCGAAAGACTAAGATATAAGAAATGTATAGAAGGTACAGAGGAGAGCGGTGGTGGGAGTGACCTCCCCGTGGGGCACACTTCAGCTAGAGCTGGTGGTTTGGGGATATACATGAGATGAATCAACTGTGAGAACTGATGTCATGGAAAAACCAGGCTTCTCCTGTGCCGTCTGTGAAGCAGCTGAAAAAGAAAGGAGTTGAGTGTTGTCAGAGAAGACTCCATCACGCTGTTAACAAACAACAACGCGAGGAGCCTGGGATACAAATCCCAGGCAGAACGTGGACCAATTATGGGATAACTTTTTTTTTCTGCAGTCCAGTAGTTTCAAGGCAGATTATGTTTTACAACATGCAAAGACATGGAGCTTCCAAAAGTCATTGATTGATTTATTCTTTCCATATGTGCATATATTTCTTTTTCTCTTTCCCTGTTCTACAAGGTCTAACCAAGGATTGAGTTGCAGCAGGACTTTACTGGGCTTTGTCACTGGGTCTTTTCCAATCTCTCCTTCCCTTAAAGAATCCTGCTGGATTTAAACGAGGGGGTTAGAGGACTTGTGGTATTTTATTTCATTTTCATCTATGTTTTACTTTCATTTTTCCCCCTTAACCTGCCCTTGGTCATCATCATTATCCTCCCTTCTGCTCTGTAATAATCATAGCTTTGGGAACACCTTCATCCAAAGAGAATAAGGCCTTTTAGAAATCTCAGGGGATTCTGGAAAACCGTAAAAAGGAAAAATCTAGACACAGCCTTTTAAAAAAGGAGTCAGGGAAGCGGAGAGAGAACCCAGGGACTTCTAAAGCAGTTATTTTAACTCTGACTTCTCACAAAATATGTATGTAGCAACTCATAAAATGTCTAAGTCATGTAGAAAATCAGAGGGAGAATTAGTGTTGCTTTATGTCAAGCATAAGCTGTCAACTGATTTAATTTCCTTCTGAGAGCTGGTGGCAGGGGTTGTGGAGGAGGAAGGGAGCAGTGGGTGACCCACGTCCTGGTGACAGTAAACCTTCTTGTATTTCCTATGCTTTTTCTCATAACAGACTTGGGGGGACTATGATACAGATAAAACCATAATAAGGTGGGGTAAACAATAGCTGGAAAGGCGAAGTTATGAAGGGTTTGCTATTAAGGGATTTATCCAACAGCTCTTTTGAGTGCTCTGTCTGGGGCTTGGTGCTATTCAATATTTTTGTTCATGTGTTGAATAATGCAGCAGAGAATTGTAAAGTGTGCAAATACCAATGAGAAGACAGGGCTTGGAAGTGTGTTGGAGAACACAATTAAAATTTGGAAGCTCTTAATCAGGTAAATTTGAAGAGGAGAGGTGTGTATTTTGCTATTTCCATGTAGGGATGTGAAATGAAGAGTTTGGTACATCTCATCTATGGCTAAGAAACGGTGTGGTACACCGGGTTACAAAGTGGATGTGAATAGATGTCACCACAACTGAACTCAGCCCTACTGAGTACAAGACGAGCACGGAGTCCTCGGCGCAGGAAGGACATGAACGGGGGACTTGGAGGCCACGGAGATGCTGGGGAGGGCTGGAGCCCCTCTGCTGTGAGGACAAGCTGAGAGAGTTGGGGGGGTTCAGCCTGGAGAAGAGAAGGCTCTGGGGAGACCTTAGAGCCCCTTCCAGTCCCTAAAGGGGCTCCAGAAAAGCTGGGGAGGGACTTGTATAATCATAGAATGGTTAGAGTTGGAAGGGACTGTAAAGATCATTGAGTTCCAACCTCCCTGCCATGGGCAGGGACACCTCCCACCAGACCAGGTTGCTCCAAGCCCCATCCAGCCTGGCCTTGAACCCCTCCAGGGATGGGGCAGCCACAGGTTCTCTGGGCCATGAGAGAGACCTGTTCCAGTGTCTCACCGCCCTCACAGGAAACAAATTCTTTCTGGTATCTAATCTGAATCTCCCCTCTTCCAATTTAAAGTCGTTACCCCTTGTCCTGTCACTCCACTCCCTAACAAGGAGTCCCTCTCCAGCTCTCCTGTAGCTCCCTTCAGATACTGGAAGGTTGCTCTAAGGACTCCCCGGAGCCTTCTCCAGGCTGAACAACCCGGGCTCTCTCAGCCTGTCTTTGCAGCAGAGGTGCTTCATCCTTCTGGCCATCTTCATGGCCCTCCACTGTTGGAACAGGTTCATCTCCTTTTTATGTTGAGGCCTCTAGAACTGGCCACCCTCTTGATCAGGGAGTGGAACCATAGGACAAGGGGAACAGTTTTACACCGAAAGAGGAGAGATTGAGATTGAGATCTTGGGAAGAACTTCTTTGCTGTGAGGGTGGTGAGGCACTGGCCCAGGTTGCCCAGAGAAGCTGTGGCTGCCCCATCCCTGGAGGGGTTCAAGGCCAGGTTGGACAGGGCTTTGAGCAACCTGGTCTGGTGGGAGGTGTCCCTGCCCAGGGGAGGGGGGTTGGAACTTGATGATCTTGAAGGTCCCTTCCAACCCAAACTATTCAATGATTCTATGCCCAGAAATTATCACCTTCTAGTCACTGTTGGAAAGATTTCAGGTGTGGTCCTATGTTGTCTTTGACTATGGTCTGAAGGAAGAAGCCAAAGAACAGAGGGGGAATTTAAAGGTGATCAAACAGCATGATCAGAGATTTAGGGGAAAAAAAATGCGACTTGAGTTAGAAAGTAATAATGCATTTACTTAGAGATAAGAAGACTTAAGGGTTGGAAAGAGGCCTTTGCTTTCAAATGTATCCAGAGTCGAAAAGAGGAGGGGAATAACGTGTTTTCCAGGATATGATGGGAGAGCTCTGATCTTAAAAGACTGACAAGGGAGACCCCAAGGTTTCTCGTCTTTATGTCCAAGCTAATGGCTGGGGTGTGTAAGCAGTGAATCATTTGGAGATGTGAGATAGTTGTGGTGTAGCATCCTTAAAAACTTCCGAGCATCTGTCAGGCGTGACAACATAACTGGTTCTCTGGGACGCGGGGATGGACTTAGGTGATCTCCTGAGGTCTCTTCCAATTTTCTGCGATTCCAGGAAAATGGCTGGGATTATAGTCCTGCCATCCGCGGTGATGGATGAAATGCTGGGCAGCCAATCGGCCAGCTCGCCCGTTATCAAAGCTTTGAAACTTTGCCTGTTTTGATTTAGTTCTCAATACTGCCTTGCAAGTTGGGGTTTGGGAGAACAAGGCATTGCAATTAAATGCAGAATTAACGAAAGGGGGAAGGGTACGTGTTGCATTTAACTTCGCACTTCTGATTTAAGTGCCAGAATTAACATCAGCAGCTCCCTGTGTGGTCTCCGTATTTGTAAGAATTCAAGTGACATTAAAATTGGATTAGTAATGAGCTTTTGGTTGAAGGACCAATATTAAAATCAAGGGAATCTGAAGGAGGAGGGAGGGGGAGTGGTGGGTTCCTTGGGAAGGCTTCGGTGGCAGCGGCGAACGCCGGGTGTGTTTACATGGATGTGCTCGCATCTTCCTCCTCTTAAAAGCTTTCTCCTCCTTTCAGCCACGTACCAGAATCTTACTTGCCTTGATTTATAAATTATTTACACTTGGACTGTGATGCATTTGAACTTTTTGAAAATAAAGGTATATATTAGTCCTGCATTTATGACTGATAGGATCAGGGGGAAAGGCAGCAGACTAATGGAAGGGAATAAGGAAGCACTTGGGAGCTGCTGGCTGGTACTTGACAGTGATTTGTATGTCTGTAGGTTTTAAAGTGCACAGTCTATTTGAAAATGTGCCCGTTGCATTTTCTTTGTTTGGCTGAGACCTGCTCTCACCTCCCATCTTACCTGGGGGTGGAGGGGGAATTGCATTTCTAGGGGGGCTGGATGGTTTTTCTGCCATTCCTTGGGGCTGTGTGAGGGATGTATCTATTCCCAATGTCATTTTTATTTGCATCTCAGTTAATATTAAGAGAAAGAGACTCATAATAAGGTCATAGAATGGGTCAGGTTGGAAGGGACCTTCAAGATCATCAAGTTCCAACCCCCCTTCCCTGGGCAGGGACACCTCCCACCAGACCAGGTTGCTCAGAGCCCCATCCAACCTGGTCTTGAACCCCTCCAGGGATGGGGCCAAACAGTAATATTATAATATTAATATTAAGGGACTGCACAAAGATCAGACCCCTGTTATACTTGATGCTGAACAAGATACTCCGCAAATTTTCTTCTGTTAAATCCTGCTTGAGACAAAAATGCGACTTGAGAAGGAGGAGAGAGAAAGGTGCTGCAGACTGGGACATGAACTGAAGCTGTGCTCTGCTTCTCTGTGATTCCTGCCCCGGTGGCTTCGTTCCATCCTCTGTGCTCTCTCCTAAGCCTCCCCGTTTTATCACTTGTAAGCAGAAGTGACAGAAATCTCCTTTCTGTGATACCCTGCTGAGTAACATAACTTCTTCCATCCTCTTTTTGGTGGGGTTTTTTTAGGTTTATTTTTTTTTTCTATCAACTTCTGTGGCCTGTTGCTTTGGGGGTTTTGGCTTTTGTTTTTTTCTAAACTTATTTATGTTTGTTGGCATTTGAGAAGATGCTGTTGACTGGACGCTGTGCGCGCTTAAAAGGGGGAGGGAGAACTCCTTCAATCCCAGCTTTTTTTATCTGTTGAAGATAGATTGGTGTCACACATCGATAAATAGGTAACTCTCAGCACTGCCAATATTATTAGATTGCAGAGGACAGTAAATTTACAGACTCCCTGTTGAGTCACAAATGTCTTAAAAAAACCAAACCAAAAAACCAAACCCTCACAAGTAATTATCTGAAATGGCGACAAGTTAATGTGGGTTTTGTCTCTTGGTTTCTTCTGACACTTGTTTGTGGTTGGAAACTTTGCAGTACTTCTATTTCAATTTTTTTTTTTTTAAGGTTCTATGTTTCAATGTACCATGGTGTAACTGGCCACGTAGATCTATCCATGACGACATTACAGACCCGGGTTTGTGGGTCCAACACAGGCCGTGAGGGATGGGTTTTGGTGTTTACAAGGTCATAGATGTTTTCAAAAGAGTGCCCAGAAGCTTGAAATGGGGGGTAGTCCCTTCATCAGCTGATTTGAATCACACAACCACAGAATCACAGGGATTGGAAGGGACATTGAAAGCTCATCCAGTCCAATCCCCCTGCCGGAGCAGGAACACCCAGAGCAGGTCACACAGGAATGTGTCCAGGTGGGCTTGGAATGTCTCCAGAGAAGGAGACTCCACAACCTCTCGGGGCAGCCCCTTCCAGTGTTCTCTCACCCTCACTGTGAAGAGGTTTTTCCTCATATTTCAGTAGAACCTCCTCTGTTCCAGCTCACACCCCCCTTATCTTATTTGTCAGTCCTTTGGGGTGGGTTTTCTTCTGGGAGGGGATGCAAGAAGGTTATTTTAATTATTCCTATGGCACAAAGCGACGGCCGGTGTCCATCCAATGTGCTGAGTAAATAAATTCACTTTTAACCTCTGAAATTTAGGAGGGGGAAGGAATTGGTGCCGGGGGATGAATCTCAAAGGGACATTATTTGCTACAGGAGCGGAAAAGGCAGCACTTTTTAAACAGGAGCAAAAACTGGCAAAGGTCTGAGGTTGATGCTGGAACCATCTGCTTTCTCCTGGCTCCACCCTGTGGCATTACCCTGCCAGTTTCCCCACACACTGCAAGGGCTTCCTTTGAACCCCGGGGTTTGGTATCAGTACAGGATTTAGTTTGGGCTTGTTAATTTTTTTTTAAGGGTTAACATCTTCCACAAACACCCTCTGCCTTTTTGCTCCTGTCCCAGACGGCGTAGCTTGGCTTTAGATTTCTCTGTCCCCCTCCCTGTCTTTGATGCTCTTCAATCCCATGCACCAGGAAAATAATTATTGGGAGAGATTTCAGCTGGAACCTGAATTCAAATATCCAGCCCTCTGGAGGGGATTGTTTGCTCTCCTGATAGACTTCTCTGATTTTCTTTCATTTTTCAAACCAAACAAAAGAAATGCCCCCCCAGCCACCTCCCAGCCCCCTACCCCCTTGTACAACCACAGTGCAACCCAAGAATGTTATCATTAAAAATTGACTGTATGGCAGTAGCCTCGGGATATTCATGTGAGGTGGAATTTTGGTAGAAAAGACCAAGCTCTGGGATTCCTGCTGGGGAAAATAGGGATAAATTCACATCCTGCACCTCGAAGGATGAAGAAGAGGTGGTGTTGCAGGAAGGTTAGGAAAAGGCTGGGCAGAGATGTCACGGTGCTGTTCAGGAGGGGCTTCTTTCTGAGCAACAGTACCGATATATTGTTTGCTTTAAATGCTATAAAATACAAAGTGCTTTTTGGTTTGAGTTTGTGGGGTTTTTTGTTGGTTTTTTGTTGTGGTTTTTTTTTTTTTTGTCAGGCTCTTAGCTTTAAAATGGATTCCTGTCGCTATTGCATTTACACTTCCTTTTGGCAATCTAAAGAAATGTTTTTACTGAAGGAAACAATGACATGCATGATTGGTTGGGATATTGGAAGCCACACAGTGATTCCACAAGCACTTACGCTCTTTCTGAGTAAACAAAAGCACCACTTGCAAGGTCTTGCTGGAGAGAAATTTTATCTAAAATAATTGGAACACTTGCCAAATGGGCTGCGCTTCGACAGGACGCGGCATATTCTCTGGGGCTGGGAAGTACTTCTTTGGAAGTGAAGCTGGGAATATTCAGCCTTTTCCAAGGGGAGGCCTCGGGTAGGATGGCAGGGAACTGTCCTGATATGTGGCTGTCACGGAGTCATTGGAAGAACCGAATGACACCGTCTGTCAGGGTTGTGGAAAAAGCAGAGCGCAACTGGTCTTGCTGGTTGTGTGCTTGCAGCCCCTGTGCTGTTTCCCAGCAGGGACTGTTGTGTGGTGCCACTCACTGGTGAAACTGGGAGTCAGATAAGTGGGTGTCTGGGAGGAAACCAGACATCAAGGTTTCTTGTGGTTTGATATGGCTTACTGCCGTAGAATCACAGAATGGTTTGGGTTAGAAGGGACTTCACCAGTTCCAACCCCTTTCCCTGGGCAGGGGCACCTCCCACCAGACCAGGTTGCTCCAAGCCCCATCCAGCCTGGCCTTGAACCCCTCCAGGGATGGGGCAGCCACAGCTTCTCTGGGCAACCTGTTCCAGGGTCTCACCTCTCTCACAGCAAATTTCTTCCTAAGATCTAATCTAAATCTCCCCTCTTAACCTCTAAAACTGTTCCCCCTTGTCCTACGGCTCCCCTCCCTGATCAAGAATCCCTCCCCAGCTTTTCTGACATTCCTTTAGGGTCTGAAAGGGTCTCTAAGGTCTCCCTGGAATCTTCTCTTCCCCAGGCTGAACAACCCCAACACTCTCAGCCTGTCTTCGTAAGTGAGAGCCTCCAGCCCTTGTAGCATCTCCGTGGCCTCCTCTGGCCCTGCTCCAACAGGTCCATGTCTCTCCTGTGCTGAGGACTCCAAAGCTGGAAACGGGTGGCGTCTCGTACTGACCACTGCACCTACTGGTTTGAAGTTTGATGCTTGGTTAAAAACTGCTGTTCTTGAGCCAAGAGCATTTTGGACCAGCTTTGAGGAAGGCTCTGTCTTTTTTTGTTTCATGTTTAATTCTGGTAATCAATTTGATTTTCAACTTTCATTAATATGGGAGGAAAAACAGTATCTACCTGGGAACTGAAAGCCTCTTGCTTCTCCCTGCCCATTCCTTATTCCTATGTAAGAATTGTGGTGTTGGGAGATCTGGTGTAGGGGACAATTTTGTACAGTAGGGCCGTTGGTTGGACTCGATGATCCCAAGGGTCTTTTCCAACCTGAATGATTCTATGAATTAATTTCATTGTTCATACTGTATCCCTTTAAAGCACAGAGTAAGAAATGTTTTCCAAGGTCACATTCCTCCTTGAAACTAATGATGGTGTTTTTCCTAATCCCATTACAAGGTCCCCAGTATCATTAGATGCAAGCGCTAGTGTTTAGCTTCATTTGATAAGCTGATGAAAGGGGGAGGAAAAGGCTCCCTGATGCAGAAAAGCATTCAAATACCTACTGTAATGGAACACGTTCAGAAACATTATAATCTGCTTACCCGTGGCATTTTGGTGGCCTGGTGCTGTACCTTTTGTAGAGCAGCATAAAAGGCAGAAGGGAATAGCGATGCTTGACGGGCGCTTAAAAAGGCGGGAATGGCTCATACACAAGAGCTTTGATCAATTACAAATTTGTTTTGTCTTCTACAACCACCCCCCCAACCCCCAAGCCTGCAAATGGGAAGTTTGTCTATGCTGTGAGCTCCCCCCTCTGGCATCAGGATATTTGTAATAAAGTCAAAAAGACCCTGAAGCATCACAGAAATACCTATTTCTGGAATTAAGTCGGGAGGGGGGTGTGTGTGTCGATTTTTTGATTTTATTTTGGTAAATGTGTGACATCCAGCCTCCAAAACCAGATTTCTGACAGCACTGAACTGCTCAGTGCTTCCATCCTTTTGGGACTGGGAGGAATGTGAAGCCATAGATCTTGTCAGTTTGACAAAGAAAGGTCTCCAGTTGCGATGTCGTTTCAAAGATGTCACTGGCCTTATCAGCTGGGCTTGAACTGGTGGCTCCAAGACGTCGATGTCAAAGGGGAACGTGCTCTTTCATCAACGTCTTGGAGTCACCAGGTTTGTTCGTAGAGAAATCTCCATTTGCTCCCCTTGTATTTAGCTGTTCTTTTGTACGAACCCTTCACACAACTAATTTCATGGGCCGTTTCTCCCCGTCGGGTGCTTTCCCTCTGGGTCCCAGTTGCAGATTCAGAAGTGGTTGGATCTCCAAGGATTTGGTCAAATAGAAAATGCCAACGTGTGTGTAACGTCAGGGAAGCTTTTCTTTTCTTTTTTTTTTTGGTGAGTCTGGTGGTCATTAAATGGTTGGGTGCTCTCTTCATATGAAATCAACCTGAAAGGCGTGAGATCTGAAAGTCAAGTTAATTTTGATCAATGAATTTACTAAATCTGGGCTTTTTTCTTTTTTTAAATGGCATGTCATAGGTATTCCTGCGAGGTCGGTTTAAAAGCCTTTTGTATATCATGAGGATGTAGAAAATATATAGAGATTCAAGGCCAGGCTGGATGGGGCTTTGAGCAACGTGGTCTGGTGGGAGGTGTCCCTGCCCATGGCAGGGGGGGTTGGAACTGGGTCATCCCTATGGTCCCTTCCAACTCTAACTATTCTAAGGTTCTATGAAGCAGCAATGCTGGGTTTAACTATAGCAGGCTTCCTATTTTTTTAAATCCACTTTACTCCTTCTGCTGGTGATGCCTCCTATTACAGCAGCATGTTATGAAGAGGTAGGTAGAAGATTCCTTCCTCATCCTCCTTTTCTCAAGTCGGATTGACCTGAAAGAAGATGAAGCAACTGGTGGCTCTGCAGTTCCCTTACTCTCTTTAATTAATTTTCATTGTTCCTTACGACATTTCTTTACAGCTATTTGATATTGCTTAGAGGCAGAGTCTGTCTCTGCAGCTTCCACTGCTAAATTCCTTTCATACTTGCAGTTTTAAGTGTAATACTCATCTGTACACGCTTTTTCTGGGCTAATTTTTCTCTCCTGTGCAGCACTGCTGCAGTGGGCTGGCAGTGGCTGTAGAGCTCACTGGGAAAACACATACTCCTAAAATTGTAGTTTATCATTAAAAACCATGCAGACATAAAATCCAGTTTTAAATATCAGTTCTACAGTTTTGTGTCTAATTATACCAATAGTTGGGACTTTCCAGTTTTTTTGAATTAACATGCATGACAGCATATGAAGATGCTGGGAGATGTGGTGTAGGGGAAGACTTTGTTAGAGGAGGGGAAATGGTTGGACTTGATGATCCCAAGGGTCTCTTCCAACCTGAATGATTCTATAATTCTGTGTATGCTAATTGGTTTGCTCTGTAGTCAAATTATCATGTATGTGAAATAGAATCTTAGGATCATAGAATAGTTTGGGTTGGAAGGGACCTTAAAGATCATCCAGTTCCAACCCCCTGCCCTGGGCAGGGACACCTCCCACCAGACCAGGTTGCTCCAAGCCCCCTCCAACCTGGCCTTGAACCCCTCCAGGGATGGGGCAGCTACAGTTTCTTTGGGCAGCCTGGGCCAGGGTCTCACCAGCCTCACAGGAAAGAAGTTCTTCCTAATATCTCATATAAGTCTTCCCTCTTTCTGTGTAAAACCCTTGGCCCTCATCCTGTGGTTCCACTCCCTGATCCAGAGTCCCTCCAAATCTCTTCTGGAGCCCCTGTAGGGACTGGAAGGGGCTCCAGGGCCTTCCTGGAGCCTTCTCTTTTCCAGGCTGAACCCCCCCAACTCTCTCAGCCTGTCCTCACAGCAGAGGGACTCCAGCCCTCCCAGAATCTCTGTGACCTCTTCTGACCCTGCTCCAACAGGTCCATGCCCTTCTGATGTTGGTGGCCCCAGAGCTGGAGGCAGCACTGGGTGGGGGGATGAACTCAACAGAGCGGAGCAGAGGGGCAGAATCCACCCCCCTCCCTCCTTCAACCTGCTGGCCACGCTGCTGGGGATCCAGCCCAGGATGCGGGGGGCTTTCAGAGCTGTCAGCACACATTGCCAGCTTGTGTCGAGCTTCTCACCCACCAACACCCCCAAGTCCTTCTCCTTGGGGCTGATCTCTATCCATTCTGCACCCAGCCTGTGAGGATACGGGGGGTTGCCCCAACACAGGTGCAGGACCTTGTACTTGTCCTTGTTGAACCTCATGAGGTTTAGGCAGGCCCACCTCTCCAGCCTGTTCAGGTCCTTCTGGATGGCATCCTGTCCTTCAGGTGTGTCACTGCACCACTCAGCTGGGTGTTGTGAGACAGAGGGGTCAGTTGTTTTGGCAGCTGATCTTTATCACCCCAGGCAAAGGTCTCATGTCCTGGAGTCCTTTATTTGCTCTCTGAGACTCTGCTGTTCGCTCAGATTAGGACTCGAACCCTCAAGCTGTATGAAATACATCCTATTTTGTAATGTTTTGGCATAAAGTGTCCTATCGTGGATCCCACCTGGGTCTCTCTGTGACCGCTGTGCAGCCCTCTATGCAGGTGCAACACAAGTCCCATATCCCTGCACATGGATTGGAATCGGAGCCTGGAATCCCAGTTAATTGGAATAAATCACAAATAAGGTTTCCCATGGGGCTCGGACTTTTGTCTGACTGACACAGGCCGGTTTTATACTTGTTGTAATAAGTCAGTAAGTTATGAACGTGGGGTTAGATTAATTTCCAGCAGCAGCGCAAGGCGGGGAGCCACGGGGCTGGTCAATTGATGTGAACGTCCTCAGTGGGCCCGGGTTCAAGTTTAGGAGGGGAAAGCAGCCTGGGTGGACACTCTCAGGGTTCACCACCAAAACACAGAGCAGCAAAGTGCTCAGAGAGCACCGTACAGAGGTACTAAATATACTCCAGGCGAAGAAGTTGTTATACTTTTGACTGGTGAGAACTGATGGGCTGTTCCCCTCAAGGGAAATAAATCTCTGCAAGTCAGATTTATGAGGACCTTTATGTTTATTTGGCAGCACGGTGCTTGTTACAGGGATAAACTGAGTGAACGGGAGAAAAGCTGACACGTTGAAAAATGTCGTATCCTATTTCTCAGTTTTAGAGCCATAAAACTTTCCTCCTTGTTCTTTGGGACCAGTGGCCTGGAGAACTGGGAGCTGGGGACTGGGAATGGTACAGGTGTTTCCTCGGGAAAAAACGCCAAGGCATTTTTGTGCTCCCGTGCTGTAGGGATATTGCACGTTTTTGTCAAGTGCCTGATTAAGTTTGACATTTGAAAATAGAACTTCACGCAGAAATAAGTACTGTACTTCTGAGTATTTAATTAAGATGTTTAGTTCCTGTCAGGGCTGGTAGTTTCTCTTTCCTGTTAAGGGCAATACGTCTTCAACTGCTGAAATTTCAGAAACCTGTACTTAACCTTTAATCGTCATTCCATTTACATAGAAATCTGATTAACAACTTTTAAAGTTCAGGAGCTGCGAGTAAATGCAATTAAAGCCCTTTTGGAGTCTGTTATTAAGAGCTGGCATTTAATGAAGACCGAGGGCACACTACTGTTACCATCTACACTGTAGCAGGATGTCTTAAGTAATTAGTTGAAGGCATGAAATACACGAAGTGTGCTGTATTATCCCTGAGTTAACATGGTTGATATTTAAACAGCACGTTGCCTTTTCCTCCCTGGGTTGTATGTGCCGGTTTGAGGAGCTCAAGCTCAAATCAGTTGGGTTGAGCTGTTTCTCCTGCGTGTTTAGAATCTTCCCCGAGCCAGAGGATGCTCTGAGAGGTTGGGTGTACTTTAGCAGCCGCTAAAGGTGAGCGGATACAACCTCTTTCCTTTGTGATTTCAAACTGTTTAGCTTTGCTTCGGGTATAAATATAAGTTTCTAACTGCATCCTCCCTTCCTTCACCCCCCTCACTCCTACCCCCCATCTCCAAAATGAACAGAACTGGTGAAGCTCAGCTAAATTGTAATTGCAGAGCAGAAATCAGCACTCAATTACCTGTTTGGCTCTTACACTCCTCCATGACCTTTTTATGTGCTACACGAACAAAAGAAAGTCCGGTCAAACTAAAAGACAGCGCCTTTTGGGCTTGCAGGGTAAATACTTCATTTTGTGTCCTCAAGGAAGCAGGTGGTAATTACCCCTTTCTGATGAAGTTCCTTGCTTTTTGGTCCATTTGCCTGTTGACTTGTTATCCATCCTTGGGTTTGTACTGGACTTCTATGTGTTTTACAAGTTCTTGCCCGTTGTACAAAACTGGGAGGGGTGGGTGACACACCAGAAGGCCGTGCCACCACCCAGTGAGACCTAGACGGACTGGAGAGTTGGGCAGCGAAGAACCTGATGAAATTCAACGAGGACAAGGATAGGGTCCTGTCCCTAAGGGAAGGAATAACCCCCTCCACCAGTAGAGATTGGGGGTGACCTGCTGGAGAGCAGCTCTGAGGAAAAAGACCTGGTGGACACCAGGATGCCCGGGAGCCAGCAATGAGCCCTTGTGGCCAAAAGGACCAATGGCATCCTGGGGACATCAGGAAGAGTGTGACCAGCAGGTGGAGAGAGGGCACCCTGCCCTTTNTGGAGAGAGGTCACCCTGCCCTTTTGCTCTGCCCTGGAGAAGCCCCATGTGGAGTTCTGGGCCCAGTTCTGGGCTCCCTGTTTCAAGAGGGACAGGGAACTGCTGGAGATGGCACAGCAAAGGGCTATGAAGATGATCAAGGGACTAGAACATCTCTCTTGGGAGGAAAGGCTGAGGGACTTGGGTCGTTTTAGCCTGGAGAAGAGAAAACTGAGGGGGGAATCTCATCTATGCTTATAAATCCTTAAAGGGTGGGTGTGAGGAGGACGGGGCCAGTCTTTTTTCAGTAGTGCCCAGTGAGAGGACAAGAGGAAACGGGCACAAACCTGAACAGAGGAAGTTCCATTTTCGTGTTTAGATGGGACTTCTTTTCTGTGAGGGTGGCAGAGCCCTGGCAGAGGCTGCCCAGAGAGGTGGTGGAGTCTCCTCTGGAGACTTTCAAACTCCACCTGGACATGTTCCAGTGCAACCTGCTCTGGATGGACCTGCTCTGGCAGGGGGTTGGACTAGATGATCTCCAGAGGTCCCTTCCAACCCCAAAGCATTCTGTGATTCTCTAAGAGACCTTATAACTTCTGTGTTCATCAGCGGGAAGACACAATCTCTCATGCTCTCGGCAGCTGAGAAAATCCGTGGATGCAAAGCTGACCCTGTACGAGTCAGCCATGTTTGACTTGTCACTTGTAGCAGGCCCAGAATTTCACTTTAAATCTCTTCAGTCAAATAATGGTATGTCACAGGGTGTTGATGCATCAGGGGGTTAATTAGCCAACGCTTGCAGAAAACACTGCTATTTAAGTGACTGCGCCGCACGTTTGTTACTGAACAAGTCCCTTTCCCGATAAACATTTAAGCTGTTGTGGCAGCACGTGTAAAACGTGGGGACAGTGACATGAGGGCTGGGACAGGGCTGGTTCGTTGGAGGAACCTCCGGCCTGATGTTGACAGCATGAGGTGGCTTCTCCTTTTGCTGTGCTGGCAACTGTGGAACCTCTTCTATCAGTGTGTACGTCCCACATCCCCACACCGAGTCAGAGACGGTGGAGCTGAGGTTATAAAGCCCATGCACGTGTTAACAAAAGCCTGGGAGATGGAAAAGTCCTGGTTTAAAACTCTCCAAAGCCAAGGCCGAGCATGTGGACGATTCCTTGCCAATTAAAACAGCTTTTAAAAGTTGTGGTTTTAAAATAGTGAAGAGATTTGGTTCGCTTCCCCTCCCTTCCTCCCCGGAGGTAGATGCACATTCCTAGGTCTACAGTGAGAGCTGTGCTAATTGACAATTAGCATTGATAACGAATGTAATAGCACTGGTGGTGATATTATTATCTAAATAATCCTGGGGTTATTTTTTAGGTTTTTTTTCCCAAAAAGGAACACCAAAAGTAGTTATTGCTGCTCGTACAATATCGGCACTGGGCGATGCCTCCAGAGGATTAATTCTGGAATGGTTTTAATGTTATGTTTCGCTTACATTAATTTCATGGCCAACAAGAGGATTGGATAAAGCAGGTTGTGCAGCATTAAACCTTATTCACAGCCCCTAAAAATTGGTTTTCTTCTTTCAGATTTTCCTTCTCGCTCCGTCCTTTGCTGCATTTGCCGCGTGTGTGCTCGGCCTGTTCTCGACGTGGTACAACTTAGGCAGGGAGCTCAGTGCTCTCCGAATTCTATTAACTGTTACTTTTCTTTTTTTTGGGGTTTCTTTTCGTTAAATTCCACAATTACTGCAGGGTTTTAATTATTAAGACTTTTGATACAGCAAATTAGTGGGTAATTAGCTGTAGACTGCTGTCTCGCACTGAGCTTTTTCTTGCCTTGTTCTTGCTCTTTGCTAGTGGTTGCCTCCTGCCTTCAGAGCTTGGAAGAATGACACCTCATTTTGTATGTTCACAAAGAAGTAAGTGCGTGTCACAGTAATGCATCCTGCTTGAAATTCCACTTTTTATTCACGATTCTGTCATCTCCTGTGAGGACAGGCTGAGAGAGTTGGGGGGAGTTCAGTCTGGAGAAGAGAAGGCTCCACGGGGACCTTGGAGCCCCTTCCAGTCCTTAAAGGGGCTCCAGGAGAGATGGAGAGGAGGGACTCTTGGTGAGGGAGGGGACCCATAGGACTAGGGGGAAGGGTTTTACACTGATTGAGATGAGATCTGTGGAAGCAATTCTTTCTTGTGAGAGTGGTGAGACCCTGGCACAGTTGCCCAGAGAAGCTGTGGCTGCCCCATTCATGGAGGGGTTCAAGGCCAGGATGGACGAGGCTGGTGACTTGGTCTGGTGGGAGGTGTCCCTGCCCAGGGCAGGGGGTTGGAACTGGATGATCTTTAAGGTCCCTTCCAACCCAAACCATTCCATTTGCAATTGCTTTGATTACCCCTGTAGTCCCTTATGGCTGGATATCATCATCCCTCAGGAGCTTTATGCCTTTAATGTTGGCGCCGTTGTTTGCTGTCACCAGGCAGTTCCGTGTGTCCACGTGGAACCAGTGGCTGTAGGAACACTTGAATCTGCTATTCTGTTTTCAACCCATGTTCTTCGTGGAAATTCCATTAGTAAATCTCTCTTCTGCTTTGAAATCTTGGATTCTCATTCCTCCTGCTTGGTCTAACTGAAATGGAACTCCAGACCTTCTCGGAGAATGGTACAACTTGGGAGGAGTCCATAGTGTGTTGAGGACACTTTTTGCAGCTTCCCAGTATGTCAGAGCCATAAGCTGGACATAAATACTGTTTTCAATTGCCAGTACTGCATAGCAAAATACTAGAGATGTTCTCCTCAGATGCTGAGTGTTATTTCTGCTTTGTTTTGGTTCTTTGTTTCCTCCAAGTACAAGCGAGGTGGCCCTCATTTGTACTTTTGTGCCCTGTGGTTGTGAAAGACAGGCCTGGGTGAGGTGGTTCCACTGGCAAAAACCCGTTCACCCAACACAAAGGTTACCAACAGCTGTTTTTATTTCCTGTATCGACGCAAATTGGTAACTGTAGGTGCTGCTGTGGAAGAATAGCACTTCGAAGGCTCGTGGTTCCTTTGCCTGGGAGATGGCACCGAACTTTGCGAAAGCTTTATTAAGATCCCCCAGATTATAAGGAGCTGTTGTGATCTTCTCACCTCACCTCTCTGGAAAAGAAGCCGTGGTGCTTTCTTGAACTGATTCCCGTTTGAAAGAGGGCCCAGTCCTGACTGGGGGTAGGGGGTGTGGAAATAAGTCGGTGACAGGCAATAAGAGTGGAACCTTTGATGGAAGTGGTTAATTATGCTCTGGAAATGTATGCCCAAGCCTTCCTCAAAGCCTGTCCAGCTTTTACTTTCCAGCCTTTGGATTTATATATTTTTTTTTACTTTAAAAATTCATTAGGGAAGATTTTTTTCATCACTTCGGTGCCCTCCATTGCGTTCTTGCAGACCAATCCAGTAACTGCCTAGCCTTCCCTTCGCTGAGCTATCGAGAATGAGGTTTCTTGGGGTGTTGCTGTAAGGCAAAATGCCTTTTCATAATTTCCAGGCTTCTTTTGTGCACTCTTCCACCCACTTTTTTTTCCCTGATGCCTCTTTGTTTATGAATCATAGGATCATAGAATGGTTAGAGTTGGAAGGGACCTTAAAGATCATCTTGTTCCAACCCCCTGCCCTGGGCAGGGACACCTCCCACCAGACCAGGTTGCTCCAAGCCCCATCCAGCCTGGCCTTGAACCCCTCCAGGGATGGGGCAGCCACAGCTTCTCTGGGCAACCTGGGCCAGGGTCTTACCACCCTCAGAGCAAAGTTCTTCCCAAGATCTCATCTCAATCTCTCCTCGTTTGGTGTAAAACCATTTCCCTTGTCCTATGGTTCCACTCCTTGATCAAGAGCATGGCCAGCTCTAGAGGCCTCAACATAAAAAGGACATGGAAACCTCCAGAGAAGCGTTGAGTTCACATCAGTGTTAAGCCAACACCACCCTCACAGGAATTTCTTTCTGGTATCCAATCCATATCTCTCCTCTTTCAGTGTAAAACCATTACCCCTCGTCCTATTGCTNTAAAACCATTACCCGTCGTCCTGCTCCACTCCCTGACAACAAGGAGTCCCTCTCCAGCCCTGTAGCTCCCTTCAGGTACTGGAAGGCTGCTCTAAGGTCTCCCAGGAGCCTTCTCTTCTTCAGGCACAGAAGTGAGACTGACCGACCTATACTTCCTTGGGTCTTCCTCTTTTTTTCCCTTTTTTAATATCGGGATTATGTTCCCATTTTTCCCATCAGTTGGAACTTTGCCAGACTGCCACGATTTATTTCTCAAATATGATGGAAAGCAGCTTAGCAGCTTCATCCACCAGCTCCCTCAGGATCCATGGCTGGATTTCATCAGGTCCCATGGACTTATGCACGTTCAGGTTCCTTAGGTGGTCTCGAACCTGATCTTCTCCTACTGTGGGCAGTTCTTCTTTCTCAGAGCCCCCGTTTTTGCCTTCCATGACTCAGGCAGTGTGGTTAGAGCCCTTCCTGGTGAAGACCGGGGGGTTAAAAAAAGGTGCCAAGGTTTCCCAGACGGGAGCCCAATGCCCAGCCACGCTGTGAACTTCTACTCCTCACAAAGAACTCTTCTTTAAATAGCCATTTCCAATTAGCTAATTAATACCCATCCTCACTGGGGGACCGTCACTGCTGTTGATGATCTTCAATATTCCCAAATTTGCTAGAGTCACAGCTTTGCACAATATTCTGTAGATCACAACTCATATTTCTTTTTTCTCTAGATGCAGATGTTTATCTCTGCTGACGTAGAAACTTTTACAGCAGATTTATATTATGCAAAATAATTAATAACATAAAGAAAATTATATTATTCTGTTAATGCTCTTTTCACTTTATTATTTACTGTTTCCTCCCCAAAGCATTATAAATTAGAAACCTTCTGCAGTCACTGTATCTGTAAGAATTTGAGACAGGAAAAGTTCTGCTGTATTCAGTCCAGAATAAGGGTTGCTGTAGCCACTCCTGGATGTGCTTCCGTTGTCTGATGAAGCTCCTGCTAATTACTGTTGTTTTAAAAAAGAGAACGCTGAGGGGGGATCTGATCCACACCTATAAATAATTAAAGGGTGGGTGACAAGAGGAAGGGGCTAGTCTCTTTTCAGTGGTGCCCAGTGAGAGGGCAAGAGGAAATGGGCACAAACTTGAACATCAGAAGTTCCATCTCAACATGAGGAGGAGCTTCTTCCCTTTGAAGGTGGCAGAGCCCTGGCAGAGGTTGCCCAGAGAGGTGGTGGAATCTCCATCTCTGGAGACATTCCAAACTCACCTAGACCTGTTCCTGTGCAACCTGCTCTGGGTGGACCTTCTTTGGCAGGGGGGTTGGACTAGATGATCTCCAGAGGTCCCTTCTCAACCCCAAGTGATTTTGTGATTCTGTTCCTTGGCCCAAACTCCGTGGGATCATTGTAATCTTGGAGCCAAGGGCTGTAATCACACGCTTTGCATTTCCTACTCCTGAATATCAAGTGACACCAGAGTCATGGAATCCATTATAACCAGGTTTCATCCATAATGGGAGAACAAATTGTTAAGTGGTTTTTGGTTGGTTGTTTTTTTGTTGTTTTTTTTCAACTTGATTAAGTTTGAGGGGTTTAATTGCATTTTTGTGGCGATTTTAGGGTTGTTAAGCCAAGAAGATGAGATGCAAAGAAGCGAATAGAAACAGATGTGGAAAATTACTGTTAAAAAATTAGTGTAGTGATTATTTTCAGTTTCAGCAAAATGCAGCCGTTTTAACGGCTTGTGCTCAAGCTCAAGGTTTAATTGAGAGGTTTCAGGAGTTGAAGTTTCTTTCTGCTTGTATTTTTGTGGTTTTTTTCTTTTTTTTTTTTTTTCCCAAGCTATCCTGAATTGTGTCTAATTAGAGCATGATACAATTTGCCTATTTATTTATTCCTATGTAATTTGTTTAAACTTCGACAGCCGCAGCACTGATGTGTTCCTTTCATTACAGACACCTCTCTTTGATGGGCTTTGTCTGGCTAATTATTAAAATGGAACACGTTACTAAAAAGCCTCTGAGGAGGTAGAGTGAAAATAAATAGAGACTTTCTGAATGCACTGACAAAAGTTAATTTTAAGGAGGTTTTTTTTTTAACATCTTCAGACACAAGGAAGTTTCAAGTGAGTGATTTTTGGAATGTGTTTCTGTTTTTCCAACAGAGAATTGCTTAAATAGCAAATTTTGGGCATCATATATCAGGGCGCTGCTCAGGGCTGCAGGATTTTCACAAAGGGGACCCTGGTTTCAAAAAGGGGACCCCCTAATCCCTTACTGGGGGGTATTCTGGGATGGAGGTAAATCAGTCCTAAACTTTGTTGGCAGAACTGCCTGCTGCAGGGATTCATATTTTCAATNGTGCTCCAATCAGTCTGGGGAGGAGCGGGGACATAGCTCATTTTACGTTCCTTGACCAACTCTTGTCTGCTACAAAACCCTGAAGGTACCAAAGGTACCTAAATTACTGACACTAACATATGGGATCACATTTCTGAAAATTAAGCCAGGCTTCTGTTAATTAGAATTTTGGAGATTTTTAGTAGTTTCCCAGTCTTGTAGAGTACCTAAAGATCCTACCTGTTCCAGTTATGTTATAATGCTATTTTATTGCTGAGTTTTATTTTATTTTAATGCTGAGTTTCCCTTTCCTTTTCTTGGCAGATGCTGCTGACGGAGTACCTGGACATGAAGAACACCCGCACTGCCTCAGAGCCGTCTGCCCAGTTGAGCTACGCCAGCTCCGGCAGAGAATTCGCCGCCTTCTTCGCCAAGAAGAAACCACAAAGACCCAAAACCCCTTTGTTCAAGTAAGTGCTGGGACAACATTAAAGAATTACAGAATCTTTGTGGTTGGAAGGGACCTCTGAGAGCATCCCTGCCTTGGGAGAAGAGGCCAACACCCTCCTTTCTGTAACCTCCTTTCAGGTAGTTGTAGAGGGCAATGAGGTCTCCCCTCAGCCTCCTCTTCTCCAAACTAAACATGCCCATTTCTCTCAGCCTCTCCTCACAGGACTTGTTCTCCAGACCCCTCATCAGCTTGGGAGCTTTCCTCTGGACACCCTCCAGCACCTCAATGTCCTTCTTGTAGTGAGGGGCCCAGAAACAAACACAGCACTCCAGGTGGGACCTCACCAGTGCCCAGTGCAGGGGCACCATCACTTCCCTTCTCTTCTTGGCCACACTATTCCTGATAGAAGCCAGGATGCTGTTGGTCTTCTTGGCCACCTGGGCACACTGCTGGCTCACGTTAGGCTGGCTGTCCACCAGCACCCTCCAGGTCCTTTTCTGCTGGGCGGCTCCAGCCCCTCTTCCCCAATCCTGTAGTGTTGCCTGGGGTTGTTGTGACCAATATGCAGGACCCAGCACTTGTCCTTACTGAACCTCATACAAATGGCCTCAGCCCATCGATCCAACCTCTCCATGGCCCTCTGTAAAGCCTCCCTATCCTCAACCAGATCAACACTCCCACCTGGTTTGGTGTCACCTGCAAACTGACTGAGGGTGCCCTCAATGCCTTCATCCAGATCATTGATAAAGATATTAAACAATACTGGCCCCAAAAACTGAGGGGCACCACTGGTGACCGGCTGAAAACAAGATTTCAAATCTCTGCCTGAGCTGTCTTTTTGGTGCCTCGAGTATCGCACAGCGCTGACCGCTCATCGTGATGTCACGGTGCAGGCCTTGAGGTGGAGATTCAATGCCCAGAGCTGAAGCCCTGGTGAGATCTCCAGTATGAATTCATCACTGTTTTTTTTTTTTTTGAAGTGTATAGCTCTTTCCAGGGATCAGGTGGGAACTGGGATTCCATTATTCCAGCTGCTGTGAAGCACACAGTGATACATTCCGCCTGTCTTTGTCTGCATAAATTCAGAACCTCTTAAAAGCAGTGATAAAGGGGACTGGACAAAGACAATTAAGATAAGTGTATAATTACTAGATAGACTAAGCGGTTAATCCTATCAATAACTCTTTTAATTTGGAGTTCAGAGTGGAAGGAATTAAGTGGTTGGGAGGAGAGTGTAAGAGAGCGTCTGAGACGCTCATTGGCCAAGGGGTGTCGGGGGAACAAATTTGATGTGCAAGAATAAGAGCTGAGAAGGAGTTCTTGGTGAGCAGTACTAGTAGGAGAGGAGGGGTGCTCTTGGTATTACATCTAGCATCAGGGGAGCTGGGCTGAATTTTGAATTTTCATTTCTTCTGGAATGAGCAAGTTTCCTGGTAGATTGGAGGGGATGGAGGAGCGGAACAGTGGTGGTGGAGGTGCCAGCAGCTTCAAGGCATTAACCTTTTAACTGTGCTCAGCTGCAGCAGGAGCAGAGAATCTGGAGGGTCCTCAGCACCCCTCTGGACAAGAAGCTGCTGCAGGGCTTGGGCTGTCTTTTTCTACCCATCTGAGTGGTGCTGAGCCTTGTGAGGCTCTGCTCTCCAGAGTCAAGAGAGTGCAAGGTCAAAAAAAAAAATATCTAGTGTAATATTTGCTGGAGGGAGAGGGATTGGAGGTGAGTTGGTGTTCTCACCCCTTATTTTCTTGGGATGGGGAGCCATGAAGCCTGGGTGCTGTGTTTTTTGTAATAAAGAACTTCTCATTTGCGATTGGAGACATCGTTATATGGAGGGGAAATAGGGCAGAAATCATAGAATGGTTTGGGTTAGAAAGGATCATCAAGTCTCAACCCCCCTGCCCTGGGCAGGGACACCTCCCACCAGACCAGGTTGCTCCAAGCCCCATCCAGCCTGGCCTTGAACCCCTCCAGGGATGGGGCGGCCACAGCTTCTCTGGGCAACCTGTTCCAGGGTCTCACCACCCTCACAGCAAAGAATTTCTTCCTGGTATCTAATCTAAATCTCCCCTCTTCCAATTTAAAACCAGTACTCCTCATCCTATCACTCCATTCCCTGACAAAGGGTCCCTCCCCATCTCTCCTGTAGCTCCCTTCAGATACTGGAAGGCTGCTCTAAGGTCTCCCCGGAGCTTTCTCTTCTCCAGGCTGAACACCCCAGCTCCCTCAGCCTGTCTTCACGGGAGAGGTGCTCCAACCCTCTGATCATCTTCATGGCCCTGTGCTGGATGCGTTCCAGCAGGTCCATGTCCTTTCTATGCTGAGGACTCCAGAGCTGGACACAGTGCTCCAGGTGGGGCCTTACAAGCAGGGGCTGCTCACCTCTTCACATTGTGTCTGTTCTTGGAGCTTTTAAGTTTGAGGGATAAAGATGCTCCATTTCACCTGCAAGAGCTGAAGGCTGTGTATTAATTTGTCAGCAGGGAGGGGTTGTGGGTATAATTGCTTTAATCGGAGGTGTGTAACCTCACAGGAGCAGCACGTCTCTTACCACTCATGGTCTTGTCACCAAGTCACTTCGGGCACCGCAGTGACAGCAGCGCTTATTGGGATCTCTGATTTGGTTATCTGTCTTCTGTCAGCTGTCACCATATCTATGGAAATCTCCGCTGAAATGGAATTTCTCAGTCCGCTGAGGGGATGTGCGTGTGTTTGATGGAGTGTTATTCTTGTCTCCTCTCCCATCTTCAGTGCTCTTCGTGCTGGGCTGCAAGGCTCTTTTTCTTGCCTTTCCATTAGCTCCGTCCAAATCAGAGAAGGCTTCTGCTCGTCATCAGAATATCTAGATTTAATTCCTCACTTCAGAACTCTCTTCGGGCAGGGGCTTCACCTCACGTTTTACTCACAGATGGTTGCAGGTGTTTGTGCCGGGCCCTGTGATAGCTTGCTGTGAGCTCATTTTATAAATACTAATGAATTTTGCTAGTTGTGTGTTCTCGTGGTAGTGGGAAGAATGAAAACTCCTCAGTGGTGTCCTGCTGTCTGTCTGGGAATCTGTCACCAGGGTTTGGAAGAGACTTTGAATCGTTTCCCTATCCTTAAAACAAGTGTAACTTAAAAGTAATAGAATAAAAAGAAGTCACAATGTATTTAATCATTTAATATTGGCTTAACACTGATGTGAACTCAACACTTCTCTGGAGGTTTCCATGTCTTTTCTATGTTGAGGCCTCTAGAGCTGGCCACGCTCTTGATCAAGGAGTGGAACCATAGGACAAGGGGAATGGTTTTACACCAAAAGAGGAGAGATTGGGATGAGATCTTGCTCTGAGGGCGGGCGGTAAGGGTTGCCCAGGGAAGCTGTGGCTGCCCCATCCCTGGAGGGGTTCAAGACCACGTTAGATGGGGCTTTGAGCAACCTGGTCTAGTGAGATATGTCCCTGCCCAGGGGAAGGTGGTGGAGGAGCAACAAGGACAAGATGGTCTTCAAGGTCCCTTCCAACCCAGAACCATTTAAAAAACACGAGGTCAGAGGAGGGGTACTTTGGGAATTCAGATAGTCCATGCCATCATAAACCTGTCTTTCTTCTCTTCCAAAAGGTAGCCAAGTGCACATTCAGGTTGCCAGCTCCCTATGGATCGGGTTTGCAAGGTGCAAATTGGGCGCTGGTGGGAAAGGAGTGAATGGTAGAAGCAGCTGTTGAACAACCCCATCCATTAGTGTCAGGCTTGGCTGTAATTATGTGTAAGTCGGCGTAAAACAAAAATATTTTGAAAGCTTTGCTGTGTGGGAGGATCCACATGGGGAAAGGAGACAGAAGAGCAGAGGAGTTAGGTGTAAACAGGAATGTGGGAGAAGAGCAGATCAAGGAAAGAGCAGAGGGGGGGATATAGGGGAGAAAAACTGGGTGACTGTGGGAACGAGTGGTGAGATCCTGCAGCAGAAGCCAATGTGGGCCTCTGAGGGATAACGGGAGTCGCTGTCTCAGGAAGGAGACTGAGGTTTATTGCTGTGGTTTGCCTCGGCCTGAAGCTTCTAGTTTTGATGGCTGGAGAAGACCTCAGGGTCATGGTGATAATGCTGTTCTTAATATCTCTCTAGGGGCAAAAGGGAGCACATCATAAACGCGGAGCCAAGAATTTACTCTTCGTTTCATTACAGTCTGAAGTGTCTGTTGCATTTTGATAGATGGTCGTTAGTTCGGTTGCAGTAATACTAACACTCACAGGCCAAATTAGGGCAGAAAAGCCTCATTAACGGTAATGACGTTAATGAGAAAGCTTACAAATGCTTTGCCCCTCTTCTCTGGTGTGATGCTTGTTTTTCTAGTGTCCCTCTGGGTGGCACTAAAGCTGATTCAGTCTTCCTTAGAAGAAGGGTTGGGGATGGGACAACGGGTGTTACAGCAAATCATTAACATCTTGAGGGCTTCACCTTGAGGAGCTTGGTGGTCTCTTCCTCTAAGATGTTTTTCCCTCTAAGTCTTGTGGCCACGTGGGGTGTCCCCAGCACGGAGGTCAGGCAGGTTGGGCACGAGCCCTTGGCAACAGGACACTTGCGATCAGAATGCTGTGGCCATGGCAAGCCCAGAGATGTCCTGAGACCCTGTGGTGCCAGGTCAGTGCCCAGTCCATGATCTTTTACTATATCAATGGCCAAAATCATGTTGGCAAACATTGGTTTCCACCTCCCAGGTTGGTCATAGTGGAGTCTTGGAACCATGTGACAGGTACTTAATAATTTATTACTCCCTAACTTTCAGGAGAACATAGTTTTTAATTTTGATATATGTACCATTTAGTGATTTAAATGGTGTTGGCTGATGGCTTTGGTTTGGATTTCACTGGTTTTGGGGACCATTCCTACTTGAATACCTGGCTGCTGGGGCTGATGGAGGCAGATCTGTGTCACAGGCAGTGGTTGGCAGAGGTGTATTGATCTGAGGTGGCAGAACGTGGTGCATCAGTGATGGAATTTTATTGGAAACATGTGCTTTTGTCTGCCTTGATAATTTTGATTATCCAGGGAAGTCTTTTTTGCGTAGAGCTGACCGGTGCTTACAAGGAGGATGCTTCTGTGGCTGGCTAACTGACATCTTTTGGTTTATTTTGGTTAATTTTTTTAAATTATTTTTTTTTAATTACAGGTTTGAGTCGTCCTCCCACGCTATTAGCATGAGTGCCTACTTGCGTGAGCAGAGAAGAGAACTGTACAGCAGAAGTGGAGAACTTCAAGGTGAGGAAATGGATAACGCCCCGGTTTGGGTAATTATCTCTTGCAGAAGGTTTGATACCTCGTCCGTGCTACCTTGGGGTATTAATACCTCTTTGCTTTGTGACACTGTCTTAAAGGGTTTCTCTCTGTTCCCTCTGCTTTTGCAACTAGAGGTCCAGGTCTTTAAAGATGCTTGAAAATGGTGATTTTGAAGAGCTGGACTGGTTTCTATTGCTTGTGGGCAAGTGCTGTGTATCCACAGAGAAGCGCTCCCTCCGCTGAGCGTGGCATCAGTTCATGGTGTTTTTCTGAGTGGTTTAACTCACAAAAAAAAGTTGTTTTTTAGGAGCAAAATCAAGGGAAGTTCTTAAGGCTGTCATGATAATGTGTAGCAGGATGATATTATTTTGTTTCCTCTATTCTAGGGTGTTTTGGAGTTTTTTTACTGGGCTAATTTTAAGAAGCAAATAATGCATTCTCTTCAAATATTGTAGTGATGAACAAGGGTTAAATTTCTCCTTGACATCTTACTCATGATAACTTTCTCTTGGCTTTTAATTGAGGTTGTTCTATAATTTACGAGTGAATTTTTGGATGACTTTGTGTTCCCTTCCTCCTTTTATAACTCAGCTGTCCTGGGCAACAAGTTAAACCCACAACAGCATGAAAAGAAGCCTTGAGCGTTCTTGTGGACAGGTTGCTTCATTTAAGTGAGTCCAAAGATGATCTTAGTATTGATAATTAAGGATAGAATGGCGATGATTAAGGATATTGATGGTAAAGGATAGAGTGATGTGCTCTGTGGTGAATATCCACATACTTCTGGATGGACTGTGAAGGAAGAATCTGAGATCAAGGTGGACTGAAGCTGGCAGTTGACCCCTCTATGGTCTGACAGCACACAGGAATAAAATAAAATAGAGATACTTGTCTTTGATAACATCACACTTTGTATACTCTTGGAAGGTGTTTAACTTAGAGCTTTTCGCCTTCTGAGACTCAAGTTCTCACTTTCAAAATCTGTCACGTGCTCTTGTGCCCAGGATCCAATGGGAAGAAGTTGCCTGGTTCAGCAGGATGCTGTAAAGGGGACACCGTGACATTGCACCAGCATTTTCTTCTACAAATGGGTGGTAGGATTGAAGTCATTACTTCCCCGTAGTTAATAGCTCTTTGCTACAAACTGCATGGGACAAATGTGAGTTCAAAGCAGAGGATTTTGGAGCTGTTAAGAGCTCTACGTTTGGAGCAGTGACGGGGCCATCACGGAGCCTGCACCACTTGCCTCAAAAATTTCAGGTCTTTTTGAGGTGATCCCTGTTGACCCTTTTGTTCCCAGTGGCCTCCACCCCCTGACCTGTTGTCGGTGTTGCCTTAAAAACACAGTAGGGGACAGTAGTGGTTCACCCCACATCTGTGTCCTCTTCCTTGTGGCTGAGACCTGGGTATTTTTGTGGTTACCGTTCCCATTGGGCTGAAACTTGAAGATTTGTTTTCATACAGCTCGTTTCCTGGGTTTGGAGCTGGTTGCTGGTGGGCACAGGGTTTGGAGCTGGTTGCTGGTGGGCACAGCCAGATTTCATGGAAGAGGGCCTCCTTATTGATACTGGACAAATCTTGAGACGACGGTGATCACGAGGGGAAGTTTGTGAGTGTTTTCAAGAGAGGAGGATGCAAAAGAGAACTATGGAGACTTCCAGCTGCCAAACCAGCGCAGGGTTGGAAAGAACAAAGCCTACGAGCTGACAAAGAAGTAAAGGAATAAATAGAAAAAAGGAAAAAATATGGGAATTAGTGTGGATAGGGAAAAGATTGCATTGCCCTTTCTGGATGACTTGGAAGAGCTTGAATGTGATGCAATAGGTGACAAAAAGTCAACGTAGGGAGTCAATAGGGACAATAGATGAGATGACTTTGCTGAGGAATCTTTACAGTTCAACCATCAAGAAAAGTTTCTCTTTGAACTTTATGTTAAAAATGTACTATCTTCTCTTTCTATTCTAAGCTGCTGTTCCCTTTTAGGTAGCTCATTAATCTTCCCAATCTCAGACCACAGCAAGATCTGCATTTTGATTTTCTTTCTTTTTTTTTTCTTTTTTTTAAACTCCTTTTAAAGAGAAATACAATTTAATTGTTCAATCAGGTTACTGGAAGGCAGGCATGTGACACTCTCTCTTCTCTGAATGCCACACGGTTTCTCTTCCCGACAGCCTTATCCACAGGGATGGTTTTTCAGCGGCAGCAGGGGCAGGGTGGCTTGTTAGGAAATCTTTTTTCCTGAAAAGATCTTCAAAGAAACATATGCATTAAGGAAAAAAAAAAAAAAAAAGAGAGAACTTATAAAAGTTTGGCTCCTGCCAACTTTTTGAAATAAGAATTTAATTTAAATAGCCTTAAAATGTGTGAAGATCAGAGTGATGCTTTGTCATTAACCTCTTTCATTTGGACGGAAATAGTGCTGTGCATAAGGCACACATTATCCCTCAGTGGGAGGACGGGACCTGCTGTAAGTGATTTAGAGGTGGAAGGATTAATTCTTGTGTCTTATTCCACTGGAATCGGAGGAAGAAGACTGGGGCCGTGTATTATTCCCTTGAAGTCGGACACGTAAGTTGTTTTGACAATTGCCATTAAAGAAAAGAAGGAAAAAACCAAAGAGAAGTACATAAGTGAGTATTTCCTTCTACACTACCATAGAGGTGGTGCCCCAGGTTGTTGTTGGAAGTTCAGTGTCAGAGGTAGTTTTTTTCTGTACAAAGGAAGAAATTATCATCATTAAGCTTCTTATTTCTCTTTTTTTTCCCCAGGAGCCCATCTTGGCCATGTCCTGGCTGGGGAATTTACATCTTTCTTATAGGAGTTCTACTCCCATTTGTCAAATAAGACATTCTTTTTTATAGACTGTCTTAAACAACGGGGGTTTATTTTAAAAGTTTATTCTGTGAGCAGCTGAATGACTGAAGCCTCATTCATCTTGGCTGTGTCTTCTCTTCTTCCTTAACTCCTTTACCTTCATCAGCCCCACTTCTCATGAGGTTCCAAACCTGTTTTATCCCCCATCGCTTCTTCTTTCTTCTCAGCACCCACCAGTGCCTGCTCTTGTCCCTGAACCACCCACAAAGCAAAAAGTGTGGCTTTTTTTAACCAGGGCTGGATGACATGAGGTAGGTAGCAGCCCCATGCCATGGAAGCAAACGTGCCGGTTGCCCCCTTGCTGGTAGGGTCCTACAGCCTGGAGACCTGACATCTCCTCACTGCAGCTTTTCCTTCCATGGAGACAGGTATTTATCCCGCTTTCCTCTGCCCGACTGTCATTTTTTCACAAAGCTTCTAAGAATTTACTCCTTTTAAGATCTATCCCTCTGCCATCTTTGGCAGAAACTGGCTCAGCGGCTTGATTATTGGGAGGACTGGACAACCCAGAAGATCAGATAACTCCTGTTTCTATCGAAAACTAGGTTAAAATGTGCTTTACCTCACTGAGCGGTGGTCGCTTGTGCCTTACTGGTGGAATGAATCCCATGTGTGCACCTTATTTCACTCCACCACTGCCTACAATTCCCAACTATTTATTGGGAATAATAGAAAAATGTGATTTCTTGCCATTGAGGGAGGTCAAGGACTGCAGGAGGGGACAGTGGATGGTGGCACAGGGGCGGTACAGTAAGGCAGGAGACGGTCTATAGTAGCACTGAGATTTTTGGTTGGTTTTTCAATTAAATTGGATATAATTGGTATTGGGAAAACATTATTTCAAGCAAAAATGAAGAGAAGGCCTACTGCTGTTCTGCATGGTGTCTGTGCACGTCTGGGTTTTTGAATTGATGTTCTGGTAATTTTCTTTAAAAGCCCTAACCCAAGTTTAAATTGCATTGTACTGAACATGGTACATACATGGTTTATGTACCTACATGATATATATGCTGTGTACACCTGCAAGGACTAATGTTCAGATGATCTGACAGCTTCCAGCGGCACAGTTTCCTTCCACAAGTATCTTGAAGACATTTTGTGGGGCTGGGGCAAAGGGGCAGCAACAGGAGTTGGATTCTGGAGATGCCATTCAATTAAAATAAAAAAAATAATTAAAAATTAATGATGAGACCCCATCTGGAGTCCTGTGTCCGGTTCTGGGTTCCCCAGTCCAGGAAGGACAGGGAACTGCTGGAGAGGGTACAGCAGAGGACCACCAAGATGATGAGGGGCCTGGAGCACCTCTCGTATGAGGAAAGGTTGAGGGACTTTGGGTCTTTTTAGTCTGGAGAAGAGAAGGCTGAGGGGGGATCTCATCAACACCTAGAAATACTCGAAGGGTGGGTGTCAGGAGGATGGGGCCAGTCTTTTTTCAGTGGTGCCCAGTGACAGGACATGAGGAAATGGGCACAAACTTAAACATAAGAAGTTCCACCTCAACATGAGGAGGAACTTCTTTCCTGTGAGGGTGGCAGAGCCCTGGCAGAGGCTGCCCAGAGAGGTGGTGGAGTCTCCTTCTCGGGAGATATTCCAAACCCACCTGGACATGTTCCTGTGGGACCTGCTCTAGGAGGACCTGCTTTGGCAAGGTGTGGGACTAAATGACCTCCAGAGGCCCCTTCCAACCCTGTAGCATACTGTAATTGTGTGGAAAAAAAATAATTAAAAAAGATTAAAGATATAAATGCAAACCAACAACAGTAATGAAAGGGACCATAAAGCTCATGGATGATAATCTTTATTTCAGAAGGCGCCTAATCTGAGCTGATGATTTTCCTCGCTCGTGGGTGGCCTCCTGTGCGTGGGGTTTGGAGACCTGGGTTTGGAAAGCTCTGAGGGCAGGAGAAAGTGGCCAGGCTCTGCGTTTCTTACAGCTGGCTGGTAATTTCTAGCACGGTATTACTTCATCAAAGGCGGTATCGGTTAAAAGCACCTTCTAGATACATCAGGTATTGTTTCAGAGTCCTGCGGCTGGAGGGAATCCGTGTAGCTGTATTCTCCGCTCACTGTAACGTGGCTTGGGTTTAGTTTATCAGCAGAAATGGGAAGAGACGTTTTTACACGCTGTGAAAATCTGAAAAGCCTGGAGGAGGCCGATCGGTGCGGAAAATAGCATCCGGCGTCTCTTATCTGCGCGTATCCAGGCCCTGGTGGTTCAGATGAAGGTCAGCTTTGCTGGTGCTGTACAGCTGGGCTGATTTTAGGAATGAAACGAGTGAAATATTAAGTGATCCCGAGCAGCTGGTCCTCCTAGGGATGTGAACAGGCCCCGCAGCTGCTCAACACCTCTTAAAATTTGCGCTTCTTTCTTCTTACACCCAGGAAGTTCAGCGCACTTGACTGTTAATTAAACTTCTTAGTGTCTTGGGGGAGTAGGGGTTTATTTAAATTGTGGATGTGGAAGGTGCTTCCTGCAGGAATCGCTGCCTGTAAGTGCTTTTGTGCCGTAAGAGGACTGAAAATATTCTTGGGATGTCATTATGCCTTTGGTTCGGTTTTTTCATTTGTTTTTTGTTGGAGTTTTGGTGGTTTTTTTTTCATAGAATCATAGAATGGTTCAGGTTGGAAGAGATCCTAAAGACCATCCTATTCCACCCTGGGCAGGGACACCGCCCACCAGACCAGGTTGCTCCAAGCTCCCTCCAAGCTGGCCTTGAACCCCTCCAGGGATGGGGCAGCCACAGCTTCTCTGGGCAACCTGGGCCAGGGTCTCACCACCCTCACAGCAAAGAAGTTCTTCCTGAGATCTCATCTTAATCTCCCTTCTTTCAGTTTATAACCATTCCCCCTCATCCTGTGGCTCTCCTTCCTCATCAAGAGTCCTTCCCCAATTTTTCTGGAGCCCCTTTAGGGACTGGAAGGGGCTCTAAGGTCTCCCTGGAGCCTTCTCTTCTCCAGGCTGAACCCCCCCAACTCTCTCAGCCTGTCCTCACAGCAGAGGGGCTCCAGCCCTCCCAGGGGCTCGTCGGCTGGACCTGTTCCAAGAGTTCCATGTCCTTCCTGTGTTAAGGACTCCAG
>VXBJ01004004.1:92261-123136 GCA_013400055.1 Nycticryphes semicollaris | reverse complement strand
ATGAGGAGGAACTTGTTTTGGGTGATGGTGTCAGAGCTCTGGCAGAGGCTGCCCAGGGAGGGTGTGGAGTCCCCTTCTCTGGAGACCTTCAAGCCCCGCCTGGATGCAGCCCTGAGTGATGTGCTCTGGGCAACCCTGCTTTAGCAGGGAGTTGGACTGGATCATTTCTAGAGGTCCCTTCCAACTCTGACAATTCCATCATTCTGTGAACAGGCTCTCTTTGCTTTCATGAACTCAGCCCACCTTTTCCCAGCAATGTGTTTTGAGACTCCTGCAGTGATTTTGTTTTTTATTATTATTATTTTTAAAACTATTCTAAATATTTGTATCCGAGGGAAGGAGGCAATGCGATTGCTTTCCTAGAGACATCATTATTTCTCAGTTCCTTTAAGCAAGCATGTGGCATTTGCCTTTTTTACACTATGTTTTGATCCCTTGCTCGTGTCTGAGGACTTATATTCCTGTTTATTAAAGGCTGACCTTGGCCAACCGTCAGGCTCTGTGAGAAAGAAACAGGGCATCGCCGTTGCTTCTAGAGAACACTTAAGGGTTTGGGGGGAGGATTATATCTCCCACTTAATTCTTCTCAAGTCTCAGGGAGATACGAGGTGTTGAAAGTCAGGCTTGGGCTGTGAAATCTCATCTTTGGCTCCTGTCGGGGATTTTGAGCTGGGTAAGGCAGTATGATTTGTGTTTGATAGCCGATCGATACGAGCTGACTGCTGTGAGTTCAGACAGGGCCGGTCAGCATCTCTGCAGGAGAGAAGGCAATCAGCCATCATCCACTTGCTTTACAAAATAACCACAAAATTGTTTTTACTACTTGTTTTTGAGCAAAATTGTTCATGAAAGCAAGTATTTGGGAAGTTCATCATTGCCACGTTCTAGGTCCTGGGTCTCTGTTGGCAGCACCTGCAGCTGTTGCATCCTTTTCTGCAGCAGCCACGTTATTAAGGCAGCTCACTCTGAGGGTGAACCTTCAATTTATCAGCACAGGTTGGCCCTCATGGAAGTCTGGCAGCACAACTCGGTTGGGCTTTACTCCTTGAGGTGGCCTTGTCAATGCACTCCAACCTTCAACCATGACATAATGGTATGCAGTTGAGATGGAACTTCTTATGTACAGGTTTGTGCCCATTTCCTCTTGTCCCATCACTGGGCACCACTGGAAAACGACTGGCCCCATCCTCCTCACACCCATCCTTTGAGTGTTTGTAGGTGTTGATCAGATCCCCCCTCAGCCTTCTCTTTTCCAGACTGAAAAAAACCAAGTCTCTCAACCTTTCCTCATCAGAGAGATGCTCCAGGCCTCTAATCATCTTGGTGGTCCTCTGCTGTACCCTCTCCAGCAGTTCCCTGTCCTTCTGGAACTGGGAAGCCCAGAACTGGTCCCAGTACTCCAGATGAGGCCTCCCCAGGGCAGAGCAGAGGGGCAGGATGACCTCCCTTCACCTGGTGTGGTCACACTCTCCCTGATGGAGCCCAAGATGCCATTGGCCTTCTTGGCCACCAGGGCCCATTGCTGGCTCATGGGCATCCTGATGTCCACTAGGACTCCCAGGTCTCCTTCCTCAGAGCTGCTCTCCAGCATCCTCTTCTTTGAGTCCTGTAGTGTCCAGGTTTACCAAAACTGCAATACATATCTTTCAAGAGAATATCTTATTCTAGAAAGAGATTTAAATATTATATATACATTTTGGAATGATTGCTTTATGGCACTGTATATAAATATTATTTTCTCTTTTAAAATCTGACCTATTAAATAGTGTAGCGTCCTAAGATGCTTTTAGGTGCTTATGTTTTATCATGAAATATTGCTGACATTGGGATTTTTAAGCTAATTTTTACTTCTTTTTATTATTTTTTATTTTTACTGTGGGTCAAATTCTTGTTGCCTTGTCTGTAATTTCTTTGTTTTCACCAACTTCACGAGCGAGACGGTAAATACATTGCTGAAACGTGGCTTTTATTTCTCCTGTTTGATAGCGTAGCTAATCTGAATTAAAAAAAAAAATAAAAAAAAAAAACCAAAAAGAAAAGAGAAAAAAGGAGGCAAATAGAATTTTTCAATGGAGGCAGAACTGCCTTCTTGCCTTTTTTGCAAATTTTATGCCTTCCAAGCTGAGATGTCTCCAGAAAGCAGTAAGATGTCACAGGGTACAGGGAATTACAGAACATACCTTGGGGGCGAGGATGGAGGCAGGAGCCATGTCTCTTCCTTTGTCTCGTACCTGTTCCGTGGGTAAAGAAGTGTTTAATCTCTGGCCCTGTCACTCTAACACCTCTAATCTGTGTTTGAAGGCCCTTAAAAATGCGAATCCGTTGTTTTTCAAGTAGCATGAAAAATGCACCGGGGACGGCTGTATTAGCATTTGGATTTTCTCCTTTGCCTTTGATGGATGGATATACACATCTTTTTCTTTTTTAATGATTTTTTTTCTTTTTACATAGAGGAGTTTTGGTTTTTCATCTTGATAATGTGGAAATGAAACTTTACAGTGACAGAGTAGTGGGCAGCTTTAGAAAGGCCCGCTTTCAAGTAGGGTTAAAGCCATTTAGGTGAGCATGAATTAACATTTCCCTTGTCTTGTAAAGGTCACCCTTTAATTGAGATTCACCGCGTTCAGTCCAAAGCCTGGGTTTCGAGGAGACCTCTCTTCGTGAAGAAGGCACAAATTGGCAGCATAATCTCATCAGAGGCTTAGCTTATATGGTAATAAATCATTCAATTCGAAGCTAACGAAACTGCCACGCAGCATAAAACGCACCAGATGCTTGAAAGACTTTCGTGGCTTTAGAGTTTGAATAACAGTTGGAGGATCTGTAGATGTCTTGGGTTTTTCCTAATAAGGAAGAAGTGTTGCGAAGAAAGCAATTCTTACCTAATTAAGGGGTGAAAAGATGACATGTTTAATTTCCTATTAGCTGCTATTCATTTTGTCCGACACGTGCGTTGAAGGTGTGGTGTCCTTATCCCATGTATCTGTTTGTGGCTGATACTCCAGAAATTACTGTGAACACACAAAATTTATATATATATATATATATATATATATATATATGGCAACAGCTTTCCATATATCCCTTACACCCTGCCTTTTCTAGAGAGATAAATGCGCGTTGAGAAGGTGATTCCCTCCTGCAAAATGAAGATGTAACTTTAATCAATGAAGCCATGTGCTTTAGATTTCTGAAGACACAAAGGCTAACGGTTTCTGAAGGGCTTTTGAGGCTGAGTGCATGAATTGTGGTTTTTCTTAATGTATCCCGCAGTACCGTGTTAGGGTATTTTAGTAGCTGAAGGCAGAAATATGGATATTTTCCAGGTGAGGAGAGTATCACAGAAGCAGGTTTTGCATCCAGTAATAATGTGAGTAGATGGGTAGGGAAAAGAGTATTTTTATGGAGGTTGGAGATGGAGAATGGGGACGCCTGTGAGAAACACCAGAGCTTTGAAGCCTCCTGTCACAGGCTTTTAAATCTCTATAATTTCCTGGCTTTCTGTTGTTGTTTCTGGAGCTTGAATGGAATTATCCATTCGGGAGTGCAGGTATCATGGTGAGTTGTTTGAGACTACACATGTTCCACCTGGAACTTGTGTGGAAATGTCCCTGTTTTGCTTTTGAGTGACTCAACAGGATTACAAAGATGATGGAGGGATTGGAGCATCTCCCTGATGGGGAAAGGCTGAGAGAGCTGGGACTCTTTAGCCTGGAGAAGAGAAGGCTGAGGGGAGACCTTCTTCATGCTCACAAGGATCTGAAGAGGGGGTTGAAGGAGGATGGAGCCAGACTCTTCTCAGTGGTTCCCAGTGACAGGACGAGGGGCAACGGGCACGAGCTGGGACACGGGAAGTTCCATTCAAAGATGAGAAAAAACTTCTTTAGGGAGAGGGTGTCAGAGCCCTGGCAGAGGCTGCCCAGGGAGGGTGTGAAGTCCCCTTCTCTGGAGACCTTCAAGCCCCACCTGGATGCAGTCCTGAGTGATGTGCTCTGGGCAATCCTGCTTTAGCAGGGGAGTTGGAGTAAATTATCTCTGGAAGTCCCTTCCAACTCTGATAATTCCATGATTTTGTGACTCAAAACCTGGCTTCTTGTGCCCTCCCTGTTTCACTTCTTGTTGTTTGGTCTTTTTCTTTTCACCATATCAAGGCCAGTAAGACCTGTGAGGACCTGGCCAGTTGACCAAATGCAAATGAAGCTCATGACTTTTGTGTCACAGTAGAGAAATTCCTCTTTTTGTGTTCCCTGTTGTGCCCATGTTCTATCAAGTGATTAAATAAAAGAGGTGGTGGCGTTTCTGAAGCACAAGAGGGGAGCCTCATTGTTTTAGTTCTATTAAAAGGTCCATCAGAGGAAGAAATCATAGAAGAACATGGTTTGCATGTCGGATACATAGAATCATAGAATGGTTAGAGTTGGAAGGGACATTAAAGATCATTCAGTTCCAACCCCCTGTCCTGGGCAGGGACACCTCCCACCAGACCAGGTTGCTCAAAGCCCCATCCAGCCTGGCCTTGAACCCCTCCAGGGATGGAGCAGCCACAACTTCTCTGGGCAACCTGGGCCACCTCTCACTACCCCTCACAGCAAAGAATTTCTTTCTAGTATCTAATCTAAACCTCCTCTCTTTCAGTTTAAAACCATTACCCCTCACCCAATTGCTCCACTCCTTGACAAAGAGTCCCTCTCCAGCTCTCCTGTAGGCTCCCTTCAGATAGTGGAAGGATACATCTTTAACAGGAGCTTGTTTTGGTTGTTAGGCCAATCCAGTTGGAACTGGATAATTTTGAAGGTCCCATCCAACCCAAACCATTCTTTGATTCTATGAATTTACATTTGTGCTCTGTGTATAGATTTTCTAAATTGTCCCAGTTCCATTGCCAGTCTTTTGAGCCACGGAGTTACCACAAACGGAGAGAAGTTGCTGAAATCAGGTATTTCTGTGCGTATTCTCCATATAAAACTCCTGCAGCAGCTTGAAGGAGGTTATTCTGAGTTTGCTGGAGAAGCTCAGGTTGATTCTTTTTCCTCTAAATACTCACTGAAGGTCTCATTAGTGTTTTCATATTTCATTGTAATTACTTAATAGTATAATAGCAAAGACTCGGTGCTCAGTAGCTGGATTCTCTTCCATAATATCAAAAACATTTGCAGTGATTGGGGACTGAGAGTGCATCTGTGCTCCTCTTTGGGCATTTTAATTGCACTGATCGTGTGGTTGTGTTTGACTTAATTGTCATCAGTCATTATTGGATGAGATCCCTTGCAAAAGCGCTGTGTGCGCTGGACCTCGATGGCATCGAGCAACGTGTGAACAAATGTGACAAATGGCACTTTCTTTGTCTGCTTAATGAATATGTAAGTGATTTCAAATGGCCTCTCCCCTAGACTCTAACTCTCTATTGCTTTGGTAATGGGGGATGTGTTGATATTATGTGGAAAAGCTCTAGTTCCGGAAACAATTGGTTTATCATGCCCTGGGTGCTTTATTTTTCCCCCTCAACAAGGTACGATGACAATTTGGCATCACCCCAGGTTAAAGACCGAAGCAGCACGGGCCCGGTGTGTGGTTACGCGATAATCGCTGTGCTTGGGGTCACTTCCCAGCCCCTGGAAATAAATCTCGGTTCCCTTTTAGCTACAGGGGAAACGTGAGGATTTACCTACACATCTAGGATTTACCTATAATTTTAGCCCTCCCTGCACTAAAAGTTACTTGCCCCCAGTAGTTGGTGAAATCTGAAGTCTCCAATAGTTGTCATGGGGCTGTGATATTAAATAATATTATAGTGCGTGTACCCAAAAGGGTGTTCTACATTTTAAAGGTAATTACTGTGCAAAAAGCAATCACGTGGAGATGTCCTTATTTTTTATGCCTGTTCAGTATTTCACCCCAAAAAGACCAGGCACCTTCTCGGTGACCTTGCAGAATCCTGACATAGAGAAGTATTTAGGTAGTATTGAAAGCAGTTGTAAAATCCCCACTATTAAAGTATCAGGTAAAAGGGTAATTTTACAGTTGGAAAAATGAATATGTAAGATGGAGTTAGAAAAGACAATTCTTAGTCTTGTCATCTCAGTGTTCCAGCCTAGAAACATACTGGGACATTCAGATGTCCCTTTGGGGGGCATGTGGTCACGTTAAGGGTTTCAAAGATGATGAGGGGCCTAGAACATCTCTCTTAAGAGGAAAGGTTGAGGGACTTTGGGTCTGTTTAGTCTGGAGAAGAGAAGGCTGAGGGGGGATCTGATCAAGACCTGCAAATACTTAAAGGGTGGGTGTCAAGGGATGGGGCCAGGCTTTTTTCAGTGGTACCCAGTGACGAGAGAAAATGGGCACAAACTTGAATGTAAGAAGCTCCATCTCAACATGAGGAGGGAGCTCTTTCCTATGAGGGTGGCAGAGCCCTGGCAGAGGCTGCCCAGAGAACTGGTGGAGTCTCCTTCTCTGGAGACATTCCAAACCCACCTGGACACGTTCCTGTGGGACCTGCTCTGGGTGGACCTTCTTTGGCAGGGGGGTTGGACTAGATGATCTCCAGAGGTCCCTTTCAATCCCATATCATCCTGTGATTCTGTTAAGGTGGTAAAACTGGACACTGAATCTGTGGGAAATATCTCTTCTGAAACATCTTCCAGAATGCTTTAGGTGTGGTGAAATTGTGCTTATAATAGAGCGTGTCTTGAGAAACGTCGTCAGGAGTCTCTATTGAATATGAAATTGTGCCTGAAGTTTGGTTTTGGTGTCTGTGCTCTTTAATATTAAAGTACCTAAAGCAGGATTTTTGGAAGCTTGGGGGCTTATATGGGGAAAAAAAAACAAAAAAGGAAAAGAAATTTCCTAATTGTGAGATTTATTGGTGTTCAGGAGAGAGGGGAAGAGGGAGGAAAAAGTCCTCCTGTGCCTAAATGAGCCTGGAATGGAAAGCTACTGCACTTGGTAAAGGAAGCAACTTTCTGTCGATGGAAGATCGGGTGGTGTCCTTCCGTGTGGTGTTTCTGCCTTTAGTTTTGGGGTTTTTTTTAACCTTTTGAATTTCTTTCTTAAGTGGAGGGGTGTGATGCAGGAAGCAAAAAGTAAGTAATTCACCAGCAGTGACTTCTTACATTACATCCCTTTCTGACTTAAACCAACCATTAGATATTTTTAAATCACAGAATCATTCAGGTTGGAAAAGACCCTTGGGATCATCGAGTCCAACCATCAGACCCACTCTACAAAGTTCTCCCCTACACCAGATCCCCCAACACCACATCTCAACCACTCTGAAACACATTCAGGGATGGGGACTCAACCACCTCCCTGGGCAGCCTGTTCCAGGGTCTGACCACTCTTGCTGGGAAAAATTCTTCCCTCATGTTCAGCCTAAACCTTCCCTGTTGCACCTTGAAGCCATTCCCTCTCCTTCTATCGCTAATTCCCTGTGAGAAATGCAGCCTTCGCCACCGAATCTGGATAACGATGTATTTCTTGAAACCTTTTTGCTTTCTAATTAGTTCCCTGGAAGAGAAGAGTTTAGGACTCTATTAACGCTAATAGCTGGCGCGTGTGTACATTAAGATGTATTTTAAGATACATTTCCATGTAAATATCTGACAGTTCTGGTGGTGTTAATACCCATCTGCTCTCCCTAATGGCTGAATTTGGGGCCGTGTTGGGTATTTCATGTGTCTGGAGGGGGGGGAAAAAAACCCCAAAGAACAAAACAGCCTCAACAAAAGGCCTTTCCTTACTTTGTCAGCTTCTTTGATAATGGAAGGAAGTCAAATGTTTATTTAGAGGTGCGATAAGGAGGTGCGCTGTGTCTGCATACCCAGGTGCATTGCTCTTTACAAACACAGTTGTCAGGCTCTAATTTTTAGTTTCAATAGACCAGTTTGGCATTAATATGTGAACCACACCAGATCGAGCACTTATCTCTACTGCTATATTGTGTCTGTAATTATATAGTGCCTTACTACCGGTATATTCTCTTTGAGTCAGTTTGGAATATAGAATAGTGTATTAAAGATAAAAGCCAGGGGTGGTTTTCACTAAAAATATTTATTATTTTTTTTTCATGGTTTTTTTTTTCCAGAAGTCAGGTATTTATAAAATTTATTTAATTGCTTCAGGGCTTATCTTGGTTTGTGCTCTAGTTAAACGCTCTGTATTCGCTCTTAGGAATAATTGTGGGTTGCTTGATCCTTTTTCAGAGCTGTGTTTTTCATGCAGCAGCAATGACTCCTCCGTACATTGGTGTGTCTGAGCTATTTGGAGTCAGACCCAGGGGCTTTGTGTTTGCAGCACCACGTGGGGTTCGGGGCAGGAGGAACCGGAGCTACTGGGCTGCGTGTAAATGGTGCCGGGCCATCGTCGCACCTTCATTTCCTTCAGTATCCTGGGGTCAGAATCATTTGTCTTGCTAAAAGGCTTTATTTTTAAGACCGTTTTTTGTAACTAGAGGATCCAATTCAGGAATTTAACAAAACGTCGCCCACTGTAGCTTGGCCTTTACCTTTGTGTGACAAAAGACGCTTGTCCTATTTCAGGTGCTACAACTGGAAAGGAAAAAAAAGAAGGAGAATAATTTTATTTTCTCCTGTTGAGCAGGGATAGAGCTCTGAAATACAGAGGTACTTCTGCTCGAAGGAGGAAGAAAATAACAGCATCTCTTGTCTGGGAGAAGAGCAGGTGCCCTATTCCCAGTCAAAATTTGGGAGAAAAAGGTAGCTGGAGGATTGCCAGCTCTTGGAACTGTGGCCTTTTCTACCACTGCTTTTACTCCTTTGGGAAAACTTGGTATTACGTTGAAAAATGACTTTGAGTAGTCTGAATATCTAAGGAGCATTGCAGAGTAGGTAGTATCTGCTAATATCTATAGTTGGAGCGTAGTTTGTGATTAACTCTTTGTCTGTTTAACACTTTATATCATAGAAAGGTTTGGGTTGGAAGGGACCTTAAAGATCATCAAGTTCCAACCCCCCTGCCCTGTGCAGGTTCGGGTTTTTTAATGTTAACTCTTGAGTCTAAACAACACTCTGGAGGTGTTGGTTGACAGGCAGTTGAACATGTGCCAGCAATGTGCCCAGGTGGTCAAGAAGACCACCAGCATCCTGGCCTGTATCAAGAACAGTGTGGTGAGTAGGTCTCAGGAGGTGATTGTCCCCCTCTACTCGGTACTGTTGAGTCCCCATCTCGAGTGCTGGGTCCAGTTTTGGGTACCTCACCACAAAAAAGACGTTGAGGTGCTGGAGCGTGTCCAGAGAAGGGCAACGGAGCTGGTGAGGGGTCTGGAGAATAAGTCTCATGTGGCGTGGCTGAGGGAGCTGGGGGTTTTCAGACTGGAGTAGAGAAGACTAAGGGGAGGCCTTATTGCTCTCTACAGCTCCCTGAAAGGAGGGTGTAACCAGGGGGAGTTGGTCTCTTCTCCCAAGTCACAGGCCATGGGACAAGAGGAAATGGCCTCAAGTTGCTCCAGGGGAGGTTCAGACTGGATATCAGGAAAAGTTTTTACACGGAAAAGGTTATTGGAATGGGCTGCCCAGGGAAGTGGTTGAGGCACCGTCCCTGGAGGGATTTTAAAAGACAGATTGATACAGTGCTTAGTGACTTAGTTCAGTGATGGGTTATTGTTTTTTATCAGAGTTAGGTTGATGGTTGGACTCGATGTTCCCAAAGGTCCTTTCCAACCTAGACAATTCTATGATTTCTAAATTTATTACATCAGGAAAGCAGTTGTTATTAAGTGACAGAAGGAATATAGTAATTAATTTCCCTTTTTACTCACTGGATTAAATGAAATCCATATTAGTCCCAGCTGGTTTCATTTTTTTCACTGTTCTGGTGGGTTACATTGGAAAGGTTCTGAGCAAAGAGCTGTTGGGTTTATGTGTTGGATGAGGCACCTTCTCAGACTGTAGGAAATCAGTTCCCTGTTGGGAATAAAACCTTATTCACAGTAGAGAAAATTCTCCTTTTTAACTTCGCTTTCAGTCAGTCCTTTTCCCTTTACTGGGTTGTCGGAGCTTCCGAATTAGTCTAAAACAAGCATAAACCATGTCTTATGCGCTGAGAAGGGTCATTAAAACTAAGTAATGCCATACGATTGAATTAAATGTGGGGAAAGAAGATTGAAACCTCTTTCTCTCCGTTTTAATAGGAAGTTGATGCAAATGGCAGCGGATAAGCAAATTATAAAACATTTTGATGAAAAAGCGGCAAGTTGGAGTGATAGGTTGGATTGTCTGTATGGGAAGTTAATGACACAGTTATGAAGCGGAACGAGGGGATGGATGTGGTGGTTCTAATACCAGGGAAATTAAGCAGGTTAATTCCAGGCCTTGATGCAAGATTCCATTACTCTGCACCCTGAGTGCAGATTATTACAGTTGTCTAATGTGTTTAACCCACCTAGTGCTTTCTGGTGGTGCTCGTGCAGCAAACCAAAGGGTGGAAGTGTTTTGACTTCATTTTTTCCCCTTTTCTTCTTAGAAATGTGGAAATTTTTTTAATTGGGGAACAGCCATGTACAGTGCACTCAGAGTCCAGTGGCTGGTGCTCCCATGGAGAGCACAGCAGGGATTTCATCTGGAAGGTTTACTCAGAGAAAGTTGCTCTGCTTGGCTTCCAGTCTGTTTTCCAGTATCCTCTTGGTTATTTCTGTTTGTTACTAAGATGTTTCTTCTGTTTTTTATTTTTAGAACTAGCAAAGTTTGCAGGTAAGCAGAATGTAAAGGCGTTGGAGAGACTTTTGCTTTGCCTGGTAGGTGTTAGTCCGCCCTCCTCGGTTGGTGCTGGTTGGACACCATCCAGTCTTCTCCAGCCCACGATGTAGGTGGGAGGAAGAGAATGAGGTTGTGTTGATCCTGCTTGAACCATCCATTAGTTGTTGACAGACTTTCTTCAGCTGAGGGCTCTGCTATCGATACTCACAGAATCAAAGAATGGTTTGGGTTGGAAGGGATCTTAAAGATCATCCAGTGCCACCCCCCTGCCCTGGGCAGGGACACCTCCCACCAGACCAGGTTGCTCCAAGCCCCATCCAACCTGGCCTTGAACCCCTCCAGGGATGGGGCAGCCACAGCTTCTCTGGGCAACCTGGGCCAGGCTCTCACCACCCTCACAGCAAAGAAGTTCTTTCCAGTACCTCATCTAAACCTCCCATTTCAGTTTAAAACTCTTCCCCCTTGTCCTTTTGCTCTCCTCCCTGATAAGGAGTCCCTCTCCATCTCTCCTGTAGCTCTAAGGTCTCCCTAGAGCCTTCTCTTCTCCAGGAAGACCCCAACCAACTCTCTCAGCCCTCCCAACATCAAAAGCCCTTGGATCATCAGCTTCATAGTGAAGCAACTCTGCAGTTTTCTAGGATGGCATGTGCCTTTGTAAGAGCAGAATTCTTTTAACATTTGTCATCCCAGTGCCACCGAGGAAACGAGCAGGAGGAATCCTGTTAACCAAACCCCTGGAACTCCCTTGCTTTCTGCTGTCGCTGTCAGTGATACCTGCACAGCACCACGGCTTTTGGGCAGGCATGCCCAGGTAAAATAGTTTGGGAGTTAACAGGGGGTTGTGTTTAGCATGGACAGAAAAATGGTCCCTTTTTCTCTTTGCTGAACTGGTTAAGCGTGGCTAAGGGAGAAAACCAGTGACACACGTCTGTATTTGTAGGCAACATCAGTAGGAATCACAGTTTACCAAAGAACAGGACAGTTACGGCTTTGCCAAGTTTTACGTAAGTTCTTCTCAATGTAGACCATGATAATGAAAATTCTTCCCATTTCAAGTACCATCAGTCGTAGTACACGGAGAGACGGTGTGCCAGAAAACAGCTGGTTCCTCTGGAGACCTGGGCAAATGAGACATCATCTTCTTATCATCTGTTTGCCTCAGCCTGTTTGGGAAGGTGACACGACTAAATGCTCGTCCACCTCTGTGTTTTAAAAGACACTTCTATTATTAGAAAGTTTGGGGAAGAGAAAATTGAGGGGGGATCTCATCAACACCTAGAAATCCTTAAAGGGTGGGTGTCAGGAGGATGGGGCCAGTCTTTTTTCAGTGGTGCCCAGTGACAAGAGGAAATGGGCACAAGCTTGAACGTAAGAGGTTCCATCTCAACATGAGGAGGAACTTCTTTGCTGTGAGGGTGGCAGAGCCCTGGAAGAGGCTGCCCAGAGAGTAATTTCCATCTCTGGAGACATTCAAAACGCACCTCGACACATTCCTGTGCAATCTGGTCTGGGAGGACCTGTTCTGGTAGAGGGGTTGGACTAGATGATCTCCAGAGGTCCCTTCCAAACCTGTATCATTCCATGATCTGTGATTTCTAACCTGAAGTAGCCTTAACATTAATCTTTTATTAAGTGGCCTGCTCATTTTAATCGTTTTCAAATTGTCACACATCACTAGATTCTTGTTTCCTTTATTTCCTCACTTGTGTCACTAGCCAGATGCATTTTTGAATGTTCTTGAGAGCACCATCTCGGTGGTTACAGGTATCTGTAATGTAAAGAAGTAGAACTGATTGAAGACTGGTTTGAGAGTGACTGGTAACTTCTAAGGAAAGTTGGGCCACGGTTGTACAAGACTTAAGGGAAACTATAATGAATATATAGAAACAATAATGAATATATAGCCTCTTCTATGAAGAAAGGCTGAAAGAGTTGGGATTGTTCAGCCCGGAGAAGAGAAGGCTCCAGGGAGACCTTATTGTGGCTTTTTGACACTTCAAGGAGGCTTATAAGAAAAATAGGGACAGACTTTTTAGTAGGGTCTGTTGCAACAGGACAAGGGACAATGGCTTTAAACTAAAAGAGGGAAGATTCAGACTAGATATAAGGAAGAAAGCTTTTACTCTAAAGGTGAGGAGACATTGGCTTACCTAGAGAGGTGGTTGATGCCCCCTTCCTGGAGGGGTTCAAGGCCAAGTTGGACGGGGCTTTGAGGAACCTGGTCTGGTGGGAGGTGTCCCTGCTTGTGACAGGGGGGGTGGACTAGATGCCCTTTAAAGGAACCTTCCAACCCAAACTGTTCTATGATAATCTCTGTATACTCAGATTGTAGTGTGAACAAATAAAAATATAACTGGCACTGAATGCAGGCAGAAAACATTAATTTGAGAAAAGCCTTCTTTTTCCGTTAGTACAACTTAAATAAGCAGATGGGAATAACACACAATTAGGCTGCCATACAGACTAGACCTTTTTTAATGACTGTCTGCAAAGACACTTCCTTGAGAAGAGTATAAATACCTCTTTTAATAACCAGACAAGCTGCTGGGTGTCAAGGATTAAAAATACCAAATAGTAGTGTTTCTTTTAACTGGATCTATAGTTGTGTTTTTTCCCTTACTCTGATGGCGGATGGAGAAGTGTCTTCTTGACAAAGTCTGGAATATGGGTTATGGTTTTGGGGGTAAGGGGATGGAACACAGCTTCTCTGATGTTTAATTTAGTCCCTTGTTGTTTTGATTTCCCTGATGACAACAAGCAGCAGCTCCGGAGGCGTGTACTTCCCATTATCACCACTTAGTCCCAGTCCGCTCCTTGGCTGGGTGGCTTGTAATTGTCACTGGCTTTTGGGGAGAGCAGCCAGGAAAGTTGGTCTCTTGAGGATGGTCAACAGAACAGATGGATGGACATGGGGGAAACATAAATGTGACACAACAGCATATTGAGCACGAAGGAAAATGTCTTCAAAGAACATCGTGCTTTAGGACAAAATGCAACCTTCCTTTAAGAGTTATTCCAGCACAGAAATATCTTCTGTCATTTTTTTCTTCCTTCTTTTTTTTTTTTTGTGATCAGCCGGTCCCTGGTTGAGAACTTCTTTCCAAGGCTTTGAAAAATCATCATTTGGATAAATCTAATAAGTACTGGCAATTTGGATGCAAACATTTTGTCGTTTTCCTGTTTTAAAAGTGGAACCTGACTTTCAAAGGCTCTTGACTGACCTAATATAATTTAAAATACTTCCATTTCCCCTCAGTGTATCAGAAATTTCACGAAACGCCCTTCGTGCTGTGATGTACCTGTGGAGGTGAGGCCGAGCCCTTGGTTGATGTAGAAATGGGGGGGAAATGGCTTTTCTTTAGTTGTGGTGCTGGATCTTTTAAGAAATACAGGTACAGCTTCTCAGTGTCACTGAGGGAATTCACCAAGTGGTAAAGCCAAAAGTCAAGACTTGAATAATTTTTCACCTGAATTTCTGGTGTATGTGTGTCAGTTCGCATCCATCAGGATTGAGTTTTATGGAGGGAAGCAGGGTGGACTCTACTATAGTACTGGAGAGGGCTATGGAGATGATGAGGGGACTAGAGCATCTCTCTGATGAGGAAAGGCTGAGGGATTTGGGTCCTCTTAGTCTGGAGAAGAGAAGGCTGAGGGGAGGATCTCATCAGCACCTATAAATACTCAAAGGCTGAGTGTCAGGAGGATGGGGCAAGTCTTTTTTCGATGGTGCCCCGTGACAAGAGGAAACAGGCACAAACTTGAATATAAAAAGTTCCATGTAAAGTTGAGGAGAAACTTCTTTACTGTGAGGGTGGCAGAGCCCTGGAAGAGGCTGCCCAGAGAGGTGGTGGAATCTTCTTCTCTGGAGACATTCCAAACCTGCCTGGAGAAGTTCCTGTGGGACCTGCTCTGGGTGGACCTGCTCTGGCAGGTGTTTGGACTAGATGATCTCCAGAGGTCTCTTCCAACCCCATATTATTCTTCAAGAGACTTATCTTCTTAAGGAATTTCCAGGGTACATAACTACGAGGCTTTGAGATAACAGGATGGTGTGTGATTTATTAAATGACAAATCTACTGCTCATCACCAAAAAGAAACACTGGCTGAGAACAAATGTCCGTAATTATGTGTGTATCAATGCCCTGCCTTGCCTCTTGGTGAGAAGGACATGAGTTGAGTTATTCCTTCAGGGATGTTCATCAGAGGTCTCTTACCTTGACCTTCCATTTTTTAAAAGATACTTCCCGCAACTTCATATCCTGGAGCTCTCTCTATCCCTGCGGTGTTTTTTGAGGGCCCAAAAGACCTTGGGAACTGGGGAGTACTGATAGGATTGGGAGACTGGAACACCTGGACAAACAGAACTGAGCTTTCTTTAGAAATTTAGCTGAAAGTGGAGGATGGTGCTATGGCTCTTTGACTTAATTAACAAGTTTCATATAAAATACATAAAGAGGCTTTTCCTTAAGTTTTTGTCAATGCTTACAGGAGAGAAGCGAAGACAAAAACCAAATGTTTTTTAGGGTGAGGGAAGAGAAGAGGTGGTTGCTGGCACTGGGTTGGTGTGGAACCAGGGTATCTGTAGAGATGGTTGATCATGAAGCACAAGTGCTGTGAAACCTTTCACATCTCCTGGGGTCTGTCCTGCTCTTCTGGAGCAGGTGACCTTAGAAACAGACAGAACCAGACTTCTTCCAACAAGGTGGTTTTGAATTAAATAGATCAGATACTGCTGTTAGGGATTGTTCAGGAAACCATATACTGTGTCTGAGCAGCTTTGGAGTCCTCAGCATAAGAAGGAACATGGACCTGTTGGAGTGGGGCCAGAGGAGGCCATGGAGATGGTGTGGGGGCTGGAGCACCTCTGCTGTGAGGACAGGCTGAGAGAGTTGGGGATGTTCAGCCTGGAGAGGAGAAGGCTCCGGGGAGACCTTGGAGCCCCTTCCAGTCCCTCAAGGGGCTCCGGGAGAGATGGGGAGGGACTCTTCATCAGGGAGGGGAGACATAGGACAAGAGAAAATGGTTTTAAACTCAAAGAGGGGAGATTTAGATTAGATACCAGAAGGAAATCCTATCCTGTGAAGGGTGGTGAGGCACTGGAACTGGTTGCCCAGAGAAACTGTGTTTGCCCCATCCCTGGAGGGGTTCAAGGCCAGGTTAAGGGGGCTTGGAGCAACCTGGTCTGGTGGGAGGTCTCCCTGCCCAGGGCAGGGGGGTTGGAACTGGATGATCTTTAAGGACCCTTCTAAGCCAAAGTGTTCTCTGATTCTGTATCAGAAAAAGACGTACTTTAACACCAAAGTAAGGCACAGGGCAAAGGTGGTTTCGATAGCAGCTACGTGGGCTCCAACCTTTGCCCATAATTATTTCAGCTGCAGCAGTTCTCCGAACCCAGCTTGTCAGGAGCACCTTAACCAAAGCATTTAAAAATAACCGAATCCGTGGAGATGATGAGTGAGGAAACTGCACGTTTTGTCTATGTTGGTTTCTGCTCCCAGTTGATATCCCGGAACTGACACTTTGATTCACTGGTTGACCATGATCTTTGCTTTTCTCCACTCATCAGATGAACAGCCGTGTGGGTTTCATAGCCTTTGTAAGAGGGACTTGCCTGCGAGACAGTTGGTGCTGGGTTATTTCAGAGAAGCCCTTTGCTTTTTGAGCCCAGCTGCTGCTGTTAGGTTAATGTTTTCACAGCTCAAATCAGCTGTGGAAAATTATTTCCCTGGTGAGACCCAAGACATCTCAGTATTTTCAGCTCTGCTCAGAAATTTCAGGGTATTGGAGAGGAGAAAGAGCTGAAAAAGCCCTGTTCTTTGACAGGATTAGCAAATATTTCTGGTTTCTGAGAAGCAGGAGCTGTATGTATTTGTTTGGCCCTTTTCTATTTGATACCTACATCTGATATTCTGGACGTTTATGGATTCATTTGCTTTGTCTGACTTTCGAAGGAGACAGCCATCTGTTACTGGTAATGTTACTGGATCACCCTTCCAAAAAGAAAAGGAGAGTTTGCTTGTCGTCTTCCATTTGTAGTAGCTCATTAATTAAAAATGTATATATATAGAGAGAGAGAGAGAGAGAGAAACATAATTTGAAATCAGGGAACTGTCAGAGTTGGAAGGGCCCTCTAGAGATCATCTAGTCCAACTCCCCTGCTAAAGCAGGGTTGCCCAGAGCACATCACTCAGGGCTGCATCCAGGTGGGGCTTGAAGGTCTCCAGAGAAGGGGACTCCACACCCTCCCTCGGCAGCCTCTGCCAGGGCTCTGACACCCTCAAAGGAAAGAAGCTTTTTCTCATCTTTGGATGGAAGTTCCCATGTTCCAGCTTGTGCCCGTTGCCCCTCGTCCTGTCACTGGGAACCACTGAGAAGAGTCTGGTTCCATCCTCCTTCAACCCACCCTTCAGATACTTGGAACCATGAATAAGGTCTCCCCCCAGCCTTCTCTTCTCCAGGCTGAAGAGTCCCAGCTCTCTCAGCCAATACATTAATCCGTGTGTGCACTATAGCTTGGATTGTATAGGGGAGGGCAGGGCCACGGCAGAAGTGAACGAGGAAGTTCAGATCTGGCTCAGCAGAAAAGTAAGACCACGGAGAACTGTCAGACACTCTAAATAAATGGTGCTGGGGAGAAGGGAAAGGAAGGAGAGGTGAAGCTTTTCTTCCAGTGCTCATCACTTAGAATCATCTCTACCATAGCTTGAACAGTTGCATCTCTTCGAAGTGAAGGGCAAAAGCCCCAAACCTCTTCATCTTCTGTTTCTCAGACTTTGTTGATGGGTCATCTTCCCCACTTGATTGCCTTGACAGCTTCTCATCCAGCTGATAAATGAGGGCTGCATTGTTTTTATTATACTCCAATATGTTGTCTACTGTGCTCTTAATGCTTCGTGGCAGGAGAAATTCAAGCTGTGTCTAATGCAGGGAATCACTGAAGTGTCCAAGAGGCCCCAGAAGCAGATGTGAGGTATCTGATTTTCTCAGCTTGTTAACTTATATACAGAAGATAAAAATGAATCTTTTTGCTTCAGAAATTCTGGAGGTTAAAGCTGTGTATTCATTCTGACAGCTGGCGGAGAGGCTTTGTAAATCATTAATGAAATAGTGAGCCAGGCTCCTCTGGAATCCCTCATCTCACGCCTTCAGTGTCATGTCCAGAGGAACTAAGCATTGTTCCGCTTGTCTTCATCTGGGAAAAGGACACTCCTTCAGACAGGAAATACAGGAGATCATAGAATCATAGAATGGTCCAGGCCGGAAGGGACCTCTAGGGTCATCTAGTCCAACCTCCCCACAGTCAGCAGGGACACCCCCAACTACACCAGGTTGCCCAGGGCCTCGTCCAGCCTCCCCTTGAATATCTCCAGGGAAGGGGCCTCAACCACCTCCCTGGGCAACCTGTTCCACTCTTCCACCACCCTCAGAGGAAAGAACCTCTTCCTAATATCCAGCTCTTCTCCAGCTCTTCTCCAGCTTGAAGCCATTGCCCCTCGTCCTGTCACTGCAGGCCTTTGTAAAGGTACTGGAAGGCTGCTCTTAGGTCTCCCCTCAGCCTCTCTTCTCCAGGCTGAACAACCCCAGCTCCCTCAGCCTGTCCTCGTAGCAAAGGTGCTCCAACCCCCTGATCATCTTTGTGGCCCTCCTCTGGACCCGCTCTATCAGGTCCATGTCCTTCCTATCTTGAGGGCTCCAGACCTGCCCACAGGACTCCAGGTGAGGTCTCACCAGAGCAGAGCAAAGTGGCAGAATCACCTCTCTGGATCAGCTGGCAATGCGTCTTTTGATGTGGCCCAGGATGTGATTGTCCTTCTGGGCTGCAAGCACACACTGCCTGCTCATGTCCAGCTTCTCATCCATCAGCACCCCCAAGTCCCTTTCTTCAGTGCTGTTTTCTGATACTTCATCTCCTAGTCTGTACTGATAGTGAGGATAGAACCTCTTCCTAATATCCAGTCTAACTCTGCTCTTCTCCAGCTTGAAGCCATTGCCCCTTGTTCTGTCACTGCAGGCCTTTGTAAACAGACCCTCCCTGGCCTTCCTGTAGGACCCCTTCAGATGTTTTATATTTCTCTCCCAGTATTTAGAATCATAGAATTGTCTACGTTGGAAGGGGGCTTTCAGATCATTGAGTCCAACCATCAACCTGAAGCTGCCAGAACCCACCACTAACCAGTGTCCCTCAGCACCACGTCTGCCCGGCTTTTAAATACCTCAAGGGTTGGCGACTCAACCACTTCTGGGCAGCCCATTCCAAGGCTTAAGAACCCTTTTGGTGTAGAAATTTTTTTTCCTAATATCAGTTCTGAACTTGAGGCTGTTTCCTCTTGTCCCATCCCCTGTTCCTTGAGAGAAGAGACTGACCCGCCCTGGCTACACCCTCCTTTCAGGGAGTTGTAGAGGACAAGAAGGTCTCTCCTCAGCATTCTTTTCTCTAGGCTGAACACCTCGAGCTCCCTTAGCTGCTTCTCATTAGGGCTCCAGACTTATTAGCTCTTATTAGAGCTCCAGACCCCTGACCAGCTCCATTGCCCTTCTCTGGACACACTCCAGCACCTCAGTGTCTTTCCTGTCATGAGGGGCTCAAAGCTTGACACATTTTGGTGGCAAGTCCTGTCATATATTTCTGTACCACATGTGTTCTTGCCCCTTTAGGGGATATCTTCTTCTGGTAACCCTAATGATCAACCCAGTTCAGATAAACCAGACCTTCGCCCAGTTGTCTTTCCGTTTGCTTTTGATGCTCAATTATTTGTCCTATGACTTAGGATAGTTGATGATTGTTAGCAAAGTGCCTCACAAAGATTTGTGAAGCCAGGGTGATGTTATTCCTGCTTTATAGTTGGGCAAAAAGAAAATTGGGTGACGACAGTTAATGGAGCATTCTAGCAGTGCGTGAAATCCTTAAATGAATTAATGAATTCCTTCCTTAAATTAAGGCACTGGTAGTACAGAGCTTAGCACAGGCTCATTTTGGCTGTTTCCAGAGAACTTTGCAGCCTGTGGAAGTCCTCTGCTTCCAGCCGATCCTTTCACCGATGGTTGGCTGAAAGTGGGGTTTCTAAATCCCTGCACTGTTGTTACTGCAGCAGTGTCGGCATGGTTTTAAGCCAGAAAGATTTTGAAGACCTAGAAAAGAACTGTGTGCCTGTCATTTTGATTTCCAGTTCTTTATCACCAGCAAGTACTAAGTAAAGAAAAATTTAAAAAATTTAAAAAATAAAGAAAACTTACAAGAAAATACTGTTTTAACTCACGGTACGTTCAAATAATGTCTACTTGTCCATTAGTAAAGTCTTGTTCCATCCACTATTAAATATTTGCCTTGCTTAATTTGCTCACCTCTACCTGATGTTGACGTGGTTTACTGGGTGTAAGAGTTCGTAGATGTTCTTAGAACTTCCGGTGATGTTTTTCTCCACCTCCTTTGGTGATGTCGACGTGGGTTACGGGGTATAACAGTTCGTAGATGTTCTTAGAACTTCCGGTGATGTTTTTCTCCACCTCCTTTGCTGTTGGAGTACCTGCTTCCATTTTATTCTTACATCAGTTGCTGTGACAAGTACAGAGATGGGCCATAGCTCCATTTTAATTCCTTTGTCAACTCGTGGAGTCCAGTGTTGGAGTCAAAATGGTATTAAAAGACATATTGTTTACATACCTTGACACTTTTATCAAAAGGTGTGTTTAGAAGTACATAGCAATGAATACATAGCAATGAATTCCCTTGCTGGGAAGCTGTGGGGTTTTTTCCTCCATTGACAGTGTTCAGTGGAGAGAAACAACTCTACCATATGTGCACAGATTTTAAATCAGATTTGTTTCTTTCCCAGGTATATCAGATGACCTGGGACCATAAATACATACATCACTAATTGCCATTTTGACTCGGCTCACCCTGCATCCATTCTGGCCTGCTTTGAGTAACGGCTATTGCATGGACCAGTAGAGCTTGGGATTGGTGATTTATATCACCTGAAAGCAGCTGGGAAACCCTGTTTTCACATATTATAAAGCATTAGCCTCTGACCCTGCAGGTTTGTGATGTATTAGCAGCTAAAAGCATGCCAGAGCTGACGTGTGGAGGGGAAGGAATGCAAGAAAGCAATCAGAGTGATAGAGCAGTCATATTTCATAGTTGGGGTGTCGACTGGTTTTCAAACAGCAAAGTTCAGGGGCTTATCAAGAGGTTTTCAAAGCTAATAATAGTAAAAAAAATACAGAAAGAGTCAGGTGACACCCACGTTGATGGGTTGTTTCGCGTTCAGGTTACTATTCTCCATTTTTTTAAAGAACCAGAGAATGCAGGAGTCTTGGAAGCATAAAGACTTCTAAAAATAATAAATTCTGTAGAGAATTATCGTCTTTCTAAACAATACTTTATATGTGTCTGTCCTGATCTGAGAAAGAACCAAACCTAAAGCTTTTGTCAGGGTGGGAGAGCTGGTTGCTCAGGTGAAACATTGGATTTGAGCATGAAGATTGAGTCTGTTTCCAGCTGATGCTGGTTTCATGTTGGACTTCAGGATCATAAGTGGCACAGAATTTAGTTGGAGGTCTTTAACAAGTGGGGTCCCCCAAGGGTGAGTGATGGGTCCAGTCCTCTTCAATATTTTCATCAATGAACTGGATGAGGGGATGGAATGTGCCCTTAGCCAGTTTGCTGATGACACATAACTGGGAGGGGTGGCTGACACACCAGAAGGCTGTGTTGCCATCCAGCGAGACCTGAACAGGCTGGAGAGTTGGGCAGAGAAGAACCTCATGAAATTCAATAAGGGTGCTGCATCTGGAGAGGAATAACCCCCTGCACCAGGATAGGTTGGGGGTGACCTGCTGGAGAGCAGCTCTGAGGAAGGAGATCTGGGAGCCCTGGTGGACACCAGGATGCCCATGAGCCAGCAATGGGCCCTGGTGGCCAAGAAGGCCAATGGAATCCTGGGCTGCGTCAGGGAGAGTGTGACCACACCAGGTGAAGAGAGATCATCCTGCACTTCTGCTCTGCCCTGGGGAGGCCTGTCTCGAGTCCTGTGTCCAATTTTGGGCTCCCCAGTTCAAGAAGGACAGGGAACTGCTGGAGAGAGTACAGCAGAAGACCACCAAGATGTTTAGAGGCCTGGAGCATCTCTCTTGGGAGGAAAGGCTGAGGGACTCGGGTCGTCTTAGTCTGGAGAAGAGGACGCTGAGGAGGAAACTCATCAACAGCTGTAAATCCTTAAAGGGTGGATGTCAGGAGGATTGAGCCAGTCTTTTTTCAGTGGTGCCCAGTGACAGGACAAGAGGAAACGGGCACAAACTTGAACATGAGTAGTTCCATCTCAACATGAGTAGGAACTTCTTCACTGTGAGGGTGGCAGAGCCCTGGAAGAGGCTGCCCAGAGAGGTGGTGGAGTCTCCATTTGTGGAGACATTCAAAACCCACCTGGAGATATTCCTGTGAGACCTGCTCTGGGTGGACCTGCTTTGGGAGGGGGTTGGACATGATGATCTCCAGAGGTCCCTTCCAACCCCATATCACTCTGTGATTCCATAAGTCAAGGCCTTTAGGGCAAGTCCTTTAGGCAGGTCCTGGTAGCTTCGTGCCTCTTGTACCTCCGACTAAGACTCCGTGTTTGCAAGGCAGTTGAACACAAGAACCCGGAGCTTGATTTAACAAGATCCTGTTAGCTTAAGATTTAATTCTGAATTTTTAAAGGGTATTTCAGCAAGGGAAAGTGACACGTGCATTTCATTGTGGTGAAAAGCCTGGAAATAGCAATTCTGTACAGAATCTTTTTTTATTAATACTGTGGTGAAAATGGGTACTTAAAGTCTCGCTGACGATACCAGCCATTCATAGAAGGAGAAAGTGTCAGGTGGAAACTTAAATGTTATTCTGCGTTCTCTACTATAAATACAGTTTAAAATCTAGGGCACTACAAATGAATCCTGTCACCGACCTCTAGGAAGCTCTAAGCTGTGGCTGCCCCATCCCTGGAGGGGTTCAAGGCCAGGTTGGATGGGGCTTGGAGCAACCTGGTCTGGTGGGAGGTGTCCCTGCCAAGGGCAAGGGTTTGAAACTGGATGATCTTTAATGTCCCTTCCAGCTCTAACCATTCTATGATTCTATGTTTTGGTAACAGACAAAGTTTCAAAGGAGAGAGGAGGCTTCGGACTCCAGTTGTGGAGAAATAACTGAGATGAGGCTCTTTGCTGCTGTTAATTTTGACAGATAAGGAGCGTTTAAATCTCTGCTTTGCATTGTGCACTCAATATATGAGGGTATATATACAAAAAAATTAACCTATTTGTGTGATAAACAATATTTAGGAGAGAAGAAGCCGTTCCCTTCGCTTTTCCTATGTTTGTCTCTTTTCTTGATGGAGTTCTGTGTTCTGGGCCTGTGGTTACACTGGGGCTGCTGAAGAAGATCTTGAATGCAGTGAGCACAAGTCTAATTGTTTTGTTCACTAGAGGCAATAATTGGCTTGTTCAGAAGTAACGAGATAATTCAGATGTAAATTCACTTTTGAGAGGGGAATTCTAATAATGGATCATCCAGGAAATTATATCATGAATGAAAGAATATTTTGTTTATAAAAGGGACAAGTAATGTAACCACAGAAGGTGAGGGCCTTTTCAAATATTTCACAGCTGGAAAGAAAATCTGGGAGATTGCTTTTGACTGCTGAATAAACGCCGTATGTTCTGAGGGTTTTAACAAGACTATTACCGGGTGAATAAGTAGCTGCAGCATTCGCAGAAGTTCTCTGTGGACAGGGCTGGGGTTGGTGGAGAAGAAATTTTTGGAAGAGAGCATGAGAGTGACCATACCAAATTTTTATGGTTGGATTCAATGATCTCAGAGGTCCTTTCCAACCATGAAGATTCTGAGATTCTGAAAACTTGGGGAAATGTTTTAGCGAACAGAATCTAAGCTTGAGCAATTGTGTGTTTTGATATTTTTCCTTAAATTTCTCTTTAGCATTCCTGTGAAAATTCTTCAGGCAGTTTCAGTGAGCCAGGAGATGTTTTCCTTTAGAAATGGGGTTTACTGTTTGAAGTCTTGTCCAGTTTTGGTTCCCTCACCAGAAAAAAAAGACATTGAGGTGCTGGAACGAGTCCAAAGAAGGGCAGCAGAGCTGGTGAGGGGTCTGGAGCACAAGTCTTGTGAGGAGCCGCTGAGGGAGCTGAGGGTGTTCAGCCTAGAGAAAAGGAGGCTGAGGGGAGACCTTCTTGCTCTCTACAACTTCCTGAAAGGAGGGGGTAGCCAGGGGATGTCGGTCTCTTCTCCCAAGTCACGGGTGATGGGACAAGAGGAAACGGCCTCAAGTTGCACCAGGGGAGGTTCAGATTGGATATTAGGAAAAAATTTCTACACAAAGACGGTTATGAAGCCTTGGCATGGGCTGCCCAGGAAAGCAGTTGAGGCACCATCCCTGGGAGGTCTTCAAAAGATGGGTTGACATAGTGCTTAGTGATATGGGTTAGTGACGGTTTTTATCAGGTTGATGGTTGGACTAGATGAACTTAAAGGTACTTCCCAACCTGGACAATTCTATAATTATGAATCTGGTTGCTGAAGGGCTCGGACTGGGTTATTTTAACTTCATAATTTTACTTTTCTAATTCTCAAGTAGAACTACTCTGTCCCATTTCTAGATGTAGTGTTGGCTTCCTATGGAGCTTCTGATGACTCCTCATGCCTTGTACTTTCAGTCTTGGGTTACGAAAGCTAAATGCCACTGCCTTAAGTCCTTAAGAGCTAGAATTATGAGTATGAGCCAGGTGCCCACCTTCTGCATTAGCATTTTAACTTAAGACTCTTTTGTCTGTTAAGTTCAGGATTTGGATGAATAGAGAAATGTGCTCAAGAGGTGGAATCAAATGGAATTAAGGCAATACATCACTTGATGGACATGTCACATGGTGGCATGCCAGCTCTCACTGGAGCGTGGGCAGGAGAATGGGTTAGAGAACAGAGGGGAAAGCAATATCTGGCAGGTGGGACCAAGCTGGGAGAATCTCTCTGTGCTTTTGGAAAGCAGATTTAAAGAGAGAATATGTGGAACGGTTAAGTTTTTGTTGGACCATGTGGAAAAATCAAGAAGAGATAAACCGAGCATAGAATCATAGAATGGTTAGAGTTGGAAGGGACCTCAAAGATCATCGAGTTCCAACACCCCTGCCCTGGGCAGGGACACCTCCCACTAGAGCAGGTTGCTCAAATCATAGAATTCTAATATTCTATGATTCTAGAGCAGGTTTCTCAAAGCAGTGGGAGGAAGGTTTGAGGTGGTGAGCCTTGTTTGAAAGACCCTGGATTTAATCAGAGAATACTCTTTTAGTGCCTTTCTCCAAGAGCCTTCTGCTACTTTCCCCCCACCTTGTCCTTTGCTTCACCTTCTGCTCTCTTTTGGCTTTGGAAGTATCTGAGTTGCGAGTTGCAAGTCAAGCCCTTCTGGTTTGTCCTGTGCTGAAGAGCTGTGGCTAATTGTAATCAAGCCCAAACCGTCACTCCGGTTCATCGATGTCACATTTTGCATCGTTCACGTTCATCAATGTCACATTAACGGTGAACCCAAACTCCCTGATTATGAAAGAGGATGGAAATCACAGCTCCCCGTGCGGCCAAAGAGCTGCTCATCAATGAGGTTTTTGATGGGGCCCGAGAGTTTAACGTGGGCCTTAATCAAGGGCTCGCAACTGTTTTCTCTGCTCGTTGTTACTGAATTGCATTAACACATGCACGCGTTCCCTGTTTTCGTTTAAGGCACCCTCTTCAGGGCTGGAGCAGAAAACTGGTTCTAGGTTGAAGCATTTGTCACATTAACGGCTTAGGCCCTCGATGCTAATGAGATAAAGCATTTAAGAATCGGTATTTAAGACTGGGAAGGTGGGAAATCATTAAGGAGGGAAGGGAGTATGAGTTGGGTTTAGTGCCGAGAACTATGTGTCAGAGCGATGCCCATTTTATCCCTGGGATAAATCTTCACTATGTCATTAATCTGGGGTTTGCTTCATTATTGCCTCTATTTCTTCCCTTTTCCCCGTGTTTCTACTTGCACCTCAACCTTGGTCACTTCCCCCAAGTCTTGTAGTCGTTTTGACCCAAACAAGTGGCCTGGTCATAATTAGAAGCTGTAGGTTACGTGTGAATTGGTTTGATGGCGATTATTTGCTCTGAAGGTCCGAGGTAAGTCTTTTGGGTCTTCTCATTGTTACATCTGTGGGTTTAGAGGACAGACAGGAGCTTCCCCAATCCAACAGAAAGCATGTTTTGGCAGAGGCAGTGATGGGATGGGATTTTTTTGGAAGCACAAGTGATGCTCAGGTGGGTGAAGAACCACTGGGAGGACCCTGGCTCTGGAACCCACCACTGATGCCTTCAACCAACCGTGCACGTGCTCACAGAAACGCAGCCTGTGCCCTGTGTTTCTTCCACAGAAGTTGTGAGTACTCCACGCACATACAGATCAAATATACCTAAACAGCCAGGGAATGTCCTTGGACATAATATTGTATAGAATAAGAAAAAAAAAAAAAGGAAAATTATTTTTTTTGTGGATTACAAGCAAAAGTACAAAGTAGGATCATAAAATCATAAGATTGTTGTTATTCATCAAATCTTGCCATTCCCTGTTGAGTTCAGAGGAAGCATGTGCCTACCTGTGGGCCCACCACACCTCCCTTAAAGAATAATGTGCGTTTCTTCAATCACCATTTTTATTTCACTGTAAGCACAAAAGGTTCTGTGTCCAGCTCTGGAGTCCTCAGCACAGGAAGGACATGGACCTGCTGAACGGGTCCAGTTGAGGGCCATGAAGATGATCAGAGGGATGGAGCACCTCTCCTATGAAAACCGGCTGAGAGAGTTTGGGTTGGTCAGCCTGGAGAAGAGAAGGCACCAGGGAGACCTTAGAGCAGCCTTCCAGTATCTGAAGGGAGCTACAGGAGAGATGGGGAGGGACTCTTTGTCAGGGAGTGGAGTGATAGAACAAGGGGTATTGGCTTTAAATCAGAAGAGGGGAGATTTAGATCAGATACCAGAGAGAAATTCTTTCCTGTGAGGGTGGTGAGACCCTGGCCCAGGTTGCCCAAGAAGCTGTGGCTGCCCCATCCCTGGAGGGGTTCAAGGCCAGGTTGGATGGGGCTTGGAGCAACCTGGTCTGGTGGGAGGTGTCCCTGCCCAGGGCAGGGAGGCCTGAGCTCGATGACCTTTAAGATCCTTCCAGCTCTAACCATTCTATGATTCTATGATTTCAGTCCGGTGCAAGGAGCATTCTGGTCATTTTTTAGTAATTAGCTGAAATTACAAGTTCACCAGCAGTGCTGGCCAGTAGCGTAATGGGTGTCAGAAGTGACAGAATGAAGCTAAGCCAGGCACCAAGTGAAACACCTGTGTAAACCCCTGAATTTTTCCACACTCAGAAAAGTGAATTTTATGCTAGAATTATATACAAAATTAGATAGAAGTGCATGCCTTTAGACTTAGTGGTGGAAGAAGCATTGGCTCGGTCTCTTCTCTCAAGGAACAGGCGATAGAACACGAGGAAACGGCCTCAAGTAGCACCAGGGGAGGTTTAGGATGGATATTAGGAAAGGTTTTTACACCAAAAGGGTTGTCAAGCCTTGGAACAGGCTGCCCAGGGCAGTGATGGAGTCACCATCCCTGGAGGTATTTAAAAGCTGGGCAGACGTGGTGCTGAGGGACATGGGTTAGTGGTGGCCTTGTCAGTGTTAGGTTGATGCTTGGACTTGATGATCTGAAAGGTCCCTTCCAACCTGGACGATTCTGTGATTTTAAGGGGGTTGATAATGCATTTTTTGCACTAATGACCAGGCTCTTTCTAATTGAAGAGAGCTGATCAAGACCTTGCTGTGCTAGAAATGCACATTTTCCCCAGCTCCTCCCTCAGCTTCTGCCTGCGGTGCTTTCTCCAGAGTTTTTGCCCAACTTTTAACGTTACGATTGAGTCAATACTGCCATGGACTTCACTGGCATTAGACTTAATTAATGACAGGCCACGCAAGCCTCGTTAAAGTGAAGAAAAAAGACTGTCATATGGTATTTGTCAGTGGCAGATCTGCTCCGTCGAGGAGAGTTACAGTTAACCTTTAACCAGTTCTGATGGCAGCTAAAAGGTGCTTCCATCCTCTTTAGCTGTCATCAGACCCGGTTAAAGGTTAACATCTTCCATCTGGCACCAGGGGCCTGCCAGGGCACCGATGTCTTCTCAAGAGACCACCGATTTCCTAGCTGTACCCCTGAAGGAAAATGTGAAAATGAAAATAACAAAGCCCAACAAAAGCACACGTGTTGGAAACAACTAATTCCTGCCTGCAGTCTTCATTAGCGAGTCCTGGATTTAATTGGTGTCCTTAAACCAGAAAGCCCTGGTGGCTTCTTTACTCTGGTGTCTTGCTTCCAGTGCTGATGTAGTCACTTGTCAAAGAAACCACTCTTTAGGAATAAGCTCAGTCCCTTGTTTTCTTCCTCTGCTTGCCTCCTTTTTCTTTCTTTTTTTCTGGGAGGGGGTCAGTTTGTAGTAGGATCTATTCAAAATCACATTTAAATGGATGATGGATCTTGTCAGGGTTCAGCATCTCCTGCCTCTGACTCCTTCCGCCTGAAAGAGGAGGTGAATTGAAGCTCTGGTTTAGCAGCGCTGGGCAGCTGGAAGAGAAGGAAGAAAGGGATGATGGAAGGAGACCTTGTGTTTGAAAACTTGTGGTGCTTAACACAGAGGTGGAATGAACGGAAAGAGGGAGACGCCTCCTTTATCCTCTGAAGCCTCAGGTGGCAGGGAAAACTTTTGGTCTTAAGGTCCTCGGTGAAGGTGAATCACAGAAGCTACTTGCAAAACCAAATGGACTTCAGAATTCAGGAGCATCTTCCAAATGGCCACAGCAGCACCTGCAGGTGAACACTTCGTAGTGGAGCTCGACAAAGGCGGGTTATAGCTACAGAGTTCATGTCTGGGTCTAAAATCAGCTTAGATTTGGGTTTACCGGCTGCTGACCGGCAGTTTTAAGGCTGTAGTGAAGTCTGGGAGGTGCAAAAATAAGCGTGACTCAGAGCACAGAGGGATCACCTGAGGACAGATGGATGGTGTCTTCCTTTCTCAGCAGGTATTTTTATATCTTTCGTGTCGTGAGGAGATATGGAGTTGTACTTGTAGGAAAATCACTGCTGCCAAAGGAAAGTTGTGCTTTAAGGATAAATAATGTGTTGATACCTGTTTGTCTAAGGCTTTAACTGAATGCAGAAGCCTTGTAGAAGTTCTCTAAATCGTAAATAAATAGCATTCTGATCCACTCCATTTTTGTAAGCTGTACCAGGCTTAGAGATGAAAACCAAAGCATTACCTTATTCTTACGATATCCACCTGTGGCAAGGGGGGGAGAGGAGGGGGTGGATATAATACCAGGTTTTGGGACAATTCATTTATCAGTGAATCATTGCTGAGATTTTCCTCCAACTGCCACGCAGGGGAAATGAAAAGCAGCGACACAATTTACAAACAGGAGTCATTTCAGTTGTTTATACACAATTACATCTCTGCTCCCTAAGGAAACCGTTGAAGGAACATTGTGAGTTTAAGAACAGCTTTATTTTTATAAACACTTCTTTCTTTTTTTTTTTTCTTTTAATTGCTGAGTTGAAGTTGCATTCGTTAGTGAAAATTCCCAAGGCTTTTTGCAAACAGTACAATCTCCTTAATGCAGGCACAATTTAGTTCTGTATTTTCATCCTCCTGGTTATACTCTGTTTTCCTCATCTCTCTTCTTAAACTCATTTAGTCTCCGAGTTCCCATATATTATGCTAACTATCCCTGCTTTCTTTAGACCATTCGGAGCTTTATAAATTAACAAAACTGGCAGTTAAAAACCCACTTTTCTCTTAAATACTCTCATATAAGGGCTTTTGAAGTATTATAGAAATATTCCTAATTAGTCAGTGTAAGCCTTGTGTAAGTGTCTTAATGTTAAGCCAGTTTTAGAGAATAATAAAAGCAGGAGTGGGGAGGGGTTTTCCTTCCTTTATGTGCAATTCCAAAGGCTCTGTTGTAAAGCCTGGCTCTTTCAGCCGTCTTGGACGTGTCCTTGTCCACGTCATCCAAGTGTCCTGTCCAGAATTCGTGGTGGATCCTGCAGAAGCCACAGCGTCTCTGCATGGGAGAACCCTCAGCATCTCAGGCTTCCGTACTTTGGGTACAAAATCCTTCAGTTTAGGGTCAATTAACGGTGCAATTAGGGACTATTCCTGCTTGCTTTCTCTGGCTTCTCTTTGGTTCCTGCCTTCTATGTTGTCTCTTGTATACTTTTTGCCTGCACAGTGGAAGAGGATTGAACTGAAGAGAGATGCTGTTTTCTTTCGTGGTTCCTCCTTGTAGCGTTCCCCCTCTCTTGCTCCACCATTTTTTCATTTATCCAGGGGCCGAGATTCCCTGGCAAGGATTAGCCTCTACCCCAGGATAGTAGCAGAGGGAGGAGGAGAGGAACCATAGAATCATTCAGGTTGGAAAAGACCCTTGGGACCATCGAGTCCAACCATCAGCCTCACTCTACAAAGTTCTCCCCTATACCAGATCCCCCAACACCACATCTCAACCACTCTGAAACACATTCAGGGATGGGGACTCCACCATCTCCCTGGGCAGCCTATTCCAGTGCCAGGGATGGGCCAGTGCTGCCTTGTCGTGCATCTCCACTGCTGGAGGAAGATCCTTGGATGTACCTGATCCGAGAGGCAGCGAATGGATACAAAAGGACGGACTCCCATGGCTTAGCACACGATTTCTTTCATCCTCTTTGAAACCCTTCCCAAAGGATTCAGTGGGCTTGTGACCTCTTTTTGGTAGCGCTGGCTTGGGAAAAATGAAATTATATTGCCCATCAGTAATCTAGGAGAAATTTTATGTATAACTCCTAGAACAGGAAAAATGAGTAGCTATAATGTGCTTTTCTTCCTCATTTCTATTCTGTTGCCCTCAGTACGGTAGTTGGGGAGAAGCTGAGCTATAAGCTCATGTGTGCTGGGGTAGAGAATGTAGGATAATATCAACTATTCCATTCATTTCAGGACGAGTAGCAGCTTCTTAAAATCTTGAGTGACCTGAAAAACCAGTGGTTCTTCATTTTCTCTTCTTCCACTCCCTTCCCCCCTCCCCACCCCCCTCCC
>VXBJ01004004.1:75126-92220 GCA_013400055.1 Nycticryphes semicollaris | reverse complement strand
TTCAACTTGTGCATAACTGGATTTCTTGCAAACCCCTTTTTGGCACAATGACCTATCTCAGTGATTTCCACCAAACACTCCTTACCCTTTTGTGTGAATGCCATTTCCCTAAATTCTCCCATTTCAGCATCTTGATTTCTGAGGGCCTGTTTCATTTTTCTTTTTTTTTCTTTTTTTTTTTTATTCTTTGCCATTAACAGGAATTTCTGAATACATCTCCTTGCAACAAATTAAATGAGGTTACGGCTCGGTGTCCCATCTGTACAAGAAGCTTCAGCTCCTCTTTGTGTCTTGAATCTTTGAACTTTGGCTTTGTCCTTTCGGTTGTTGTTCTCTGAATGCTTTGGCAGGAGGACAAAATTAAAAAGCACTTTAGCTGTTGCTGAATGGTGGGTGATGTTGAACCCCGTTCTTGAAATGGAAATGAAAGCCCCTTCTTTTTTACATTCCTTTTCTTAAGCACCGGGACATTGATCCGCTGGGTTGAAGTCTTTAAAAAAAACCTGCTCTGTTATCTTCTCAGTTTATTTTTCTGGAGGAGCGTGTTTTAGTGGTATGAAAGAACATGGAGATCAGATTTAGGTTATTAGGGGGATAAATCTTGTGCTTCATTCTGTGCTTTCTTATTCTGCCTTGTACCAGTGATAAAAGCGAGGGGATCTGAAGCTGAGCTTTGTCTGAAAGTGGTTTTTTTTTACCTGGGCAAAAGGTTCCCATTAAATGCTTATTTGAGATTAAAGTGAGATGCATGAAAACCATTGATGTGTTAAGCCCAAGCCAAGCTTGGTTCCTCTTTTGAGTTTCAATGTGTTGTGTTACAAATCTATATGTGGGATCTTTGTCCAAGCACTGGTCAAACTCTTCCATGAGGTCATAGTCTTCTGGTGGCCGAGACGTAGGAGCGAGGTGGGAACTCGTGGAGTTGGATGCATATCCTGAGTTGTGGTGGCTGTTCATGGCAGCGAGTCCAAAGTCTGGGAGCTCGTATCCGTGTAGAAGTGTTGGGAAGAGACTGTTGAATTGCTTACCACTAACAGGGTATCAAAACACCCTCCATGATTTGGCTCTCTCGCTCTCTGCCCAGCTCTGGAATGGAAGGGACCTGAAGCTGAGCTTTGTCTGAAAGTTGGATATTTTTTTTTTTCAGCGGGGAAAGGTTTAAGGTTCCCGTTCAATGCCTATTTGAGATTAAAGTGAGACGCATGAAAACCGTTGATGCGTTAAGCCCAAGCCAAGCTTAGTTCCTATTAGGAAGAACGATTGAAGGAGCTGGGACTGTTTAGTTTGAGGAAGAGAGGGCAGAGGGGAGACCTCATCCCTCTCCACAACTACCTGAAAGGACATTGTAGAGAGGTTGGTGCTGGTCTCTTCTCACAGGGAATTAGCGATAGAAGGAGAGGGAATGGCTTCAAGGTGCAACAGGGTAGGTTTAGGCTGAACACGAGGAAAGCATTTTTCCCAGCAAGAGTAGTCAGACCCTGGAACAGGCTGCCCAGGGAGGTGGTGGAGTCCCCATCCCTGAATGTGTTTGAGAGTGGTTGAGATGTGGTGTGGGGGGATCTGGTGTAGGGAAGAACTTTGTAGAGTGGGTCTGATGGTTGGACTCGATGATCCCAAGGGTCTTTTCCAACCTGAATGATTCTCTGATTCTATTTTGAGTTTCAATGTGTTGTGTTGCAAATCTCTGTGCGAGATTTTTGTCCAAGCACTGGTCCAATTCTGTTCATGGCAGCGAGTCCGAGGTCTGGGAGCTCGTATCCGTGTAGAATTCTTGGGAAGGGACTATTGAATTCCTTACTGCTAACAGAGTATCAAAACCCTCCATGATTTGGCTCTGCCACGCTCTGCCTGGCTCCAGAACGTTTACATTAGTGAAAGGGGAATAACTGGCTCCTCTACACTCGGTGGCTCGTGCAGTGTTTTGAATGCCTTGTGTGGCACGGGGTTAAAATTTGAATAGTCGAGGTCAGTCGTAGGAAGAAACGATGCAGCATCCCTGGGTTGTTCTGCGATCCTCTGGCAGTATCCTCACAGGCCGATGCCGTGCTGAAGCATATGGATCTCCATATGGTGACTCTTTCTGCTTTCCCACCACCTGTAGTCGAGTTGATTTTCAGTCGTTGAATTTACCCGAGAGTTAAAGCAAAAGAAAGTACAGCAGTGAAACAAGACCGCAGTGGTAAAGACTGAAGTTTTATGTGGCTTCACTGTTGTTACAGTAATTACTATGCGAAGAAAAAAACCCATAATAAACAAATGGGTTTAATGAGGGAGTCAGTAATCCAGGAACAAGTGTTTTTCCAACACCTCATTAGTGGGGGTGGGCTCTCCATAGACTTTCTTGTCTCCAAGAAGACAAAGGAAGTTTGGTTTTGATTCAGCTTGTGTGAGAAAATGGAATGAAAGCGGGTTGATGGTCTTTAACACTGCTGACTGGTTCACGTGTGTCTTCATGGTTCAGAAATAATGATGTGATGATGCGTGACATTTACGGTTCTCAATTATAACAAAGCAAAGAAAATACATCCCGTGGATGATTTGCCAGGGCTTTATTCTGTGAGGGAGAGTTTCTTTATAATAGAATGACAACGTTGTCGTGGTTTTGACCAATCAAAAAGACAGATGATGACCCCCTCCCCCCCAAGAAAGAGAGAGAAGGCAAAGGGATTAAAGAGATTTTAGAGTTTAGAAAAAAAACNTAATGGAATTCCCTGCCCTTGGTAGTTCTAGCAATAAGGATAAGCCAGGGCCTCTCTGCACCATCCCTTGGTGTGATCAGGTCTGATCACTGTGAGAGTGAGCAGTTTCTGAACAATCTGCTGTTAATTCCAGAGTTTAGTGAGTTAGAAGAGGCCCAGCTAAAAAAAAAAGTAAAATTGCTGAACAGAAAATGTGTTTGTTTTACCTCAATCGAGGACAAACATATAAAATGATCATAGAATCATAGAATGGTTAGAGTTGGAAGGGACCTTCAAGTTCATCCGGTTCCAACCCCCTGCCCTGGGCAGGGACACCTCCCACCAGCCCAGGTTGCTCCAAGCCCCATCCAGCCTGGCCTTGAACCCCTCCAGGGATGGGGCAGCCACTACTTCTACATCAACCCTGCTGAGTTGGTTTTGCCTATGGGAGACCTCAGCTGCATGGATCAAGGAAAGTTCCCACTCAAAAATACCCACCTAAACGTCAGTCAAAGCTTTATAGTTATCCCAAGTGTACCTGTGAGAACTTTATATAGTATGGAGCAGACTTTGTAGAGCCTTGGAACATCACTCAAAACAATCTGATCTAGTGGGAGGTGTCCCTGCCTGGGCCCAGGGGGTTAGAACTCGATGATCTTTAAGGTCCCTTCCAACCTAAACCATTCGATGCTTCTTTGTAAACCACTGCATTAACCAGCTGTACTTCTCCTGTCTCCCTGGCATCTGTTAAATCTGTGCAGGAATTTGATATCTTCCCTGCCGGTGAGAGTTTGTTGTGACTGAATTAAATGAATCTTGATAGAACTTCCTGATGCTATTTTAGCCTCTCACTTAGTGAGCATTTGGGCTCTGAAATAAAAAGCTTATGGGTGCAAGGCCTTGCATTTGCAGCCTTGTACTAGGTCCAGTGACACATTTAGATCCTCCATAGAAAGCAACCGACCTTCTGAGTAGGACAGAAGCTCTTTGCTACGTCTTTTCCATAAGAGAGTTCCTCCATCTTCATCATCACAACCGTTTATGTAGGCATCTAAAAATCTTTTCTAGTCATCACCCACAGTCTTCTGCAGTGCTTCTGTTCTGTTCTGTTTTCTAAAATGTTTATTTCCCGTCTTTGCTCGGGGGAGAATATTTATTTTGTGAGTCAGCTCAAATGCAGGAGCTGTGAGAAACTGAGTTTTCATTCAGTTAAGTGTAACATGTAGAGTGAAACGGAGCTAAACGTGTTCTACCAGTAGCTGTCATGGGTGAACAGGGTTGAGATGTATTTATGTTGTCTGTTACTGAGATGAGTACCATCAAACCTCAGGGGTTTTTTTAATTCCAGTTCTTCTCCAAACCTATTTTGTTTCTTGTCCAAGTGGGATTTCCTTGGTGGAACCAGGTTTAGAATTGGTTTGGACACGTTACCTTGACTAGGCCAAGAGCCCACCCAAGTCCTTACCCTTGAACCCGAAGGAAGCTTGATCCGGAAAGTCTTTGAAACGAGCAGAGGTAAAAATTAGGCCAGTTTTTGCCAAATAGATGTCATTTATTAACATCAGCAGTTAGGTTTTCTGAGCTGGTGCTGTTACAACACGGTGTTGTGCTGGTTGGAGATGTTGAGCATTGGGACGTCATCTGCTTCCTGTCTTAGTAGGGACCTTGGTTTTTTTAACATATATATACCATATCTCATTTTTTAACAAGCTTTTGGGGCTGGCTTTTTTGGTTTTGGTGGTTGTTTTTTTTTTTGAGTAACGTCGTGTGTGATTTTGCCATACGTGGTCATTTTGGGGCCGTGTTATTTTTTTAAGCTTTGTTTTGGTGTCGGGATTGCAGTGAGAGAGAGAGAGAGATGTGCAATATTCCAGAACCTGGAGACCTGAAGTTCTGCTTTCCAGCACTACTTGCTGCTGGCTTTTAAATCACGCCGCAGACACTACGTGTGTGTGGCTAATGTCAGAAGTGCAAGACAGTTTTTAATGTATATTGGGCGGTGTTGAGGCTCTAAATGATGAAGACAGTTTAAGGAGTTGAATGGAATAGGTAACAGTTTGGGGACAGATCAGAAGAGATTCGCTTTTGCTGTGTCTACTCAATTATTTTGCTGAGGGTCTTTCTTCCCGAGTAACTGCGAGTGGAATGGAAAGATTCAAACACGTGCATTCACTTGGTTACCTCTTATTTTACTTAAAAGCCCCGGTTTTTCTGTTCGGTTCCAACTAGAAGAACTGAAAATAGCTACAGACTGAGAACCCTGTATTTTCAGCTGGTCGGAACTTGGTCTTGGGGATCTGTCTTTTATTTTCTGCCTGCTGGGAAACGGAAGAAGTCCCGTGAAATGAACTTTGTGGTTGGTCGGAAAGAGAAAAACAACGTACCAAACTTGCTTTTAAACCAATTTTTTAAACGTTCCTCTCACCCAGCAGTTTGGCCTCTTTCCTGTGTGTATAGAGGACAGGATTCAATGCCCCAGCCTGACTTTCACGTACCGGGACACGGAGCAGAAAAGGAGCCAATTGTTCGATTTCCCAGGAAGAATTTCCTGAAGGTTTTAGCGGCTCGTGATGAAAAGAAGGCAGCTCATCTCCCGGGAAGGTCCTGGCTGGGGTGGTTCTGTAAATCCTCCCCGTGCGTGTAGCACGTCGTTAAGTCCTTAAAATACAATCAGTTTTCTGCGCTCCGGAGCTTGCATCCAGGTATGTTCTTAGTGGATCAGCATGGCTTTAATGAAACCCAGTCTCGTTGAATCACTGAACGTGCTTTCTCCAGGAAGGCTCTTCACAGGGACCTGACAGATCACCTCTCCAGCGCTTCCAGACGGCCTGACTCTCTAATTCTTCTCCATAACGAGTTTTGTGCTGCGCGATAAAATATTCATGCTAAAATAGGTTCTAAACTAATTATCTGCAGCCAGCAGTTGCGGGTGCAGTCATTTGCTGTTAGCTTGGCTCAAGTTAATGGCTTGTATTTCAGTACAAATAGTCCCTCCTGGCTGTTTCCTGTCACTGATTCTTATCCTAAATGGAATTTCCATACGCGTCTGGAGCTAATTCCTCTGACATCCAAAGGAGCTTTCTCCTTCGACTCCTGCACCTCGTTTCTGAAGAGGAGGATGTCTTATGTTTTATGCAGCTGCTGCAACTGCGTTTTCCTTAGAAGGGATCGTCGAGTAGGTCTTTTCTCTGCACACCCCCTGCTTATGCTCTCAGCTTGCTTTTACCACACGCGTTTTTAGCAAGAAAAAAGAAAAACCAGACCTTCTACATGCAGTCACCGTTCTGGTTGGGTGTCAAAGTTGTGTAGGGAGGGGTAAAAAAAAAAATAGGGAAGAAATCTAGTGATATCTGATGGGAGGATAGACAGGTAAAATAATCTCAACTTTTATCTGGAGGTATCACGTTAAACTGGCATCATTAGGAAATCCTGACTATGTTGATTTCGAGCTTATAAGTGCCCTTTAAGAGGAATAGGATAGATGGAGGCTGGACAAAATGGTGCTGAGTTTCAAAAGGGCTAATGACTTTTTTTAACTGTCATAATTAGCCATATACGATAATCAAAACCTTCATATTTCTTTTTCCTCCCTTCTTTTCTCAGAGACAAGCTTGTATTAACAAATATTGACAGCTTTTAATCTCTTAATGTGACCATATGTCCACATACTGTAAAAAATGTCACTAAATGTATGGAAGTCATTTTGACTAATCACATGTCCGTATGCCTAATTGTTGGTGAGATCAAGGCCTGTGAGTACTAACATGGAAATCATTTAGAAATGTATATATATATATGTATATATATTTTTTAAGGATTCATGTTTATAGCAAGTGATTTAAACAGATTGCAGGGAAAAAAATTGCTCTGGTCTGTAGTAATTTTTTTCCCACATTAGTTTTAATGGGACTCTTCTAATCTGACATGTCTAAGAAATTAATTTAGACATTTACACTTACTGTAGATTCACAAGTGTGTATAAAGTGAAATGACGACAGGCTTTTCCTACAGGTGTCTAAAGCTACTTGATACCTTCAAAGGCTATTCCAATTTCAATTAAACTTCTTCAGATACACAGATTTCATCCAAGGCAGTTGATCTTCTTCAGCTTCCCTGTACCCCAACACAGGTGCACCCTTGGTATGCTCTTTGGGAGCAGAGGGGATTCACAGAACCACAGAGTCTCAGGGACTGGGAGGGACCTTGAAAGATCATCCAGTCCAATCCCCCTGCCAGAGCAGGAACACCCAGAGCAGGTCACACAGGAACGTGTCCAGGTGGGTTTGGAATGTCTCCAGAGAAGGAGACTCCACAACCTCTCTGGGCAGCCTCTGCCAGGGCTCTGCCACCCTCACTGTGAAGAAGCTTTCCCTCATATTTAAGAGAAACCTCCTCTGTTCCAGCTTGCACCCATTGCCCCTTGTCCTGTCATTGCCTGTCACTGAGAAGAGCCTGGCTCCATCCTCCTGACACTCACCCTTTACGTATATATAAACATTAATGAGGTCACCCCTCAGTCTCCTCTTCTCCAAGCTCAAGAGACTCAGCTCCCTCAGCCTTTCCTCCTCTGGGAGATGCTCCACTCCATTCAGCATCTTTGTGGCTCTGGCCTGGACTCTTTCTAGCAGTTCCCTGTCCTTCTGGAACTGAGGGGCCCAGAACTGGACACACTGTTCCAGATGGGGTCTCACCAGGGCAGAGTAGAGGGGGAGAATCACCTGAGATCTCTTGGAAAAGAAACTTCTGCAGACTTACTGATGCTGCAGCACGTACAGAAGGTCTCCACAGGCTGTAAGGGTCACACCACCTCATGTGAGATCTGCTCATTCTCACCATGACTTTGTGTTATTTGTTGGGGCATTTCACCGTTAAACCAAGATTATGAGCTTGGTGAGCCAGGGCACCATCTTTAGCTTCGTACACCACTGAGGTCTCTCATTTCTGGAATTTGAGCTTCAATTCATCATAAGTTTGCAGAACACACTATGATGGGTGGGAGTGTTGATGTGCTTGAGGGTAGGCTGGCTCTACAGAGGGATCTGGACAGGCTGGATGAATGAGCCCAGGGCAGTGCTCTGAGAATTCAACAGGACCAAGTGCTGGGTCCTGCGCTTGGGTCACACCAACTGCCATGAACGCTCCAGACCTGGGGCTGGAGTTGCCCGGTGGAAAAGGACCTGGGGGTGTTGGTCAACTGTTGGCTGAACATGAGCCAACAGTGTGCCCAGGTCGCCAAGAAGGTCATCAGCATCCTGGCTTGTTTCAGGAATAGTGTGACCAGTAGGATTAGGGATGTGATCGTTCCTCTGGACTGGACAGTGGTGAGGCCTCACCTGGAGTGCTGTGTCCAATTTTGGACCATTTAGTACAGGAAAGACACTGAGGGGCTGGAGCGTGTCCAGAGAAGGACAATGGAGCTGGTGAGGGGTCGGGAGCACAAGTCTTGTGAGGAGAGGCTGAGGGAGCTGGGGGTGTTCAGCCTGGAAAAAAAGGAGGCTGAGGATCTCTGAGGACCTTCTGGATCTCTCCAACTCCCCGAAAGGGGGATGTAGAGAGGCAGAGCTTGATCTCTTCTCCAAAGGAACAGGCAACAGGGCATGAGGAAATGGCCTCACGTTGCACCAGGGCAAGTTTAGGATAGATATTAAGAAAAACTTCACAGAAAGGCTTATCAAGAATTGGCACAGGCTGCCCAGGGAACTGGTGGAGTCACTACCCCTGGAGGTATTTAAAAGCTGAGCAGACGTGGTGCTGAGGGACATGGGTTAGTGATGGTTTTGTCAGTGTTAGGTTGATGGTTGGACTTGATGACCTTAAGGTCTCTTCCAACTAAAGCAATTCTGTAATTCTGTGAATAATGAGGAGTGAGGAAGAAATGGAGGAAACAAAAACAGAGTGAGTTAAGATTTGCAGCAACTAAAGGACTTGACTTACCGAAAGGACAACGTTACTCTGAGACATTTTTAATGGATTTTTATCATTTTATGAGCTTTAGTCATCAACAGAGATATCAAAAGACAAAAGCCTCCCCCTTCCCCTCTAATTACCATTAAAGAGATGGGGAAGATCTATTGAGGTTTTATGGGTGACTTAAGTGTCTGACATGAATCATAAATCCCCAAGGGTTTGGGAGGAGGTGAGTAAAACTCATCACATTGTTTGTGTTCCATGTTGTGTGCAGTGGTGCAACGGTGCACACACTTAGTGGGGCTTTGAAAAGAAGAGGAAAAAATACTCTTACCTGTATACTATAAAGCTGTGTAAGTTTAACGAAGCTTTACATCGTGTAAATTTTAGCATGAGGAAATCTTTCCCGCCAGCTCTCCCTTTCATATTGATGCTGAATTTTGCACATCTTCAGTATTTATGAAATTAAGGAGTAGTTAAAGGAAACCCTTTTCTCCCAGCAGTGCAGTGATTTGTTTCCTTTTCTCCTTGGCTCTGTTTTCCAAATAATCCCTGTCTCTGCAGAGCGTGAATATCCAGAAAAGCATGAAGTGATGCAACTTGAAGGTCTCCTCCAAGGAACGGGAGGAACGCGCCTTTATAGTGGGACTTCATGGGATACAAGTTTTTTCCTTCATTATTTTGTTTTCTTGAAGGCTCTTGTTTCCTAAATACGTAGTTTACTGTGTGCTCTCTTTGAAACGCTCATCCCTCAGAGCATTGCTGAAGTGATGATTTTCTGCTGCATGAAAGATGACTGATAGAAGGTAGAAATTGGTATCTTGATCATGGCTGTGCTTTCAGGTATTTGATCACTGGTATATCAGTGATAATTTCTTCAATATCCTCTTGATTTGGGGAAAAAAATAACTCTGTCTTTTTAGAAGTGAGTAGAATGAATGTTATCTGGCCAAGAGATGAATGTAGATTTAAAATTCAGTGGATAGCAGCTATATCATGGTTTTTGCTTGATTTTCTAGGAAATGAGTCCTATCATAAAGGAAATTATTCCTTTATGATCGTTCTGTCTGTCCCTCCCTGCTAATGTGATGGATATCAGCCAAATCTGAAAGAAGCAGTAGATGCAAAGACAAACACGGTTCCTGGGGCAGGCGGGGGAAGTTGATACAGGCAACAGCACAGAGGGGAAAAATAGCGAGGGAAAAGCAAGGCAGAACTTGGCCGCTCTGGTGAGCAGATGCCACTGGCCAGGGATGTGACATGGAGCTTCAAACCCACCCGTGTTTGATGGTGTCTCCTGAGCAAATGTTGATGGGAATGTATGGAGATTTATGGAGGTTGCAGTGAGGGAAGGGGAAGGGACAAAGGAAACGCATCTGCTTCTCTAAGTGTTGATTCTTAAATGCATTTTGGAACTGGAAGTGGAAAGAGCATTTAGTTTCTAGAGAGCATCTTTACTATAGACTTCAAGCTTGAAGGACAACGTGTTCAACACCCTCCACTGTACTCAAAACGAGCAGTAGAAGTGCTCAGGGTATCTGAAAACTGTGGAGCTTTATTTCTTCACAAGTCAAAATTGATTCCCCCATACTCGCTCCTTTCTCCCACCCCAGATCCATGATTTCGTACCAACCTGTATATGCATATAAAATCTAACTCCTGCTCCTTGAGAACTGGGCATTTTGATTTCAAGAGACTTAACAGGAACATCCCTGAGGTTGCTGAGGCTGCACACCATGCTGACATTCTTTGGTAGATGCCCCATCCCTGGGAACAGTCAAGGTCAGGTTGGACGGGGCTCTGAGCAACTTGATCTAGTTGAAGATGTCCCTGCTCATGGCAGGGGGATTTGGACATAAGTGACCTTTAAAGGTCCATTCCAACCCAAACCATTCCATGATTCTTTGAAAGACAGGGGTAACTTGGGGACCTTTATCACCACTGCAGTGCTCTTAAATGTGGCCAGCAGGAGAAGGGAAATGATAGTGCCCCTGTACTGGGCACTGGTGAGGACCCACCTGGAGTGCTGTGTTTGTTTCTGGGCCCCTCACTACAAGAAGGACATTGAAGTGCTGGAGTGTGTCCAGAGGAGACCTACCAAGCTGGTTGAAGGGTCTGGAGCACAAGTCCTGTGAGGAGCAGATGAGGAAGCTGGGGGAGGTATTCAGCCTGGAGAAATCTCTCTGAAAGGAGAGTGTAGCGAGGGGATGGTCGGTCTCTTCTCCGAAGTCACAGGCTATGGGACAAGAAGCGGCCTCAAGTTGCATCAGGAGAGGTTCAGATTGGATATTAGGAACGTTTTTTGCACTGCAAGGGTTGCCAAGCCTCGGAATGGGCTGCCCAGGGCAGTGGTTGAGGCACCATCCCTGGAGGGATTTAAAAACTGGGTTGACGTAGTGCTTAGTGACATGGTTTAGTGATGGTTTTTATCAGAGTTAGGTTGCTGGTTGTACTAGGTGATCTTAAAGCTTCCCTTCCAACCTAGACAATTCTGTGATTCTGTTCTATAAACATTTACGTGGATTTAGCTGGGCAGCAAAAAGCTTTGGCTGCATAAAGCATCAGGCAAACCAAAGCTGCGGTGGGGAGAATATCCTGAGCTTTTAAGGAGTGTCAGCTCTGAGTTGACACCCCTCATTAGACGCGAGTTGACTGTAGGCTCCTTTTGGTATTTAAGTCCTAATGTTGTCTGCTGGGATCTGCACGGGGTTGGCAGCCCCTGACCTTTCACGTCTCTCCTGTCTTAACTGTCCTTTGAGAGGAAACCGCTCAAGAATCCTCAGCCATAATTTCCTTCTCCGTAGAAGAGAAATAATGACACTAATGACTTATCAGACCTCAGTGATGGTGAAGACTGATCAGCTAATGCTTAGAAATCACGAAAGGTGCTCCATGGCCTAGTATTTATTAATAATGGCTCCTTCTCACATGACCCAAAATGTTGGTCCCACTTGTAGCATTTCTGTAAAAGAGTCTTAAGGGGGGCAGGGGAATAATAACAAATTAAACCCAAGTTGTGGGTTAAACTGGGATAATCCTGGGTAAGGCAGGATTAAAGCAGGAGAAATCCTAGAAAAGACTAGTTGTATATATATATATAAAGTAGTTGAGAGAGGGCAAGTTACGCTGGGTCTTCATTCTTATGCTGATCCAACTGCTTACGGAGTCCAGGAAAAGAAGAAAAGGAACTACCGACCTGTCAGCATCACCTCCATGCCTGGGAACATCATGGAGAACAGATCCTTCTAGATGCCATGCGTGGGCACATGGAGGACAGGGAGGTAATTCAGGACATCCAGCGTTGCTTTGCTAGCGGCACCTCCTGCCTGACTAACCTAGTGGCCTTCTGTGATAAGGTGACTGTGTCGGTAGATAAGGGACAACGTATGGATGTGATGTATCTGGACCTCTGTAAGGCTTTTGACATGGTCCCCCACAACATCTTGCTCACCAGATTGGAGGGATATGGATTTGATGGGCAGACTGTTTGGTGGACAAGGAACTGTCTAGCTGGTCCCAGCCAGATGGTGGTACTCGATGGCTTTAAGTCCAGACGGAGACCAGTGACAAGTGGTGTCCCTCAAGGGTCCGTGCTGCGACCGGTACATTTTTATCAATGATACAGACAGAAGGATTGAGTCCACCATCAGCAACTTTGCAGATGACACCAGGCTGTGTGGTGTTGTCAATACACCAGGGGGATGGGATGTCATCCAGAGGGACCTGAACAGGCTGTAGAGGTGGGCCCATGTGAACCTCGTGAGGTTCAACAAGAGCAAGTGCAGGGTTCTACACCTGGGCCGGAACAATCCTCACTATCAATACAGAATAGGAGATGAAGTATCAGAAAACAGCACTGAAGAAAGGGACTTGGGGGTGCTGATGGATGAGAAGCTGGACATGAGCAGGCAGGGGGTGCTTGTAGCCCAGAAGGCCAAACACACCCTGGGCTGCATCAAAAGATGTGTTGCCAGCAGATCCAGAGAGGTGATTCTGCCACTTTGCTCTGCTCTGGTGAGACCTCACCTGGAGTCCTGTGGGCAGGTCTGGAGCCCTCAAGATAGGAAGGACATGGACCTGATGGAGCAGGTCCAGAGGAGGGCCACAAAGATGATCATGGGGTTGGAGCACCTTTGCTACGAGGACAGGCTGAGGGAGCTGGGGTTGTTCAGCCTGGAGAAGAGGAGGCTCCGGGGAGACCTAAGAGCAGCCTTCCAGTACTGGAAGGGGGCTACAGGAAGGCTGGGGAGGGTCTGTTTACAAAGGCCTGCAGTGACAGGACGAGGGGCAATGGCTTCAAGCTGGAGAAGAGCAGATTTAGACTGGATATTAGGAAGAGGTTCTTTCCTCTGAGGGTGGTGGAAGAGTGGAACAGGTTGCCCAGGGAGGTGGTTGAGGCCCCTTCCCTGGAGATATTCAAGGGGAGGCTGGACGAGGCCCTGGGCAACCTGGTGTAGTTGGGGGTGTCCCTGCTGACTGTGGGGAGGTTGGACAAGATGACCCTGGAGGTCCCTTCTGGCCTGGCCCATTCTATGATTCTATGAAAAACTTAGCGTGTCATTATTAATTGTTACGGCTCTTAATAGTGGTTTTAAACTTTAATCCCTTGACTCATCCCACTTTTTCTTTTGTTGTTTTTTTTGGTTTTTTTTTTTTTTTTTTAACTTGCTAGCCCCCTGTGGTCTAACCAAATACCTTCCTAATTAAATTTAATAATAGAAAGACTCATTAGTGAGGTGTGTTGTTCTGGGAGAGAGAATGGTTGAGACCGATGTGAATGGAAAAAGAAACCATTCCTGGAGTTTCAGCTGAACTTCTCCAAACTCTGCCCTGAAGTGGTAGAAGAGGAGTCACAGAGGTGCCAGCAGGGAAGGGTTAAACTTGAGGTTTCATCTTCTCTTTTCCAGGCAGCGTTTTTGCTGGCAGACATTAGAGTAAAAGGGGCTATAAACTTGATTTTGAGAGCCCTAAAGAAAAGTAAGGTTTTGTGTCCCAAGTCCCAAGAGGTTGTAAGAAAGTGGATCAATTTAGTCAGATTGTGAATGAGTATTCTCTTGTGAACATCTGTAAACTGTTGAGTTGAATTGCCCTACAGCTGGCTCTGATTGGAGCACTGGGGGAGGGAAGGTGGGTTTTTTGCTTTTACTTAGTCTCTCATTTTCTTTTCCCTATGGTTTCCTGGTATCGTTTCTTCTTTTTTTTTTTCTTTAATGTTAAAAAGTAAATAATAACACAGACACATCCCTGTCAAAGAGCCTCGAAGAGAAGTGGGTTTATCTTGCAGAGCATCCTTTTCTAGGCATCTCTTACTGCCTGAGCATCAAGGGGTTCCAGCTGCTGGTGGGCACGGAGGGTGGGTGTGAAAGGTGTTTGGGAACTGGGTTTATTGGATTTGTTTGCTTTACAGTGCAGTTTTACTCATTTCTAGATTCTTTTCAGTCTTTTTTCTTTTTTTTCCTTTATTTTGAACGAGTTCACAGGCGGTGCTGGATGGTTTATGTAGTGGAACTTGGCTTTGAATGGTGAGAAGGGAAATGACAACACTTTTCATCTGACTTTTCTCTTGTCCAGCCCAGATGGGATTAGAACAGTGGGTTTTTAGTACTTGTCTCCTCATAGGCTCTTAGAAATAAAATAAAGAATGTGTTTAGTTGTCATTTTCTCAGTGTTACCCTTTGGCAGAGAGAGCAGAATTAGGTGACAACAGAAAGGTACAAGGTACAACTGTGGCATTAAGTGGAACTGATGAAGACTGATGATTTCATAGAATAATAGAATGGTTAGAGTTGGAAGGGACCTTAAAGATCATCAAGTTCTAGCCCTCTGCCCTGGGCAGGGACACCTCCCACCAGAGCAGGTTGCTCCAAGCCCCATCCAGTGTGGTCTTGGACCCCTCCAGGGATGGGGCTTTCAACAACTTCTCTGGGCAACCTGTTCCAGGGTCTGACCACCCTCACGCCATATAATTTCTTTTTAGTATCTAATCTAAATTTCCCCTTTTTCAATTTAAAATAATTACCCCTTGTGCTATCATTCCACTCCCTGACAAAGAGTCCAGCTCCCCTGTAGCTCTCTTCAGATACTGGAAGGCTGCCCTAAGGTCGCCCCGGAGCCTTCTCTTCTGCAGGCTGAACAAGCCCAACTCTCTCACCCTGTGTTCACAGAAGAGGTGCTCCAACCCTCTGATCATCTTCGTGTCCCTCCGCTGGATCCTTTCCAACAGGTCCATGTCCTTCCCGTGCTGAGGACTCCAAAGCTGGACACAATACTCCAGATGGGGTCTCACAAGAGCAGAGCAGAGGGGTATCACAGAATCGTATGTGGCTGGAAGGGACCTCTGGAGATCAGCTAGTCCAACCACCCTGCCAGAGCAGGTCCACCCAGAACAGGTTGCACAGGAATGCATCCAAGTGGGGTTTGGAATGTCTCCGGAGATGGAGACTTCACCACCTCTCTGGGCAGCCTCTGCCACCTTCAAACGGAAGAAGTTCCTCCTCAGGTTTAGATGGAATTTCTGATGTTCAAGTTTGTGCCCGTTTCCTCTTGTCCTCTCACTGAGCACCACTGAAAAAAGACTGTCCCCTTTCTCTTGACACCCACCCTTTAAGTATGTATAGGTGTTGATGAGATCCCCCCTCAGACTGAAAAGTCCAAATAAGGCAGAATCATCTCCCATGACCTTCTGGCCACACTTTTCTTGATGCAGCCCAGGATGCGGGGGGCTTTCTGGCCTACCAGTGTATGTTACCAGCTCCTGTTGTGCTTCTCATCCACCATCACTCCCAAGTCCTTCTCCTCAGGGCTGCTCTCCAGCCATTTCAAACTACAAAAGCCACTGAAGAGCCTGACTAGTTTCTGTATTATTATTATTATTTTATCCCCAAAGCCACTACTCATTTTTCCTGATTGCTAATTAACTAGTCATAAGTTTTTTTGCCATTTGTTGAACGTGGAAAATTAAAACTGGCTCTGCAGATTTAGGGGTCCTTTTTCCTTTTTCCTTTTTTTTTCCCCAAGTAAAGATGCTCTTTATATTAGAGAAGAGCTAGATACATTAACATCGTTAAAATCAATCTGCCCTGGGTTTCACAAAAGCTGAATTAGAAAATTTTGCATTCGTAATTAAAAGAAATAATATTTTTTTAGGGAGGGTGGGTGGAGAGAAAAAAGCTGGGGGAAATCCTGTGCAGAAAGCAAGCCAAATGCGTGTTTACATATAATTTACTATTTTTTTTAAAGAGCCTAAAATACTTAATAACATTTAATGGAACATCTGGTGAAGTGTGTGCCATTGTTTTGCTAAAATATTGACTGTTAGAAAACGAACCCAAACTTCTGTGTATTTCAGGGGTTGGAAGATAATTCTGTGACAGAGTAGAATATATTGTAATGTAAAATATTAAATTAATATCTCCAATTAAGCTGACGGGAGTATGAGGGCTGCCTGTATCACTAGATCCACCTCCCGTGTGTTTTTTAGGGGGTGAAATTGTTCAATTTTGCTCCTGAACTTGTCATACTTGAGCTGTTTGTCCTCCCCATTCAACTGGGAGGGTAACGGTGCTCCTGATGGGGAGAAACTGGTTTCTAATTTCCAGCTGAAACTTGTTAACAACCGGTTTTCCTCCCGATTTGTTCTTCTGCCAGGAAGGATTAAGCTGTTTGTGGGAGGGATGGGGAACAGCTGGGGCTTTTTCTTTGGAAGCAGTGGGTGATGGTCCAGGCTGGAGGAGATTGACCTGAGTCGGGAGGATGCTGGCATTACTTCAGTGGAGGAAGCGGTTTGAAGGCACCGGATTAGTAAGTCCAATGTGCTGGGAGACCACTGGTCTAAATGGTGGAGGTTCGCTGGGGTGGGGGAGCAGTGACCTCTCAACAGCTGGTTCACTGTGGTGGCTGGTTCCTGTGATCTCTAAAGAAGTTCCCCATGAGATGAAGGTTCAGGCTTAACTTCAGGAAATTTGGGTTATTTGTGACTGGTGTTTGTCAGCAGGCAACTAATGTAGTGTCTAATTAGGAGGCCAGAATCGTCTGGTACATGTTTTGCTGTGGCAACCCAGAACTGCATCCTGGGTTGCATCAAAAGTAGCGTGGCCAGCAGGTTGTGGGAGGTGAGACCCCACCTGGAGTGCTGTGTCCAGCTCTGGTGTCCTCAACATAGAAAGGACATGGACAAGGAAAGGCTGAGGGAGCTGGGTCTCTTGAGCTTGGAGAAGAGGAGACTGAGGGGTGACCTCATGAATGTTTATAAATATGGAAAGGGTGAGTGTGAGGAGGATGGAGGGAGCCAGGCTCTTCTCAGTGATATCCAATGGTAGGACAAGGGGCAATGGGTACAAGCTGGAACACAGGAGGTTCCACTGAAATATGAGGAAAAACTTCTTCACAGTGAGGGTGAGGGAACACTGGTAGGGGCTGCCCAGAGAGGTTGTGGAGTCTCCTTCTCTGGAGACACTCAAAACCCACCTGGACACGTTCCTGTGTGACCTGCTCTGGGTGTTCCTGCTCC
>VXBJ01004004.1:50287-75100 GCA_013400055.1 Nycticryphes semicollaris | reverse complement strand
GGGGGTTGGAACTGGAAGATCTTTAAGGTCCCTTCCAACTCTAACCCGTCTCTGATTTAAATCCATTTAGATTTAAAAAAAAAAAAAATATTTAAAAAAAAAGCATGGGAAAATTGAAGCAGTTGAGATGTGATTAATATTTTCTCTTTTTCTGGGCCCTGCGTGTCTATTAAGGGGAAAGTCAGTGGGAAAAGGCTCCCACAAAAGCAGTTCATGGTGAAGCACAGGCTCGTGAAATAAATTAGAGAGAGAAGAGAGGAGTGACTGTGGGATGAAGTCAAGGGAATAAAAATGAAGCAGAAGAGCAGCCCGGAGAAAAGGCTGTAAATGTGTTTTAATGGATACGGGCGTTTCTTGATTCCCACCCCCGAACTCTCCCACCGTCAGGCGAAGATGGAGAGTTTTGGGAAAGAGGATAAAATATAAATAAGAGCGAGGTCTATATTTAGCACATCATCGCACAAATGATTAAACGTAACGTTATGAAAGGAAAGTGACAGAACAGATGTCAGAGGGGGGGAAAAAATAATTTCTCAGAGGAGGCAGAAGAAGAAGGTACAAAAAAGGAAGGATACATGAGAACAGGTGATCAGCTGTTGAATATTTCTGAAATCTGGCTAAACTCCGAAAGGACCGCAGTGAGAAGTGTGAAGTGTGGGATGGGAGCTGAGCCAGCCTGGGAGAAACACAAACCCGCTACATCCTTTTGTAATAATTAGATTTTTATTTGATTTTTGGCTTTTTTTTTTTTTGTTAGTCCTTGGGTTTGGTTTGGAAAAATCACCAAAACGAAATCTCTAACTTGTAAATGCTCAAAAAAGGAAAATGAAGTGATTTTTTTATTTTATTTTTTGGTAGTACCTGCTTTTGATGTATCTTATTTTACCATTTTTTTAAAATCTTGGTTTTTGTTAACTGCACAGCCAGGGAGTGTAGGAGAAGATCCACTTTAGATGACTGGAGATGGGGGAGACTCCTCTTTGCTGTTGGGCCTCAGAGGTGAACATCATTATCCGTGTGCTGTGGCAAAACAAATGTGTTAAGGAAAAAAATTGGTTAAAATTATTATTAATGACACAGGGCAGCTTCAACTGAAGTAAGTATGTATATTCAGAATTCGTTAAAAACTGCAAATTGTGCATAAATATTTATGAGGGGGAATGGTGCTAGTGAGGGAGCAAAGCCATCTCGGAAGGCTTCGTGTCAATCAAAACACCCAGATTTGTTCAAGATGATTTAAATTCATAAAAAATATGGATCATTCAGAAGAAATCTTAACGTTTGAAGCGAGTTGAGGGCAGGAAAGAAGCATCAAGGTTCGGTAGAGGGCTTTTTTCCTTCTTTTTGTTTTTTTTTTTAATGATTTCTTGTGGTTAATACTAAATGTTGTAGCGTCACTTCTGTGAAGACGTGCGAGGGCAGTGGATGGTTTGAGGTTCTCCAGCGAGCAGGGAATTGGCGCGACGCTTTCTTGAATGGGGAGGCAAAAAAAAAAGTCTGGAAATGGAAGCCAGTGGCTTACAAATTGATGAGATGAGTTTGTTGTATAGTGTCGTGGTTGGCCAAAAAAAAACCCCAAAAAAGTAAAATCTACTTTTTTTTTTTTTCCCAGTGAGAATAAGCGTAAAATGGAATTTCAGGATATGAATTTTGAACAGGTTGCCCAGAGAAGCTGTGGTTGTACCATCCTTGGAGGTGTTCAAGACCAGGTTGGATGGAGCTACCTGGTCTGGTGGGAGGTGTCCCTGCCCAGAGCAGGGGGTTGGAACTGGATGATCTTTAAGGTCCTTTCCAACCCAAACTGTTCTATGATCCTATGGATCATAGTGCCTGGAATGGACACGGAAAGGATGCCCCAGGGACTCAGTTCTGCCTGGTGGCGCTGGGGTATGGAAAGGGGATAGAGTTTGGGGAGCTATATTTTCATCTGGGCTACTTGTTTGTCTTGAATCATAGAGTCACAGAATTGTCTAGGTTGGAAGGGACCTTTTAGATCGAGTTCAACCTTCAACCTAACTCGGATTAAAAAAAGCAACAACCCACCATTAAACCATGTCATTGAGCGCTATGTCAAGTCATCTTTTGAATACCTCCAGGAATGGTGCCTCAACCATTTCCCTGGGCAGCCATTCCAAGGCTTAGTAAACTTTTCCCTGTAAAAATGCTTCCCGATATCCAATCTGAACCTCCCCTGGTGCAACTTAGGCCATTTCCTCTTGTCCCCTCACCTGTTCCTTGGGAGAAGAGACCAACCCCCGCTGGCTACACACTCCTTTCAAGAAGTTGAGAAGGTAGAGAGCGAGAAGGTCTCCCCTCAGCCTCCTCTACTCCAGGCTGAACAACCCCAGCTCCCACAGCCTCTCCTCATATGGCTTACTCTCCAGACCCCTGACCAAGTTCATTGCCCTTTCTCTGGACCCCCTTCAGCACCTCAATGTCTTTCCTGATGGGAGGGACCCAAAACTGGGCACAGCACTCAAGGTGGGGTCTCAGTAGTGCCGAGCAAAGAGGGGCGGTCACCTCCCAAGTCCTACTCACCACACTGTTCCTGATATAGGGCAAGATGATGTTGGCAGCCTTGGCCACCCTTTCTGACCATTAGGTCTACGCACAGATGCAGTGTGGTTTCCCAGCCACAGCAGGGACAAGTCTTTTGAGTTTTGGATGTGAGTGAAGTTCTTTGAGTCTTTTCCAGAACCTAAAAAACCTCATCGGAGTATTTGGAGATAGTTGATGATGGTTCATAATCTTAGTACTTAGAGACCTTATGACTATAGACCTCGTAGTGCTTAGGGATGTGGTTTAGTGATGGGTTTTGTCAGTCTTAGGTTGATGATTGGACTCGATGTGGAAGGTCTCTTCTGACCTAGACAATTCTGTGATGCTGGCTTGTTTTCTCTGTTGAAAAAAAACAGCAAAAAGCATTGTCGCAACTACCACAAACCTTTAAATTCTTATTTATATGGATTTGTGTGACTTGACCCTTAGTGTCATGTGTTCTCCTGTGTGTTTGCTGTGGTTTACAGCACAGGTTTTACTGATNTGTGTGACTTGACCCTTAGTGTCACGTGTTCAGACGTGTTTTACTGACGTAAACTAGGAGACCGAAAATCAAACTACACCAAGATTTCTAGTCAGGAAAAAACCCTGATCCTGAGCTCTTACCCCTTGGACCTTGAAATGGTTGAAGATTCAGAGTTTTGGAGGAGATGAGCTCATGGCAATGAGGAGAAGGCCAAAGAGTTTGGCTGATGGGAGATGCTCTGAGAGAGTTCTCCAGCCAAGGAAGATCATGACTTCTGTTGTTGGGATTTTGTTGGGGTTTTTTACTTTCTTTTCTAAAGGAGGCAAAATCTGCTTGGACAGTTATTAGTTGAGGTGTATCTGGTGTGTTGAGGGCAGCAGTACCAGCAGAGAGTGTGTTTTGAAAAGAGCAACTAAACAAATGCTGGATCCGGGCAGGGATGGGAAACGTTGCAAATCACAGCTGCGTTAACTCAAAAGAGGAGACTGATTTCTTGATGAGCTAGCTTTTGTCCTAAAGTTTTCTCTGTTCCAGTTGAATAAAACGATGATCCTCGTAGTCCTAACGACCATGGCTTTCTGGAAATGTAAAATTACCAGATCTCATTAATGCTGGGCTATATCATTCATCAAAGCTCTCCTTACGCCTCATGCTGGCTCCTTTTCTCTCCCCCTCTTAATCTTTCTCTCATTATAACGATGTGTCTGCCCTTTGGACCTATCTGCTTCCAAGGAGTTGACACCTGCAGAGATATTATTTGGTGAAGACTTGTTAACTCTTTAATCGTTGAACCGCTGAGCCTCTGGGTAGGAGAAACACAATCTGGTGGAAGCTGCTTTGCAGAATGAGCCCTGGCTGTAAATACCCCGGTAACAAAGACGGTGCAGATGTTTGCACACTAAGAAAATAATTTGTTTGTGTACCTCTGCGGCGCTTTCTTCTGATAAACGATTAGTCCCGTTGTCAACAGGTCCCTACAAATGGAGTCAATGGCATCAGGTTTTTTTCCGCTGCAAAGCTTTTCTGCAGCTTTGGGAGACTCCCTCCCAACCTCATGGGTTTTGTTGTTTGGGTTTCTTTTGGTTTGTTTTTTTCTTCCCTGTGTGCCTTGTGTACACGAATAACTCAAGAATAAAGATTTCAAAATAAGCCCAAATGCCATGAAATTAGACCTCACTAGGGGCAGATGCCTTTGACGTGGACGTGGAAATTAGTTCTCCAGGTGATGCTAATAGTTCTGTAGCACCTTTTATCTGAAGAACTGAAGCACTTTGCAAACACTCATATTACAGAAGTGGTGCACTGCTCAGGTATTTTAGCCAAATAAATACTGTTTATAAAGGAATTTTCAAAAGAGCTTTCAGAAATATCTGTCACTGTTTCAGCATCTTTATTCAGTGACTGAAGCTCTTATCTCTCTCAGTAGGGGATGCCAATTTACTGATGTACTTTTCAGTTAAAAATCCAAGTTCCATAAGGCAGATTAGCAGTGAGAAAATGCAAGTCTCTTTGGAGGGGAGGGGAAAAAAAAAGAAAAAGAGTTTGGAAGTTGTTTTAAAGTCGATTCTGGAATAAATGAACCACATTAGAAGATGTATCAGGTGCCACAAAAAAAAAGAAAAAAAGGAAAAAGTCATTGGAAATTGCTAGATCTGTGTTGTTCTGAGCCCCCACCCCCCATCACACCAAGCAGTTGATTTGCCATCTTCATCCTTTCTACTCTGCATCCATCTGTTCTTGCCTTAAATTATATTTCCTTTGTACAGTCCAGCCTGTGTTTGTCATTACGGAGTGATGAGCACACTCAATGTTCCAATCAGCACCTAGGCTCCTAGATATTGATACCACAATTTTCAATGATTGAAATATTAAGTAAGAAATAATGCTTTTTATTTGCCAAGCTCCTGACGATATTTTGGTAGCTGATGTTTGTAGCTGATGTGCCGTAATAGTTGTGAAAGGATATTAGCATGGCGGGATGTGGCAAAGTTGTTCAAGAATGAGGTTGAATAGAGACTATTTAATATTTCCATTAATCATCTCTAAATACAAGAAGACAGGGCTGGGGTGGCTACTTGAGTTGTCCATTCCTTTTCCAGTTGTTGCAGTCAGTGAACCCTACAAGTAGAGCAACACGTTGATCAAGACTGTTTTTGTGTTTTCCTTGGCCTCCTACTGAGAAACAGTCCAGAACTTCACTGCTTTGGCATTTATAGATACTACCTTGATATCCTTGACTGGATTTTACCATTTTACTGTCTCTAAATAATTTCTTCCCTTCTCTTGTGTTTGCTTCCCTCATCTCTTTATTTAATTTACCAAGCTATCGATCCTTATTTTTTTTCATGTAAAATGTGCTGATTGTTCTCCTGGCATCTGAACAGCCTTTCTTTCTCTGTGCTGGTTTTACCTCATTTTAAATTGGTACCAAAGACTGTGTCTCACTGGTTCCTTAAATATTCACAGTATTCCCCTCCTGACCCTACTGGAAATAGCACATCTGATGCATCTTGGATAATGTTTGCTTTTATGGCTGCATCCTTTGGGTGGCCACTGGTCTTTCTGGGATTGATGGCTACAACTGGAATTTGTCTTCTAAACTTTTAAGCTATGCAATCCCTTGTGGCAAAAAAATTACCAGTACCTGAGTACATTGAATTACACAGTACCAAATTCTGTTCCGTTCCTCCAATGGGCAAGGTGTAGAGTTTTGGTTTCTCCTGTGTCTTGGTAATAAATTCCATCTCTGGTTTCATTGGTAACTAATTTTTGCACATCAGCTGTTGTGCAGCTCCGATTAAAAAATAAGTAGGAAATCATACAGTCATAGAATTACCTAGGTTGGAAGGGACATTTGAGATCATCTAGTCCAACCAGCAACCTAACTCTGGTAAAAAAACTGTCACTAAACCACGTCACAAAGCACTATGTCAACCCATCTTTTCATCTCTCCAGGGATGGTGCCTCAACCACTGCCCTGGGCAGCCCATTCTAAGACTTAATAACTCTTGCAGTGTAAAAAATGTTCTTGATATCCAATCTGAACCTCCCCTGGTGCAACTTGAGGCCATTTCCTCTTGTCCCATCTGTTCCTTGGGAGAAGAGACCAACCACCTCCTGGCTACACCCTCCTTTCAGGGAGTTGTAAAGAGCAAGAAGGTCTCCCCTCAGCCTCCTTTTCTCCAGGATGAACACCCCCAGCTCCCTCAGCTGCTCCTCACAAGACTTGTGCTCCAGACCCCTCACCAGCTCCGTTGCCTGTCTTTGGACCCTTCTCTGGAGTAACTCCTAAACTTGTCCTTAAGGATTATTATTAGTAACATTTTTGCAATTTCCACATAAGTAATTATCTTTTTGATTTTTTTTTCCTCCTTTAGTTTATTAACCACCACACAGTTGCTAGTTTCCACCTTCTCCACCATGGTGGTTTCCTTTATCTCTGTTTAGTTTTATTATAGCTGTTACGTCCCTTAAATCTATTTTTTAAGAAACTTGCTTTGAGTTTATATTTAGGAAACTTGGCCACTGAAATCTTTCAGGTTTTGGATCCTCTGTTTCCCAAAACTTGATTTTGGAGACTTAACATTTTTCGCCTTTCTTGACATTCTTCCATATTTTCAATCCTTCGTCTACAGTGTGCTCATACAGCTCGTCAGGAGAGAGATGCTGCTCCATCAGCTGAGTGCAGACAAACAAAATAGGTAAAAATTAGCTATAGCCATGTTAACCATGATGTCCCCAGCACCCTGGATGCCCCATGGACCTCCCTTTGTCTTGATTCGACATGAGAGTCCTCAGTTTTTCTCTCATTAGGTGGAGGGAGCTTCTAGAGGTCTTTGATCCTGCAGCCTTCTCAACATAGGGTCAGTGTTCAAGTTAGATCAGGTTGCTCTGACTTGGTCCCGTTGAGTTTTTAAGGTCTCCACAGGTGAAGATTCTAGTGCTTCACCACTCTGAGATCTCTCCACCCTGAAATTCAGTCAGAATTTCCCTTGCTTCAACTGGTGACTAAGCCTCTTGCCCTTTCATCTGAGAGGAGTCATACATAAGCGTGTCCTGGTCTGAGGTAAAACAGAACCAATTTTCTGTTCAGTTATTTTACTTTTTTAGCTGGGCCTCTTCTAACTCACTAAACTCTGAAATTAACAGCAGGTTGTTCAGAAACTGCTCACTCTCACAGTGATCAGACCTGATCACACCAAGGGATGATGCAGAGAGGCCCTGGCTTATCCTTATTGCTAGAACTACCAAGGGCAGGGAATTTAAATATTTGCCCTGTTGGAGGGTGGGAAGCGGAAAAGCGTCGAGGGGTCACCCCTGTGGGGAGGAGGGGACAGGACAGGGGACCCCAAACTGACCAACTGGGGTGTTCCATCCCATCCACATCATGCTCAGTATAAAAGCTGAGGGACCAAAGGGTCAACTCTCTTTCTTCGATGGGCAATGTTTGAGGAGGACCCTGTCTGTTTGTCTGCATTTGACCCCGATCTGAGCTTTCCTGACTCCAGAGCTGGAATCCACCTCTTGTTAATCACCAAGTCCAGTCTGGGACTTTTCCCAGCACCTGCTGGTGATGTGATTGTCATCCTGGGAGCTTGATACAGTTTTGTATCTATGGTATCTATTTCACTGTTTTCTTCCTTTTTTTTTTTTCTTGAAGTATTTATACTTCATTAAAGTAGTTCAGTTCATTCTGAACTTATAAATCTCTTTATCCTCTTCCTCTCCTTTCCTTTTTGGGGGAGGAAGGCCCATCTGTCAGTCTGGTTTTGGTAAATTTGGCTGAAACAACTTCAAGTTGGTGATCCCCTTTGTCATGGTTCTCTTTCTAGATAAGTTGTATGCAGCCTGGAGGAGGAGGAGTGTGGTGTTTCTCAAAATCCATGATAAATTATTCAACAAATTTAGGAATGACTTTAAGGAATCACCAGGGAAAGCTTTACTGGGCGATGGTTTGTACAGGTGTAACCTATTAGGTTCTTTGATTATGAGTTTTAGCTTAGCTTCCCAAGGAATCAAAGCTTCTCTGGAACTACTCAATGATTAATAATAGTACTTAATACATTTTCTGTTCACTTCTCTGTCTTTGTAAAGTATCAAGTGGCTACTAGCAAAAATTTGCTGCGGGTATTGAGATTTACAGAGAGGGAAATGGCTGCACCATTACACAGAACTATCCGGCACCTTTGTGGACCGGTGTCTTTTCTGACATAGGGGTTTGGCAACCAGTAATGAAATTTTACATGTGGGAGGACTGAGAATAAACTCCTCTTTCAGAGTCATTGCTTTCGGGAAATAGACTTAAGCGGGGAGACTGATGCTATGCCTAGCCTGCAGTTGTTAAATTATGGTGAAAAATTGGACAGAGAAAAGCTCGTGGCGGTTAAAAAAATATAGAAAATACAGTCCCTAAGGGGGAAAAAAATAATAATAAAGAAAACGAACTGAAGTACTTTCAAAGGTGGAAAATACTGACTACTGAAGGATTGTTTTCTTCTTTGGTGCGCAAAGATAGAAGAAAAAAACATTAGTTCAAAGCTAAAGTGAGATGTATTTAACCTAGGTGCAGTTTTTAAACCCGAGCTGATGTAGCACTAGAGCAGAGTAGTAATGGGAGGGCTGGCCCCTCTGTCTGGCTGAATCATCTCGAGATGCTACCTAGACATCTAGTTAAAAATGAGCTTTTGAGTAGAACTGAATAGATTCTTACCTATGAGAGGCCAGTCTAAATGATCTATTGATCCTTTCCACCTGTAAGCTCCGGGAATACATTTAGCTTCATGAGTTTCCATTAGAAAATGTTTGGGATTTTTATTCTGGAACAGGTTCAGCGGATATTTAAAAGGATTATTCCATGGTCTGCTGCAATTTTGGTTTTTCTCCTGCTATGTTGCAGCTCGGGCTGATGAGACAAAAAAATTAAAAGCAATTAGGAATGTCAGCAGTGCTCATTATTCTTATTAGAAGATCTGACAGTTCTCTGTGGTTACAACACGTCCCTGAGAGTGTCGGTGGAGCTGTGCTGAAGAGAGAAAGAGGAGGAGTCTATCTGGATGTGATTCTCACGGATCATATTCTTGCAGTCCTTAAGACAAGTTCAGCCTTAAAATTCTGACCGCTGAGTGGCTTTTGCTGCTCCTAAGTGACTTTTGTAAGCGCCAACCAAGTCACAGAATCATAGAATCTCACAGAATGATCTGGGGTGGGAAGGGACCTCTGGAGATCATCTAGTCCAACCCCCTGCCAAACCAGGTTGTCCACCCAGAGCAGGTCCCACAGGAACCTGTTCAGGCAGGTTTGGAATATCTCCAGAGAAGGAGACTCCACCACCTCTCTGGGCAGCCTCCACCAGGGCTCTGCCACCGTCAAAGTGAAGAAGCTCCTCCTCATGTTTAGATGGAACTTCTTATGTACAAGTTTGTGCCTGTTGGTTTGGGGTTTTTTTGTCCTCTCACTGGGCACCACTAAAAGAAGACTGGCCCCATCCTCCCGACACCCAACCCTTTAAGTATTTATAGGCGTTGATGAGATCCCCCCTCAGCCTTCTCTTCTCCAGACTAAAAAGACCCAAGTCCCTCAGCCTTTCCTCATTGGAGAGGTGCTCCAGCCCCCTCATCATCTTGGTGGTCCTCTGCTGTACCTTCTCCAGCAGTTCCCTGTCCTTCACAAGTCCAAAATGGCCTTTAGCTTTGCCTTTGGTTTCTGCATGGTTTTCTTGTCCTCTCTCACTCTGCAGGGCAAGAGATTGACCAGGAGACACCAATGTGTGTAAAACCGTGGTGTGCAAACTGCTAAGCACCAGGAGAGGATTGTCACGGGAGTTTTGGATGCTGGTGGCTTCCCAGCCACCGCTCACCTTCTCAGGTGAAGCGCTCCCGTTTCCCATGAGGGCAATCTGCTCTCATCGTCCTCAGCTTGATTCCTCTTGGCAGCCCAACTGGATGTGGTTGACAGATTATGTCTGAGAAGGGCTTCAGTAATTGCTCGTTCTGTTCAGTGACTGTGTCAGTGACAGATGGTCACACTGAATGTTTAAAATGTTCGGGACCCTTCCATGATCCCTGCGCTTACGAACAACAAACTTTGCCAACATTTCTGTTGTCTATTAGCAGAAGAATTTACAATGTTTCCTTGAATTGCTATTCCCTCCCCCCCCCCCTCAAAGTCTTAGGCACGTTTTGCTGGGTTTGTACACTCCTCAAACATTCTCTCTTTTTTTTCTTAATATATTTTAATTTCTTATTAAAGAAAGCCTCAAGATGTTCGTACAGACTGGCGTAAGTAAGCGCCAACTGCTCTTCCAGACTTGTTAACAAATTTATTTTTGCCTGAGAATGGCACATATGGCCCAGAGCGGAAATATTAGGGTCTGTAGTCTTTGTGAAGGCTGGCAGATATTGTCTTGGAAGAAATACCATTTGGGTCAGTCATAAATCTCATTTTTATTTTTATTGTCGGAAGGACTTCTCAATTATTATTATTTTTTTTTTTTTTCCCCCAAAGTGATGGTCTTCAATCATTTAACGGTCTTGTGACAGCTCCACAGTTGGGGGGAAAAAATAAAAATAAAAGAGCAGAGGCAGTGGGAAAGTCGCCAGTTTATTTATGGCATCCTTTTATTGCCGTTTAGTAGCTGCAAACAACCTAAGTCAGTGGATGTGACCCGTCTGAATTTCATGGACCACAAATTGCCTGCAAACCTTGGTTGAGGATGGGTTGGCCAACCCGCAGGGTGTGAGCTTGATAGTTTTTCTACTGGGTTTTTACAAGACTCATAAAAGCAGATTGTAAGGAAGACATCCTTGCCCTTTGCACGCTTATTTCCAATTTTTTCCTGCTTTGAAGCGTCTGACATCATTGTCTTTTCAAAGCAGCTTTTCCATCCCACAAATTCTGAAAGCAAAACAGCGTATTTTGCTTTCTACGGATTCCTTCCTTGTTCTGCTGAGATAAGTGCTGTGGTTCTGTGGCACATTTCTGGCTGTGTACAACTGGATTCTTGTTCCTACATGGTTTATATTTGTAAAAAGCTTCTGATGATCTTTCAAAAACACATCCAGCTTCTGGCGTAGCTTCTGCTGCAAAAGGGGGATCGTCCGCCAATGAGTGTGGACCAGGATGGACACATCTTCTTTTGCTGCTGTCTCAGGTTTATTTATTTGATGATCATGGGGTCGGAGCACCTTTGCTACGAGAACAGGCTGAGGGAGCTGGGGTTGTTCAGCCTGGAGAAGAGGAGGCTCCGGGGAGACCTAAGAGCAGCCTTCCAGTACCTGAAGGGGCTACAGGAAGGCTGGGGAGGGTCTGTTTACAAAGGCCTGCAGTGACAGGACGAGGGGCAATGGCTTCAAGCTGGAGAAGAGCAGATTTAGACTGGATATTAGGAAGAGGTTCTTTCCTCTGAGGGTGGTGGAAGAGTGGGACAGGTTGCCCAGGGAGGTGGTTGAGGCCCCTTCCCTGGAGATATTCAAGGGGAGGCTGGACGAGGCCCTGGGCAACCTGGTGTAGTTGGGGGTGTCCCTGCTGACTGTGGGGAGGTTGGACTAGATGACCCTGGAGGTCCCTTCTGGCCTGGACCATTCTATGATTCTATCTTTTTTTTCTTCCTTCTTTCTTTTTATTTGTGTTGCAATGAAGGTTGTGATGATCTTCAGCAAGTTCATCACATCAGCTCAGATTTGTGTATTCAGCCAGCGTGTGCAGCAAACTGGCTTTAAAATGAGTTTCTTGCCATTTCAAGCCATTCTGATGGATGTCTGGATAATTGGCCTATCTGCATATGCGAAAAGGAGAAGGAAATGATTACATCCCCGGCCTTATTTACGGGAGTGAAGGTTATTCTGAAGATCTAGAGGGAGGAGATTGACGCAGCAAGGATACATTAAAATCAAATCAGTAAATTAATCAACATCTCGTTATGGTTGCGTAGTGTGCTAGATTTAATTAGGGGAAAAAATGGAACTGATGTGTGTGTGTGTGTATATATATATGTATTTGGGGGAATAATTCATTATGGCTGGACTGCGTTGATTGCCTGAGATACAGGAGGGAAACGGGCCAGAAGTTGGGTACGTTGGCCACAGTCTGCACCATCTGTCAGTGGGAGATGCAGGTGGGTTCAAAGCTCGAGTCATCTCTGACCAGAGCACATCAGCAGCTTCTCCTCCGTGTGCACATTTTGGGATTTTGCTGGTTTGAAAAGACCTGGGGCTCCTTCTCTCCGTTTCTCGCTTAATTTCAGCAGTCGGTGCCTCAGTGCTGCTACTCCTTGTCCTTGGCTTGGAATTTTCAGTTCCTGCGTTTATTTTCTTCATTTAGTGGGCAGATACTGGAGCAGGTGGAAGTAAACTTTGGTGCTTCGCTCCACTGCTTTGTTGATTTTTTTTAAATCTTTTTTTAAGCTGTATTTTGGAAGTTAAGGGTGTAGATTTCAAAGTGGCTCCTGAACAGGTGCCTGAACTGGATCCTTAAATCAGCAACAATTGCATCACCTGAAGGAAATCTTGCTGATGCCAGCCTGGAATTGAACACACTGAAATGTGTCCCCACCTGGAAGGTGCAGGATCTTTTTTATGGTTTCCTGGTGTTTCACAGGTTTGTTGTGGGTTTTTTTTTTTTTGTTTGTTTTTTTTTGTTTGTTTTTTTTTGATCAGAAGAGTTAAAAATAGGAGAGCTTTCCTATGTTAGGGAGTAAAGTGTACCGTTGAGTCTCTCCTCAGTAGACCAGCACATTGGAGTGGCAGAGCACGGCCGAGCAGAGACAACCTTGTGCAGCTCATGGGCACATCTGGAGAACTCAGAAGACTATTTTCATTCCTTCCTCCGAGACTCGTAGATGCACTGGGATTATCAAAGATGGAACTCACCTTCTGGGAAAGAAGTGATGTATAAATATAGTCCTGTCGTGCAGGTGTTTAATACGATACGTGCGTGATACGTGCCGGGGGGGATGTGTTATTGTGGTACCGAAGAGGAAAGCCAAACCAGACAGGATGAAGCTCACCAGGAACCTTCTGATCATGCCAGCTTCAGCAAGGATCACAGGCATTGGCAAGAGTGCAGAAATTCACAGCAGCTGTTGGCCTTTTTCCATGGTATCCGTGTTCAGCATCTTTGTACAGCAGGAGCCTTGAAAGCTCTCTGAACGCTGCCAGGAAACCCTCTGTGGTTTGACTACCTCAAGTGCTTGTGATGCTCTTCTTCCCCAGCATAGCGGCTCCAGATGATTTGTTCTACTGGTTTGGATAGCCAGTCCTGGGATTGATAGCTCTGCAATAAAGAGACCTCCAGCAAAGACTGTTCCAGCATGCTGCTCTTCATGTTCTAAGATAATTGGAGAGATTAATTACTTTTCAAAGTTACTTTTTATGTTCTTTTTCCCCCCCCCACTTCCTGTTGAAATGGACCAAGTAAAGCCAAGGAGAAGGAAAAAACGTAGCCATCTGGTTTACCCAGCAGGTCATCAGCGTTGTCAAAGACTGCCAAGCTCAACCCACAGCTGGAAAGTCCAGTAACAGCAGACTAAAGTTAAAAGTCAAGTGGATCAGATGTGTAGCAACCACTGTGGCTGTCACTTGGATCTTGGTGGCAAAGTAGTTTTACGGAGAAAATATTCCATGTGGGAAGGTCACGTCCAGGTGAGGCGAGGGGGAGTGTAAGGCTTTTAAACGTCATCTTTTCTCTGGAGTGCAACGTGGAGCTATCGGCTGGGATGGACTAGATGCTCTTTTCCCAGCAGCACTGGGGTTTACTGCAAGATCTGTTGTTACTGAACTTATTTGATTTCAAACCTGGAAGTTTGAAGACAGGCTGAGGGAGCTGGGGTTGTTCAGCCTGAAGAAGAGAAGGCTCCGGAGAGACCTTTAGAGCAGCCTTCCAGTACCTGAAGGGAGCTACAGGAGAGCTGGAGAGGGACTCTTTGTCAGGGAGTGGAGTGACAGACAAAGGGTAATGTTTTTAAATTGGAATAGAGAAGATTTAGATTAGATACCAGAAAGAAATTCTTTCCTGTGAGGGTGGTCAGACCCTGGCCCAGGTTGCCCAGAGAAGCTGTGGCTGCCCCATCCCTGGAGGGGTTCAAGGCCAGGCTGGATGGGGCTTGGAGCAACCTGGTTTGGTGGGAGGTGTCCCTGCCCAGGGCAGGGGGTTGGAACTGGGTTATCTTTAAGGTCCCTTCCAACACTAACCATTCTATGATTCTGAGTTGCTTGAGCTTTTTGCAGTGGTGGTGTATTTTGGGGACTGGTTTCTTTCTGTCAGCAGTTTCCCGCTCCCATCTGAGGAGCAGAATTGTCCTCCCTTTGCTTGGAGTTTGGAGTCCACAATTCTTTAAGAAATGTCATTATGCAAAATTAGTAGAAGTTGTCTCAAATGTTGTTCTCAAACAATGTTAGTATTTAATTGCCAGTCTGATGTCTCTCACTGACTTCCAGGACTCTGCTTTCTCATTGCGTTAGCTTTAGGAAGTATTTTAATGACTCTCATTCATGGCATCGTGGAATGGTTAGAGTTGGAAGGAACCTTAAAAATCATCCAGTTCCAACTCCCCTGCCCTGGGCAGGGACACCTCCCACCAGACCAGGTTTCTCTCTAAGCCCCATCCAGCCTGCCCTTAAATTCCTTATAGCAGTGTCCACCTTCTAGATGATGAAACGGCCCTACAGAAGCTGGGTGACCTTAGGAACCGGAGTAAAAGAAAGGGGATGGGATTCAGTAGCGCTAAACACAGCGTCACACACCTGGGGAATGATAATAGAAATTTCAGCTCTAAACCAGGAGCTAATCAATAGGAAATGATGGAGGATAAGAAGTGGTACCAGGTGATTACGGATTGACCGTGAGCTCCAAAAGCGATGCTGCTGGGGAAAAAGGCAAATATGACCCAGGTGCAGGTTATTTCCACCAGACTGGAAAAGTATTAATGTCACTGTACAAGTCTCTGATTAGAAGTCATCAGAAATATTGGATGCAGTCTCTGGATGGTTATATTGAGGGAGGGGGGAAAGCCCATTTCGTGCTGGATTGGTCTGAATGGTGAAATGATTGCCTACAGCAGACATCGGGCACCTTGCAGGGGTTGTAAAGAGCTGTTGGCTGAAAAATGGTGTTGCCACGGATAGGAATAAACTCACTGTAAAGAGATTTAATCTGGCAGTTGGAGAAGTGAGGTGTCCGGACAGTGGAGGCAAGAAACTTGGTCTGAGCTTGTGACAGGAGTGAAGGGGGAGAAGCGGGAGGTTCTGTGCGGAGGAGCTGAAGGATGAACTTAATGACCCTGAAAATCCTCTCCAGGTTTTTGTCCACATTTGACGTGCTTCAGGATTTTAGTTCGTATTTAAATGGGGGTATTTCAAAGCAATTGCAGGGACCACCTGCTGGAATCATCTAGAGTTTTCTGTTGTTGGTTATAGCTGCAAATGAGAAAAATGTTGTATTTATTTTCAAAGCAGCTACCACTGTTGTGTCTCGTAGAAAGCAATACATTTTTTGTTGTTACTGAAGCAATCTTGAAGTCTGAGAGATGATGAAATCTTTAATAACTTTGTGCTTGCCTGCGTTCTCCTGGGCTTGTGGCAAATATCAGGTGTTCTTGCTGCTGGTGAAGTTTAGCTTGGAAACAGAAGATGTGTGATACCAAAAGAGACCCCACTGAAATATCCTCCCGTCGAACTCAAGAGAGGCAGATGACTTTGAAATATTCCGTAGTGACTGATCCTGGATCTGGAAAAGTGCCGTCTGTGTTCAAGAGCTGTAGTTAGTCTAGGAAAAAAAAAAAAAAAAACATCAAACTGAAAGAACCAGAATTACATAAATAATAAAAGAGCTAAAAATGCCTCGGTTTTCTAATGTAGATGAAGGCAAGGTGTCATGACAGGAACACATTTACATATTAGAATTATTTAATTATCGTATCTTGTCCTCTAAAGAAGCAAAATGATCATGAATATTCATGTCTTCAATTAAAATATTAATGGCAGACTGAGACTTTGGTTTTTAGGTCTCCAAACACCCATAAACAGTTTTATTTAAATGCAATGAAGAGTGGAGGTCGAAAAGGAATTGGCTCTTTGTTTTCAGGTTGCAGAGAGGCTGATGTTCTCCTTGAAGACAGAAGGACATTATTTGCTCCATGCTGGTTTTTGAAAAGAGTCTTGTGGGTACCTCTGCTGCGCCCCCACGTCTGGTTGGAGCTCCTGGGTGCTGTGACAGCATCCCATGGCCTTTCTGCGGGCTTGGGGAGATTGATTTAACCGTAATTGTAGACCTGAAACCACTGTCAAACACCTTACAGTGATGTTGGAGCGGGGCCAGAGGAGGCCATGGAGATGCTGGGAGGGCTGGAGCCCCTCTGCCCTGAGGACGGGCTGAGAGATCTGGGGATGTTTATCCTGGAGAGGAGAAGGCTCTGGGGAGACCTTGGAGCCCCTTCCAGTCCCTAAAGGGGGTCTGCAGGAGAGATGGAGAGGGACTTTTGATCAGGGATTTAAGTGACAGGATGAGGGGGAGTTGTTTAAAACTGAAAGAGGGGAGATTGAGATGAGATCTTGGGAAGAAATTCTTTGGTGTGGTGGTGGTGAGACCCTGGCCCAGGTTGCCCAGAGAAGCTGTGGCTGCCCCATCCCTGGAGGGGTTCAAGGCCAGGTTGGATGGGGCTTGGAGCAACCTGGTCTGGTGGGAGTGGCAGGGGGTTGGAACTTGGTGGTCTTTAAGGTTCCTTCAAAACTCCAATCATTCTGTGATTCTATGATTTTTGCTCGCAAAGAGTTAAATGCGGTTCTTGACAGCTCGGGCATGAGTGCTGCGTAGACATTCTTGCATTTGTTTTGAACTTTAAAGAAACAACATTCTGATTAGTTGGAGCGGTTTTTCCCCGAGGGGAGACTATCGAGTGTAATTTCATTACAAAATAGAGCACTTGGAGATGAACTGGAGTTGGAATTTTTTTTTTTTTTTTTTTTTTTTTCCCCCACCTCAAGGGATTTGACATTTCTGTGTCTTGACATTTCTCTCATTGTTAGACTGGCTTCTCTGTGCTGCTTGTTTTTTTTCTTTCTTTTTTTTTCCCCCATCCCCTGGTGAAACTGTAGCCGTCTCCTTGAAGCTTGGAGTGTCTTTTCTCATAGGTAAAACTGATAATAATTTGAAATAGCTCAATAAGCAGATGGTTGGAAGAGGAGGCTCCGCTCTCGTGTGCAAGTGTGTAGCACTGGGACATGTGATCTATTGCCGAAAAAAGAATGAAGACTTAGTCCCTTGAACATGGGTATGTTTAAAACTGTCGTTGGAGAAGGATGATACGTGGTAAAAAGATGTAAAAATAGTAGCGGGTTACTCACGGGTCTGACTTAAGGTATAAATACGTCAAAAGTAGCACCTGAGATACTTTTGTTCCTGGATGCCATTATTTTAAGAATAATGGATGCTTGTATGATGTTTTTGTGGGGGGTTGGTGTTTTTTTTTCTGATTTCAGCTACTTCTTTGCTTTTTTTTTTCTGCAGTCTTTGAGTGAAGTGGTAGAGCAGCAAGTCAGCTCATCTCACGCCTTGGAAGGCTTTGTCATTTATTCGCAGGGGAAGAGAGGGAGATATTTTTTCCACCTTCATCCCCTGAAAGGCAGGTCTTGTAGTGCTCTGAGCAGGGGCAGCAGTCTGCTGGCAGAGCTTATGGCATTCCAGCTACTCACAGCTTTCTGCCCACACGGCGACGGCCGGTAGGGATGTTGGACTGGACATCAGGACAAAAAATCCCAGCAATAGTGGTCAGACCCTGGAATGGGCTGCCCAGGGAGGTGGTGGAGTCCCCATCCCTGAATGCGTTTCAGAGTGGTTGAGATGTGGTGTTGGGGGATCTGGTGTAGGGGAGAACTTTGTAGAGTGGGGCTGATGGTTGGACTCGATGATCCCAAGGGTCTTTTCCAACCTGAATGATTCTGTGATGTTACGGACCAAATTCCCACTGTAACCACAGCTTTAGAGGCCAAGCTGTAGGTTTAACCAGTTATTGCCTGGCTCACTCCGCTTTAGTGTTATAAAGCTATTTTACATGAGACAGAGGTCAGTTTTTTGAGCCCAAATTGTCTCCAGCTGTAATTGTGTTGGTTTTTTTTTTGAGTGTGGCAGAGCCCTGGCAGAGGCTGCCCAGAGAGGTGGTGGAGTCTCCTTCTCTGGAGACATTCCAAACCCACCTGGACACGTTCTTGTGCAACCTGCTCTGGGTGGACCTGCTTTGGCAGGGGGTTGGACTAGATGATCTCCAGAGGTCCCTTCCAACTCCATAGCATTCTGTGATCCTGTGACTTTGATTCCTCCTAATATTTCACCTGGTCAAGAAAGACGGAATTTTGTTTTGCAGTGGCAGGAATATCTTCTCACCCTCAGCTGATGGTGAGAGGCACAGAGTCATGTTGATGCCGAAATCCTTTGATTTTTCACTGCTCTGAAAAAAAGCCGGGGAAGCTAAGCCAAGCATCAGCCCTCCAACAAACCAAAAAGTCATTATTAAGAAGGGTATAAATTCTTCCTTAAGAAGGAGGGAGGCCAGATTGGATGGGGCTTTGAGCAACCTGTTCTGGTGGAAGGTGTCCCTGTCCATGGCAGGGGATTGGAACTCAATGAAGTTTAAGTTCCCTTCTAACCCAAACCATTCTATGATTCTCTCTCCATGCCCCACAACACAGCTCTTTGCCCTGGGAGTACAAGACAGACCGGAGGGAGGAGCATGGTCATTGCCCCTCGGGGTGGTCTGGGCGGGCAGCCGTGTTGGTCTTATGGTGGGCAGGGTGGTAGATGTGGGGAGAGTGGTGTTTTGCCATAAGGTGAGTGAAGTATTCACAAACAGACAACGTGGGTTCTTACCCAGGGCCCCACTGGTGTCCGTGGGGCTAAGATGAGACCTTCTCGCTCTCTACAACTCCCTGAAAGGAGGGTGTACCCAGATGAGGTTGGTCTCTTTGCCCAAGGAACAGGCGATGGGACAAGAGATAACGACCTCAAGTTGTGCCAAGGGAGGTTTAGGTTGGATGAGAAATTTCTTCCTGGAAAGGATTATCAAACACTGGACCAGGCTGCCCGGGGCAGTGGTGGGGTCACCATCCCTGGAGATATTTACAAGTTGAGCAGACATAGGGCTTAGCAACATGGTTGAGTGATGGGTTTTGTCAGTGTTGGGTTGATGGTTGGACTCAATGATCTGAAAGGTCCCTTCCAGTTGAGACAAATCTACAGTTCTTATGATTCTTAAAAAATTGAGTGGGAGGCAGGAAACCTTTTAGATCTGCAGCTTCTCCTGTGTTGTAAGACCCTTTATATCACTGTGTGTCACTCCAAATAACACAACTCTTTTCCTGCCCTCTGGTTTGGCTGCTTTCCTCAGCTGCATGTAGCCCTTCTAGGGGGAAGACGGAGCGGGGCGGGGGGAAGAGCTCTCAGAGCACTCCCTCCATCAGGTAAGTCTTCTCCAGCTTCTGTTTTTTTCCTTGATGAACAGTAGTTTTCAAAGTAAGTTTTGTGGCTGTTTGAAGCTGGGAGGTTAGGACCACAGCAGAGGGGGACCTCTGAACTCGTAACTCCTTTCGGATGCAGAAAGGCTCACATCTATTTTGAAATAGAGTAGGATGGGTTTGCAGACGGCGGTTACAGGGGGTGCAGCGCAGCTTGAAGATGCCATTGTCCAGGCGTTTCGATGGTGCTCCAGGAGGAAAACTTCCACATTCAGGGAATGTTTTCTGAGGCACAGGAATAACTTTGGTTTGTGCCCATTCCTCTGCCTTATTGAAATTGCCCGCTTGATGCCAATTTGAGTTTTTGCTTTTGCAGTTTCTAGTTGCTGTGTATTAGCGTGTGCACTTCTTGTGGTGAACAAATGAGCAGAGATGTCTTCTAAATGTGAAATTACAATATGGAGTGTTCCAAGGTGTGGGTAAGACACTGTGGAGCTAGACAGCCACTGTTGCTAGACCCTGCTGAATCAGCAGAAACAAGAAATCAATTTTTTTTTCCTGATGAAGCTGAAACATTCGGATCATTGCTGCTTTAGCCTGTGACCGTTGAATGCTTTAAATTAAATTTAAAATAAGAAAATTGTCAGTACTTGAATAGTTCTTTTCAACATGTGCCTTTTGAGCTTTTCTTATCCTTAGTTGCCTGCACAGCAGTAGCAACAAGTGAGAGGTGGATCTCCAGGAGAGACGGGGAGGGACTCTTCAGGAAGGAGGGGAGCCATAGGAGGAGGAGGAGGAAGGGTTTTAAATGGAAAGAGGGGAAATTGAGTTGAGATCTCAGGAAGAAATTCTTTTCTGTGAGGGTGGTGAGACCCTGGCCCAGGTTGCCCAGACAAGTTGTGGCTGCCCCATCCCTGGAGGGGTTCAAGGCCAGGTTGGATGGAGCTTTGAGCAACCTGGTCTGGTAGGAGACGTCCCTGCCCATGGCAGAGGGAGTTGAAACCAGATGATCTTTAAGGTCCCTTCCAACCCAAACCATTCTATGGTTCTTTGAAAGGAAAAAAGAATTTAAAGAACTCTCTCAAGAAACTTTGGTAAAGCAGAGCTCATAGGAGTTCTTGGTCATCACTTAGGAGAAATCTTACGTTTCCTGTCTATAGAAAACTACAGAAATATACATGGAAAGGACTGGTCATTCTTCTTTCCAGAGTTTGTTATATTAGATACAGTGCAATTCTGACATATTGGCTCCTGTGAAACAGCATTTTATTAAAGTCGTCAGGTTATTCTTGTGCGAGCAATGGCTTTGATTAAGCGCTGTATTAGGGGTCATATCCTGAAATAACAGCATTTCCAAATCCCTGGCTGCGTTTGAAAGAATTGTGATTAAAGTTCTGGCTGCTTTCCTGCAATTGCTGATGTCTGCTGAGGCTTGAGTTACCCTCCTTTTCATTGGCGTGTTACAGCCCCATGGATTTCATGCCAATATTGGGGACAGTCTCTCCAGGGAGAAGCAGTTTTGCATTAAAATGCAAGAAGTAAAAGCTGTAACAAAATTAATGCTGGGGCCTAGAATTTCCAGCATGACTTAAACAGCCACGGTGTGGGTTGTTTTCGAAAGTCTTAATTCATCTTTGATTGAATTTCGGGCGAAACAAAGCAAGGAGGATAAGGAGGGTGGGGAAACCCATCTAAAAGAGATTATGGATGAACAGGTTGAAAAATGCTGCCTGACAGGTCGTACCCTGAGCAATCTGATAATTTCTGCCGGCGCAGGGAGTTGTTTTGTGCATTTTGTGCACTGGCATGGACAATCCATTTTGGTTCCCTTGGGGAAACCCCATGTTATTAGTAGGGATCATTCTGCATATTGCTGGAGAAATGAATTAATTCGCACCAGTGTATGCACAGATGAGGAGTAAGGACGTCCTTTTGTTGTTGTGCATTTGCAGAGACATCCCAGTGTTGAATAACCAAGTAGGATTTATTTTGCTTTGTTTTACGTGCCAGATTTGTAACATTTTCAAGACTTGTCAAAAGATTGGCAAATTTATCTTCATTAGAACTGATGCATTCATTAATACGTGGAAAACAAGTCTATGACAGCTTTCTTGGACAGCAGGATGGTTACCACAGTCCCAGCTGTGTATGGTTTCTAAAGCCTCTGTCTCCTTCCTGTGTGCTCATGTTAAAAAAAAATCAAGTATTTCTGTAGATGTATACTTCTAGAAGAATGTTTTGCATTCTTTAGTTCATTATTTCTCATGACAGGCCCTTAAAAGGGGCGATAGCAAATCTGCCCCGTGGCAGAAGTGGGTGAGTGGATGTGCTTGTCCAACGTCACGCCACGAGCTCTCCAGATGTATCGTGCTGTAACTACTGATTCCTTTGCCTAAAATCCCCTTGGGCTTTTAAGTATTAAAATAGAAGATTAAATGTGGGAAGTTTTAGAGTTAAAACTGTTTATACTGTTCTGGGTGTGATCTCCAAGCATCTGGAGGGAAGGGTGGCTATCAGAAGTAGTCAACACGGATTCACCAAAGGGAAATCATGTCCAACTACTATGATTCCCTCCTATGATGGCATGCCTGGATGGATAGTTGAGGGAAGTGCAGTGGAAGTCATCTACCTTGACTTCAGCAAGGCTTTTGACACAGTCTCCCACAGCATCCTCACAGATATACTTAAAAAGTGTGGATGAGATGAATGGACAGTGAGGTGGATTGAAAATTGACTGAAAGACAGAGCTCAGAGGGTCGTGATCAGTGGCACAGAATCTAGTTGGAGGTCCATAACAAGTGGGGTCCCCCAAGGGTCCAATCCTCTTCAATATTTTCATCAATGAACTGGGTGAAGGGATGGAACGTANAGTTCTGGGCTCCTCAGTTCCAGAAGGACAGGGAACTGCTGGATGAGGTACAACAGAGGACCACCAAGAATGGTGAGGGGCCTGGAGCGTCTCTCCAATGAGGAAAGGATGGGGGACTTGGGTCTTTTTAGTCTGGAGAAGAGAAAGCTGAGGGGGGATCTCACCAATGCTTATAAATCCTTAAAGGGTGGGCGTCAGGAGGAAGGGGCCAGTCTTTTTTCAGTGGTGCCCAGTGAGAGGACAAGAGGAAACGGGCACAAACTTGTACATAAGAAATTGCAACTCAACATGAGGAGGAACTTCTTCATTTGGTGGGTGGCAGAGCCCTGGCAGAGGCTGCCCAGAGAGGTGGTGGAGTCTCCTTCTCTGGGGACATTCCAGACCTGCCTGGAGACATTCCTGTGGGACCTGCTCTGGGTGGACCTGCTTTGGCAGGAGGGTTGGACTAGATGATCTCCAGAGGTCCCTTCCAACCCCATAGCATTCTGTGAATCTGTGATAAGAATATAAACCAACAACTGACTGTATGTCAAGAAATACCTTTGTCTTATTTCACTCGCTTTCTGTGTTTGCTCACTGTGGTTCTTTTGGTTTTTTGTTGTTTTTTTTTTTTTCTTCTGACATGAAAACTGAATAGAAAACATGTCAGGAATATAAAAGATTCAGGTAGGAGCTGTTTGCCACTACAAGAGATAAGATAAAGAAAGAAAGCTTGGAGAAGAGGAGAGCGGAGAAGTGAATGGGGTGTGTGTAAGAAATCACAGCTCATTAGCTCCAGCGTGTTTTCCGTCTTCGGATAAGGATTTACTGCAGCCGGTGCTTTGGGAAGAGCTTACATCTGTACACAGTGGGTTTGGGGAAACCAACAAAATAGTAAATATACAAGCTGACAAATACATTAATCAAAGTGCCTGCTGCTGAGTCGCGTGGCCTGGAAAGCAGCAGCAACAACAACAAGAAAGAAAAGAGGGAAAAGATAAGTTTGCATTTTAAACAAATTCTCTAAAGAGTTCTCTCCTCTCTGAAGGAGACTTTAGATACGTGGCTGACACACTGATCAAATGATAAAGCGGAGTCAAATTGAACCTCCACCTTTTGTACGGGCTGTGAAAGTGAAGGCACGCCGCAGTTTTTCAAGGCAGATGGAGTGTGAGCAACTAATAAATCAGGTTTTGAAACATTAAAGAGCAACTTATTCGAATGCATATGGTGTTGGATCTCAGACAAGCCGGTATAGGAGAGCGTAAAAGGATTGGGCACGGGAACATCAGCAGAACAATATGTCTGTGCCCCTGCTACGTGACTGAATCCAAATCAGCTTCTTGTTCCGAAGTCCTGCGATGTAGTAAACGAAAGGGTGATGACGGTTGGTGGAAAACAAGGGGGAGAAGCTGTTTCAGGCAGGGATTTCGGGCAGTGATTGGAGGAGGTGGTGCAGGCAGTTGGGTAGGATGGGGCCATATTCTGTGTGAAATGGAAAGCTGAAGCCTAAGCATGAATTTCAGAACACCGAATAAAGCCTTTGCTCTTTCTTGGCTGCAGCGTTTCTCAAAATAGCTTTACAGGGCCGGGAGGGGTGGGAAGGCTGGAGTCACTCTTTCAATTCCCCTTTTGGGGAAAGTGAAACACAGGAACCTGATCAGGGTCACAGAGGCCATATGAAATCCATGACTTGAATCCAGATTTGCACTCGTGGAAGACTTTGTCTACGGAGTTGTGGGTTGCGTGATCTGAATCATCTGCCTCTTGGTTTCTGGATTGATTTTTTTTATTTTTTTTTTTAAATTTTGATAGCAATGTGTGTTCTCGTGGCTGGGAGAGCTGTGTACCTCTACAGAACAAAAAAAAAAAAGTCACGCTGCTGTCACCACGGGTGCCTGGTGCTCCCTGTGGGCAGAGAGGGAATTTGTGGCTGTGTTGCCTCTCCTGCTTTTTATGGAAATTGATTTTTCTTCAGCCTGGTTTGAAGCTTGAGTGTGAGCTCGACAAACTTGGATGCAAGTTTTATAACCTGGAAGGGATTTGTGATGGTCCAGCCATCAGACTTGACTCCAGCTGGGGTTTTTAGGTCATTGTGGTGACTGACATGGTCCCGACTCCAAACCAAATAGGTGTTGGTACGTCTTTTGGAAGCTCTGGGCTCTGTACTGGTCCCCCCGGCACAACAGCCTCATTGCTCCATGAGGCGAACTGGGAACCAGTGAATTTGTGCCTGCATTTCTGGGCGTTTGTCTTTTTCCAGTTAAAAGTTTTTGTTGGGTTTTTTTTTTAGATTGGAAGGCTGCTCTGCAACTGGTGTTAGGGAACATCACCCTGAATGCTGCTTCTGGGAGAATTGCTGTGATTTTTTTTTTGTAACTTAAGAAAATATTACAGAAATGAAATGTGATGGACTTCACAACCTGTGTAACTTTGTAACCTTAAAGATCAGCTTCCTTGTGTGTGTTCCCCCCCCCCCCCCCCCCTCCTCCCCTGCGTTA
>VXBJ01004004.1:0-50085 GCA_013400055.1 Nycticryphes semicollaris | reverse complement strand
AAGAAACGTATTTACAAACTAATGGAACAGATGGAAGTGCAAAGTCCATGTGGATTTAGGGTGTACTCGGCTACGACCGTGTTGGTAGCTCCTGTGCAGAGATGGGTGCCGGTGACAAGTGATGAACAGGCTGGGAACATCTGGGAACAATCTGCTGCCCTTTGAGATGGTTCGTCATCCAGGAGCTCCCATCCTGCCCAGAGAGATTATGGAGTCTCCTTCTTTGGAGACATTCAAAATCCACCTGGACTTGTTCCTGTGTGACCTGATCTGGGTATTCCTTCTCTGGCAGGGGGATTGGACTGGGTGATCTTTCAAGGTCCCTTCCAATCCCTGATATTCTGTGGTTCTGTGATCCTCCCACTGCAGAGCCTTCCCAGACAGTATTTTACAAGTTAAGCCACCTAATTCTCATTGATTTGGGCTCTCTTGTAGTGCCAACGTCATCATCTCTCTGATCTCTGTTGATTTGGGTTAGAAGGTAGGGTGCCTGTGTGTTTTTAAACATCAGGCCCTTACTCCTGATGGGCTGGTCTGTAAATTCACAGTTGCCGTGATTAAAAAACAGAGCGTGTGATTAACAGAAGCAGACAAGAAATGCAGTCTTTCCTCTGTCACAAACCTTTGCTAAATTGCTTCTCCCCTCAAGCAAGGATGTAATCAAGTATTGGCCTGAGTTTATTCTTGTCTATCTTGATAACTTGTGGATTTTTTTTTTTCTTGTCTGGTGCATCTCACCTCCCACCCTCCTGTTACAGGAGAGGGAATTGGAGCTCCACATGTTGTGTCAGGGAGGCCATGGCCAGAGGATCCGTGTAGTGCTCATTCCATGTGTTCTTCAGGCTCCCTAGTCCCTAGAATGACTAGGACAGTGATTGTCCCCCTCTGTTTGGAACTGGCGAGGCCCCATCTCAAGTGTTGTGTCCAGTTTTGGGTCCCTCGCTACAAAAACAACACTGAGGTGCTGAAGCGGGTCCAGAGAAGGGCAATGGAGCTGGTGAGGGGTCTGGAGCACAAGTCTTGTGAGGAGCAGCTCAGGGAGCTGGGGGCTTCAACCTGGAGAAGGGAGGCTGAGAGGAGACCTTCTCGCTCTCTACAGCTCCTTGAAGGGAGGGTGAAGGGTGATCGGTCTCTTCTCCCAAGGAACAGGAGATGGGACAAGAGGAAATGGCCGCAAGTTGTGCCAGGGGAGGTTTAGGATGGATATTAGGAAAAAATTCTTCACTGAAAATTTCGTCAAGCCTTGGAATGGGCTGCCCAAGGAAGTGGTTGAGGCACCATCCCTGGAGATATTTAAAAGCTGGGTTGACATAGTGCTTAGTGACATGGTTTAGTGATGGGTGGTTGTTTTTTATCAGGGTTAGGCTGCAGGTTGGATTAGATGATCTCAAAGGTCCCTTCCAACTTAGATGATTCTACGATTCTAATGTTTTCCTGTGCTGAGACAGGGGCCGGGAGGGGAAGGGAGTGAACAGAGGGTTTGCTGACAGTTCTCATGGTTTGGGGGTTCTGGCATTTTCCACTGAGACTAAATTAATATTTCTTGGATGATTTGGAAAGGGCTTTACTTATTAGCCAGATATCTTTGTGTCTGGAAATTTTGCGTGCCTGATAGAATTTAAAGTGCATCTGGGCTGAGGATGAAATGCATTAAGACAAGTACAGCTGTGAGATAATTAGCTAATGTGTTATGATGCTCTGACAATGTAAGAAATCTCACCTTTTAAAAGAACTTTTATTCAAGATAGAGCTTTCCTTACCTTGCTGTTAAATAAATAAATAAATAATTAAAATAAGTTACTTTACAATGCTTTTAAAAGGTTTAAGGAGACTCACACAGATGCTGTGCTGCCTCCTCTCTGATACCTCTACGTCCTTCATATAAATATTCCGTATAAATCTTGGACCTTTATGGAGAAAATAGTTTTAATTAAAAAAAAACCACAAAACACCTCCAACAAATCCACTATAATCTAGAAAGAAGAAATATTAACACTGTTATCATCTCTGGAAGTTTTTCGGTGGAATTGTTCAGTTTGGGGTTTTTTGTAAATGTATTGGCAGAGAAGTTATATTGGTAAGTGTGGAAATTAATGGATGTGTCTCAAGTGTAATCTTATTTTAGCAAATAGGATCAAGCTTTTTCTGTAGCTGTGGTGATCCTTGGTTATATAGAAGGGGATGGGTATTAGATTAATAGGAAAAATATGGATGAGGAGGTTCGTGGCAACGCGTTCCAAGGTTTTGTCTTTAAATGAGGAACCATGATTTGTTTGACGGCGTGTATCTAACTTAAATTTTGCCTTTGGTACTGTCTCAATACAAAAATTAGTTATTAGGAATAGGTATATATATGTTTAATTAATTCTCAAAGTACCCTGAGATGTGCTCTGAGGAATCCTAACCCTTTGTGTTTCTATTATGTACGTGTTCCGTACAGAGTAAATTAGCAAAATCCAACTAGACCTCAAATTGTGGTGGGCAACTTCATGGCAGAAGAACCTCCATTTCTTTTCTAAAGAGATCTCTTCTGGGAAGAAGAAATCTTGCCCTTCTCCTCCTGAGACCTGCTCTGCATGTAGGACATCAGCGTTAAACCTGGGAAATCCGTCACAAATATTTAAAATTTTCAAATACCAGGCTGAATGGAAAACTTGAAGCAGTCTTAATGTTTGTTCAGACTTTAAATGTGTGCAGAAATTCTAGCTTTCTTGGTAGGCTAATGCTTTTTCATATCGAAGCATGACATTTTAGGCTCTGTCTCAGAAACATTCATCTGTGTTACTAATGGACCCGTCTCCGACTCCCACTCGCAGCGGTGTTCAGGTGGGCACACTCCATTGCTAGCACAGCGTGAGGATATCATTAACTGTATGACAAATTTCACTTCCCCTCAAAGTTTTTTGTTATCTTCCCCCCCTTCTCATAATTTATTCCTGGAGAGATTAAATCAGCAAGCTGGGGCTCTCAAAAAGGAGCTGTAATAAAAATAAGAAAAGTTGGGCAGAGAAGAACCTGATGAAATTCAAGAAGGGCAAATGTAGGTTCCTGCACCTGGGGAGGAATAACCCCCTGCACCAGGACAGGTTGGGGGTGACCTGCTGGAGAGCAGCCCTGAGGAAAAAGGGCTGGGGGTCCTGGTGGACACCGGGATGCCCCTGAGCCAGCAATGTGCCCTGGTGGCCAAGAAGGCCGGTGGCATCCTGGGGGGCGTCAAGAAGAGTGTGACCAGAGGTCAAGAGAGGTCATCCTGCCCCTCTGTTCTGCTCTGGTGATGCCCCATCTGGAGCACTGGGACCAGTTCTGAGCTCTCCAGTTCAAGAAAGATAGGGAACTGCTGCAGAGGGTACAGCAGAGGACCACAAAGATGATTAGAGGCCTAGAGCATCTCTTTGCTGAGGAAAGGCTGAGGGACTTGGGTTTTCTTAGTCTGGAGAAGAGAAGGCTGAGGGGGGGATTTCATTGACACCTATAAATACTTAAAGTGTGGGTGAGTGTCAGGAGTAAAGGGACAGACTTTTTTTCGTGGTGCCCAGTGGCAGGACAAAGGGCAGTGGGCACAAACTGGAACAGAGGAAGTTCCATCTAACCATGAGGAGGAACCTCTTCCTTTTGAGGGTGGCAGAGCCCTGGCAGAGGTTGCCGGGAGAGGTGGTGGAGCCTTCATCTCTGGAGACTTTCCCAACCTGCCTGGACAGGTTGGACTAGATGATCTCCCGAGATCCCTTCCCAACCCCATGTCATTCTGTGATTCTATGAAATGTTTATTCTGTGAAATAAGATTTTTCCTACAGCTGCAAAAGTTTGAGGGTTTTTTCCTAGTGACGATGAAATGTGACCATTATTTTGTAGTGTAAGGCAAGAAGTATAAATAAAATCAAAACAAAAAACAACCAAAACCCAACAAACCCCCCTACTTTGCCACCCAAATAAAAGATTCTCGTAGCATGGCCTTGCTGAGGCAGGGATATAAACTTGGTGCAGAAGTTTATTGGACTGCTGTACATGTTGCTGTCCTGTTTGGATTTTTACTCCTGTCGTCAGTGCTTATGGGGGGCTCTCATGACTGTAAAGTTGAGTGCTTACGTACAGTTGAAAATCTTCAGTGCTCACTGGGAATTAGGCTTCACAGCTCCTTTTCCCGAGTATGAAGGATAGATTTCTTCTCTTGGAGTCTCCTCTTGTGTATATGGCATACATTTAGGGCAGCCCAGCAGTACAGTACTTGCACGCTTAGGTCTTGTTTGAGGCACTGTACCAAATGGCTCTCTGCTAATATTCTTGGTAAAGAGAAAAGAAAAAGGAAAAACCAACAAAAACCAGGTATTTTTTCTAGCTCTTCTTCATCGCCTAAGTTTTCTGTGGAGCTGCCTTGTGTCAATTCCTTTGGATGAATCATAGAATGGTTTGGGTTGGAAGGGACCTTAAAGATCATCCAGTGCCACCCCCTCTGCCCTGGGCAGGGACACCTCCCACCTGACCAGATTGCTCAAAGCCCCCTCTAACCTGGCCTTGAACCCCTCCAGGGATGGGGCAGCCACAGCTTCTCTGGGTGACCTGTTCCAGTGTCTCACCACCCTCACAGCAAGGAATTTCTTCCTGAGATCTCATCTCAATCTCTCCTCTTCCAGTGTAAAACTATTCCCCCTTGTCCTATGGCTCCTCTCCCTGATCAAGAGTCCCTCCCCATCTCCCCTGGACTCCCTTTAGGGGACTGGAAAGGGGCTCTAATGTCTCCCTGGAGCCTTCTCTTCTCCAGGGTGAACATCCTCAAGAATGATCCCCCATTCCTACCCCCTGCTCTTTTTAGGAATCAGCGAGGATGAAGGGATCTTCATTCTATGTTTTTATGGAGGAATCTGTTGGTTCTCCAGCACAAGGTATCATGTTGGCCGGTCAGTGTAAATGCACTTTTCACACCTTGATGTAGCCAGGGAGAAGTTCCCACTAGAGATTTGCACTTGAATATCCAGCCAAAGGCACCTTAAGTGCTCTCTTGCTCCATTTTGGGGCTTTTCTCCAAAGTTGCTGTGCTGTAAACCTGTGGTAAGTGGCAGTGTGTGCTTGTCTCTGCTGTGGCCATGGGTGAATGGAGCCGTGATGATGTCAGGCCGTGGCATCTTGGCTCAGGGTCCCTGGAGATACAGGAGAGGAGAAGGTACGGCGCAGGCTGCTGGGATCAGCCAGAGCTGGAGCAGTGCTGAATCGTTATTGGTATGTACAGGGCCTCTCACCAGAAATAAGAGTTACATCTGAGTCTGTTTTTCAAGGTGAAATACTTTAATACAAAAAAAAATTACTTTCCCTCATCACTTACACCTACATGCAAATCATTAGTTCTTATTAATTGAGAGCTAAGAGCGGAGAAGATGTAAAAGCGTATTTATTTCTTTTTTCCTCTTAGTTCTGTTGTTCTGTTGTCCTCGTATCTGGCATAATATGGCCAAGCAGATAAGACAGATGGTTTTATTCCTTGCTATGGAGTTCATCCCAGTCAATAATATTGATTAGTGCAGGGTGACTTGATGTAACAAGAATAACACCCCTTTCTTAATTTGAGCCCGTATTTCCTAGTTCGTGCCTCAGTAGTTCACGCTCGGATGAATACTTCAATAAGTCAGTTCAGACACAGACCCCACTGGAAATTGCAGGGTCTGACATTAATAGAAATTAATAATTTTCTTTTCCTAGAAGTTGTGCCTCTTTTGTTTTCCCTCTTTTTTTCCTCTTTTTTTATCTTTTTTTTCCTCTTTTTTTATCTTTTTTTTCCTCTTTTTTTATCTTTTTTTTCCTCTTTTTTTTATCTTTTTTTCTCTTTTTTATCTTTTTTTTCTCTTTTTTTTCCCAGTTTTTTCCTTTTTCCCTTAGTTTTTCCCCTCTCCTTTTTTCCCCCCTTCTCCTTTTTTCCCCCTTCTCCTTTTTTCCCCCCTTCTCCTTTTTTTCCCCCCTTCTCCTTTTTTTCCCCCCTTCTCCTTTTTTTCCCCCCTTCTCCTTTTTTTCCCCCCTTCTCCTTTTTTTCCCCCCTTCTCCTTTTTTTCCCCCCNCCCTTCTCCTTTTTTTTTTCCCCCCTTCTCCTTTGCTTGGTCCTTGCACATTCCTGGGAAGTTGTGAACAGGAAGGTCAATTAAATCAATCATGGAAGTGACTTTTTTTTGTAAATTGGTTGTAGATAATGGCTTAAAGTGGATAAACTTCACTTTGAAAACAAGTTCAGAGTCACTTCTCTTGTACTTTCTATTCTGGAGACGTTCTTCTGCTCATATGGAGGCGTTGAGATGTCAGGGTCAAAAAATCCAATAATAATCTGCTGGTGGTGTTTTGATTGCAAGTACTTTGTCATTTTCCTGCCTATGAAGCGATCACAATAATGTGATTGGGTTCTGTATTTATTATTATTCAATCATTAGGGAGAGTTCACATGGAAAATGAGAAGGACTCGGTAACATTTGCCCAGAGAAGTTGTGGCCGCCCCATCCCTGGAAGTGTTTAAGGTCAGGTTGGATGGGGCTTTGAGCAACCTGGTGTGGTGGGAGGTTGGAACTTGATGATCTTTAAGATCCCTTCCAACTCTAACCATTCTATGGTTCTATGATTTGGGATGTAAAGACTTGGCCCAAGTTCATATTTGAGGCTTTTAGCCCCAAAGCAGACTTGATAGGGTTGCTCGTCAGATGATACCACCAAGATGATGGTCTGTGCTTTGTGATGAGGGAGTGTAACCCAAAATACAGGGGATTATATGCTGAATTGCTGCTCGTTTCAAAATGAGATAATTTCTTTCTGATGCTGTCATTTGTTTATGCACGGGGCATCTGTCTTGTTCTCCTAAAATGTTTCCTTCTGGCAGGTGGACTTTGCTATCAGGAAATGGTTTGGGGAGGCTGAGATTTGCCCTCCCCCCTCTTTTTTTCTTTTTCTTTTTTTTTTTCCTCACAATATCCTAATTGAAAGTATTTGGCTGTTAGGAGCTGTCTGTGGAAGTATTGTAGGTTCAGATGTGTAATGACTGGCAGGTGGGTGTCTCCCTGCTACTCAAAGCCCTTCAGTCTGGGGCCTGGGGTGTATCAATAATTCTCTCTGAGCTTGTGTTTTATTACCAAGGGGTGTGCCAAACTCTACAAGTTTACTTTTCATGTAGCCAAGAGCCTGTTCGTGTGCAACTGGAACTTGGGCAACAGGGACTTCTGCTGGGAAATTACAGGATTCTGTGTTAGGACATGGGACCTGGGAGACTCAGTCGTGTTAAATGTAATAAATAAGTTAAAATGTCATGTCACTGGCAATCAAACGGCATCTTCAGTCAGAGGTGTGCTGTCCTTCCATATAGTGATACAGGAGCAGCAAAATCCAGTGAAACACTGCTCTTAAAACTCTTTCCAAGCAGGATGTGCTTGAGAATACACCTCCTCATCCACATGGCCAAGACCTTGGGTGTTTATTACACTTGTGCTTTTGAGAAATGATGATTTCAGTGCATGCTCGTGTGTCAATGAAGAGTTGTTTGGTTTGTCTGGGGCTGTTCCAAAAGCTGCTGGAGTCACCAAAGCTTCAGGCTTGGAGGTTCCCCGCTTGTCTGTGGGGTGACACTTTGAGGAACCGTGAGGCTGAAATATCTGGGATCTCTGGTCTGTCTGATGCATATGGCCTTAGCACCTCCAGTCCAGTACACTGGACTTCATCCAAACTGGGAAATGAATCCCACGTGGCTGGGAAGCTCTTCTGCAGTTGAAACTGGGTCCTTTGGTGTAGAAGTCATGCACTTACCCGTTTTTCTGCAGTCCTGTCCCTGACTATAGAAAGAGGAGCCAGAAGTGATGCGTAAATACGACCTGTATTGTTCCTGTTCCTTTAGGAATACGTTCTCCAAGCCCAAAGAGGGTAGAAAAAGCATCTCTTTATGTTAATTACTGATCTTTCACCAGGAGCAAAGCGTTTACAGACAGAACTAAATGTTTCATTATCGTTGCCATCTAAAAATCAAGGGCTGTTCAGTTCTGTTAGACAATGTGTTTTGTGTTATTTTCCAGGAGGCCCAGATGATAACTTAATCGAAGGTGGCGGATCCAAGTTTGTCTGCAAACCAGGAGCCAGAAACATTACCATCATCTTTCATCCCCTCCTCAGGTAAGGAAGGCTTTTCTCTGTGTGTCTACAGGTGCAAATAATGAGACTAGGTAGAATTAACCTACTTCATGGAGACATTGCCACTTTTGAGAGAACATCCCATGGCAGTGGGCTTGCTGCAAAGATGTTGATGGGCCCAGGTGTTAAAAATCAATGACTTTTAATCTTTTTCACAATTAACTCGCGCGCCAAGAGGGATTGTTTGCCTGGGTGACCCCTTTTCATCAAACGGTGTAATTTATTATTGACCCAAGTTGGGAAAAATTGAGTTGCCGCCTGTCTCAGATTGTTTATCGCTGGCTGTCCCTTACGCTTATTAAAAAGTCAGAAGGCTACTTTATGAACTGCAAGGTAAGTTTATTCTTTGATAAAACAAGTGTGGTCCACGGACTGAAAACTAACCTGATCTAACGTGGCTGTGCCAGTTACTGAAAACTTCACAGCTCATCAAGGACTGCTGGAACTCTCAAACACAGCAAGTCTATAAGAAGCTGCTTCTCACCAAGTCGCTCACCTCTGATACTTTCATTTTGCTCTTTTTACTTTGCAGTCCTAATGGTTTATCTTCTTAGCTTTGCCAGAATTTTTCTCGGTTCATGTCAATCTTCCAACTCTGCTGTTTCCTTGAAGGGTTTTCCTTTATCATTGGTCATGTCCTTTCTGATTCAGTGCGAGCACCTTGACAGAGTGTTTACCTCCTTGCCTCTGTTTATATTACTCCTGATCATGAGTCAGGCAACCGGGCATGTTTCTCAAGCAATAATGACATAGTGATCAAAAATAGTTGGAATTTCAGCTCCAGAAGAAGGCGTATTCAGACTGCTGTCTTGGTAGTTGAGAACTGTGGCCATTTGTGACTTCTCAGGACATAAAAATACAGAGGGAAAGTGCGTGAATTCCTCCACATGTGAATTTTTTGATGTCATGATACTAACTGTTGGAATAATCTTGAGAACAGCTTTGTGAGGACATAGTAAAATTCCTTACGGTTTTTTAGATCTTTCCTTGAACAAAAGGTTGCCTGCGTTGTACATTATTCAGTTCTTTCTAGATGGTAATGAAATGGATAATTTCATAAGCATTTTTTGTCTCAAACTCTCTCCTTTCAAAAATGGAAGTAGTACAATAAAAGATAAGTTTGGTAGGACACTCTTTGTGGTTTTCGGCCATTTTATTGTAAGAAAAGATGGACACATGTTAAGAAGTGATCGGTTGTTCAAGACATGGCCACTATGACATGAATTTACAGGTTTCTTTCAAGCACACCGGGGGGTGGTGATGCTCTTATTTGTATTGATGAGGTACTTCACGTTGATTTAGAAACTGGTGAAAATGCTTCTTTCTTTCTCTTTGCCTTCCTGATTAATTTCCCCCCCCCACACCCCTTATTTTGATATTTATTTTTTTTTGCCATCCAAGTCAACCATGAGTGCTCTGCTTTAAATAGCACTTCTCACAAACACTTCACTTTCATTACCAGCGTGCAAGATAGGCAGGAGAAATAATTTGCTTCATAAAAAATAATTGCATCAGGATTAAGGTATCTGCGTACAATGTATTTTCTGTGCCAACCATCTGCAGCATCTTAACGTCCTTGCGTTGAGTAGCTCATCAATAGCTGCATGAAGAGAAAGAAAATACTCCGTGACCCAGCTTAACCTTTCCTCGCTGCAGAATGGGGTGAGTCTGGGTGTAGGTGAAGACTGTAGAACCTTTTTTTTTTGAGATGGTTTTACTGTCTTTAGTCATTAACAGAGTAAATGCATGAGTCTTCGCTGTCTTATATGTAACTCATGATCCCCAGCTTTGACATAGGAATGATGTACGTTTTGGAGCACAAGTCTTGTGAGGAGCAGCTGAGGGAGCTGGGGGTGTTCAGCCTGGAGAAAGGGAGGCTGAGGGGAGACCTTCTCGCTCTCTACAGCTCCCTGAAAGGAGGGGGCAGAGGCGTGGGGGTCGGTCTCTTCTCCCAAGGAACGGGCAACATGACACGAGGAAATGACCTCAAGTTGCGCCAGGGGAGGTTCAGATTGAATATCAGGAACAATTTCTACATGGAAAGGGTTCTTAAGGCTTGGAGCAGGTTGCTGAGGGAAGTGGTGGAGTCACCATCCCTGGAGGTCTTTAAAAGCCGGGCAGATGTGGTGCTGAGGGATGTGGGTTAGTGGTGGGTTTTGTCAGTGTTAGGTTGATGGATGTACTCACAGGTCCCTTACAACCTGGATGATTCTATGATGAGCAGGATGCACTGTATCTGGGGTGACTATAGGACCAGATTTTTTTTGCTAGTAATAATTCCTTACAGAGAATAATTTCTGAGGGAGTAGCAGGGACCTGTCCTACCTTGCAAGCTGGCTTTACCCGTTGACTCCTGTTAAAATTGGCTGCACGATGTTGGCCGTGGCTGCAGAATGCTGACTGGTTCGGATTTGCTAAAATATTGACCTTTGCAATTATTTCTTACCTTAAGTGAGCATTCCTTGTTGGTTAGATCTCTGTCACCCCTTTCCTAGAAGTGATTGTATGAAGCATCAAGCTCTCAAGCAAGGCCGTGAAGTTTTCACTTGCTTCATTTTCCGTTTGTTGTCAGGGTTCTTTGTGGCCCATCTCGATCATCTTGTATCGATGTCACTTGTACAGGCTTCAAATGAATCTGTTTTGAATTCAAAATGATCAAGATTTTATTTGGAAGGGTTCGGTTTGGGGTTTGGTTTTTTTTTAATCAAATCCATATAAAGACGTTGACAGAGAAGTTTGAGCACTATATGGGCCAGCTGATTTTATTAGGCAGCTGAGTGCTTCTAAAAGTATTAAACTAACTGGATCACTGAGAAACCAGGCACTGGAGTGATGATTTTAAGCCCGAGCACTGCATGAGGTGATGGCTTTGAGCTGCAATTCAGCACAATGATTTTAGGTGGGGAGCTGTAACCAGAGCATTCATATTCATCAGACTGAATTTCTCTTTTTTTTTTTGTACTACAGTTATATAAAGTGTCACTGTTCTCTACATCAGAGAGTTGCACACTCAGTGTTAAGTTTACTGGTTACAATAGCCTTTTTTTTTCTTTTTTTCTTTTTTTTCTATAATTTACAAATTGACACTAAGATCGGCTCCAAATCCTTTTGAGGAGCACAGTCATGGAATCACAGAATGATATGGGGTTGGAAGGGACCTCTGGAGATCATCTAGTCCAAATCCCTGCCAAAGCAGGTCCACCCAGAGCACGTTGCACAGGAACCTGTCCAGGCAGGTTTGGAATGTCTCTGGAGATGGAGACTCCACCACCTCTCTCGGCAGCCTCTGCCACCCTAAAAAAGGAAGAGCTTCCTCCTCATGGTTAGATGGAACTTCCTCTCTTCAAGTTTGCGCCCATTTCCTCTTGTCCTGTTACTGGGCACCACTGAAAAAAGACTGGCCTCATCCTCCTGACACCCACCCTTTAAGTCCCTCAGCCTTTCCTCAGCACAGAGATGCTCCAGGCCCCTCATCATCTTGGTGGTCCTCTGCTGTACCCTCTGCAGCAGTTCCCTGTCCTTCTGGAACTGGGAAGCCCAGAACTGGTCCCAGTGCTCCAGATGGGGCCTCCACAGAGCAGAGCAGAGGGGCAGGATGATCTCTATCAACCTGCTGGTCACACTCTTCTTGATGCCCCCCAGGATGCCATTGGTCTTCTTGGCCACAAGGGCACAACTTTTCTTATTTTTATTACAGCTCCTTTTTTGAGAGCCCCACCTTGCTGATCTAATCTGTCTAGCAATAAATTATGAGGGAGGGAAGAAAGAANCATCATCTTGGTGGTCCTCTGCTGTACCCTCTGCAGCAGTTCCCTGTCCTTCTGGAACTGGGAAGCCCAGAACTGGTCCCAGTGCTCCAGATGGGGCCTCCACAGAGCAGAGCAGAGGGGCAGGATGATCTCTATCAACCTGCTGGTCACACTCTTCTTGATGCCCCCCAGGATGCCATTGGTCTTCTTGGCCACAAGGGCACAACTTTTCTTATTTTTATTACAGCTCCTTTTTTGAGAGCCCCACCTTGCTGATCTAATCTGTCTAGCAATAAATTATGAGGGAGGGAAGAAAGAAAACAAAAAACTTTGAGGGGAAGTGAAATTTTTCATAAAGTTAATGATATCCTCATGCTGGGCACCACTGTTTGGCCCTTTCCTCCTGACACCCGCCTTTTAAGTATTTACAGGTGTTGATGAGATCCCCCCCTCAGTCTTCTCTTCTCCCAACTAAAAAGCCCCAAGTCCCTCAGCCTTTCCTTCTAAAAGACATGCTCCAGGCACCTCATCATCTTGGTGGTCCTCTGGTGTACTCTCTCCAGCAGTTCCCTGGCCTTCTTGAACTGAGGATCCAAGAACTGGACACAGGACTCCAGATGGGGCCTCACCAGAGCAGAACAGGAGCAGGATGACCTCCCTTGACCTTTGGTCACACTCTTCTTGATGCTCTCCAGGATGCCATTGGCCTTCTTGGCCACCAGGGCACGTTGCTGGCTCAAGGGCATCCCGGTGTCCACTAGGACTCCCAGGTCTTTTTCCCCAGAACTGTTCTCCAGCAGGTCACCCCCAACCTGTCCTGGTGCAGGGGGTTATTCCTCCCCAGGTGCAGGACCCTACATTTACCTTTTATTGAATTTCATCAGTTCTTCGCTGCCCAGCTTTCCCGCCTCTCCAGGTCTGTCTGAATGGCAGCACAGCCTCCTGCTGTGTCAGCCACCCCTCCCAGTTTTGTGTCTTCAGCAAACTTATTGAAGGTACATTCCATCCCACAACCTGCTGGTCACACTCTTGATGCAGCCCAGGATGCCATTGGCCTTTTTGGCCACAAGGCCACATTGCTGGCTCATGGGCATCTTGTTGTCCACCAGGATTTCCAGGTCTTTTTTTTCAGTCACGGGCTTTAATTAACCCCCATGTCTCCAGTAACGAAACTTTAGATAGAGAAGCTCTTGACTTAAAACCATGGAGAGTGTAAGGGCAAATACACACAAATAGTTTTCAAAGCCTTCCTGCCCCCGAATTCATTTAGAGCAAGGAGCCAGAGCTGGGAAGTGACATGTTGTGCCGTTTGGGATGCGAATCCCTGATTTCCACTAGGACAATTGAGACGCACCAAACCCCAGATTAATTACCAGGACTTAATGACACCACTGCACACCTAATAAATGAATAGCAGGTTTTTGGAAGGCAAGCGGGGTATTCTAGCGGAGATGATTCCTGGGAATAGATTTTACTAACTACACGTGGAAACTAATTGCACTGACAAATTGAAGAGGAATACACATCTGATTTTCCTTAATTACATGTTGCGGGAGGTGTCAAAAAGTATAAAAGTTAGCACAAGAGTCCAGCTGCTGTCTTCGTTTTCCGCTGCTAACCAGTGCCTGCTTGGATCGGGAAAGCTCTGGTCTTACTGGGCTGCAGATTAACGTCTCCTGTTGGAGGAAGGGAACGTGCGGGACCAATCCGGAAACCCTTTACGTTGTGGAAATATTGAACAGCCTGAGTGATGTCTGTTGTAACATTTGTTTGGTGGGGGATTTTTTGTGTGTTGGGTTGTTGTTGTTTATTTGTTTCAGCTGGCGTTTGAAAGGCACTTGGCTCTTCAGGGTAATAATCATTTTACATATGCTTTATGGAGTATGTTTATTACCAGACAATTGAAGAACAGATGTCTGCAGTCTTGAGGCTTAAAGGGGGAGGGACAGGAGGGACCGATGGCGTTTGGAATCGTGAAGGCATCGTTGACGCTAACCGGGTTGAGCGTTGTTTGGATATTGGGTATTAAGGCCGCGAGGATATCCTTTTATTAATATCAGCCACACTTCATTAAGATCAAGCAGCAATTAAAAGGGTTGTAGGATGGAAGAGAAAGCAGAGTGTTCGTTGATTTGGAAGAAATAGTTGCTTCTAAGTGAGATTATGTCCTGGTGAAGGAGTGGACCAGGAGGGCTGAATTGACTTGGTGCCCGTTGCCCCTTTGCCAACCGGGAGAGCTTCCCAGGGGAGCTGCACTGCATCAGCAATGCTCTGGTCACTGCCTTTCATCCCACAGTCTGGAGAGTAAGGAAGTGAAAAACAAGGTGTTGATTTATTACAATCCAAAAAAAAACATTCAAGAGAGAAGGAAAGGTAAAATTACTGATTTGACTCTGCTGTGGTTTGAGATGCAAAGACTCAAGTTTAACACCCCGGTGTGTGCACGGTCCAAGGAACTGCAAAGTTTGCTGGTTCTTGGTATTTCAGATTGGTCAAAGTAGTGGGGGGGGAAGAGCAGGTAATAGTTTGACATTTTAATTTAATAATTAAGTGATTATGTAAATTTATTCTGGTCTCCATCATTTAAAGCAGTAGCTTTTTACTTGATAGCATTTGGGGAATTTCCTGTTTCTTCCAGTTATGTTAATGCTAATAAAGGAGTGATTGCTCTTTTAATAAATAAAATAAATGCTTTGGGGAATAATCAAGGAGGAGAGTAATTTACTTTCACTGCCTGTTGATATCAGCGTGTTCCTCACCAACTGGTGGCAATCAGCTCTGAACAGCTGAAGGTCAAAGTCCCGACTCCCCTGGTCCTTGGGAGGGAGATGCACAACATATATCTACATACACACGGGTACATATGCATTAATGGGATGTTTTACAGGAATAATCATGTCGAGCTTCTGTTTGATTCAGGATATGTCAAGATAAAAGGTACTGTATGTAGAATTTAATTTTTTTATTTTTTTTTTAAAATGTGGGGAGGGGATGGCACAGTTCTCATGGGTTCCTGTGGGGCAGCTGAGTCCTTTGGTCTCTGCGAGCATCGACTGCTGCTGCAGCTGAACAGGGTACACAACTACACAACCAGAACTGGTACAAACCCCTATGTGTAACTAAAAACCCCTCTGTACCTCGCCGAGAATCCCTTTTACTAGTATATGTGTGCAGCTAGAATAAGAAATGCTTAATTTCACTTTGAAATATGCTGTAATATCTTGTTGTTTACTGCACAATTAATATTTGGTAATACGGGCAGTGGGTTATTTGGGAAGCAAAAGGAATGTGGAAATGAGATTAGTTTGTTCGTTACACTTGGAATGTTTAGCCAAAGTTAAATGATACCAAATACATTAAGAAAAATACTTGGTATTTTATCAGTCGAAAGGGTATGTGTTACTATTATAAAAGAAGATGAAAAAAGACAAATAATCTTAAAGCAAAGACAGCACTAAATAATGACAGCTTTTTGAAATCAAACCTAAAATTTTAGAGAAATGGATAGAACTGACTCCGGCTGGGAGAGAGAGAACTTACAGTATCGACAGCTTAAAGTTTATATTTCAGATTGAATGATACTGAAGGGATAATGGGTTAAGTAAAAAAAAAAAAAAAAAAAAAAAAAAAAAAAAAAAAAAAAAAGAAAAAAAAAAGGTCAGAGGCCGTTATGGACACAGGAAAACATTATTTGCAAACTTTTAAAATCAGTGACCCCTTACCATTATAAACATCCGGATTTCCTGAATTCTGCTTTTTAAGTCTGACATTTGGATGTATCTTCGAAGAGAGGGAGAAAATACCACTTAGTTAACAGAAATTGTGCTTTTCGTTAAGGTAAATTGGGCTTTTGCGAAGTGGGTGATGTCTCCCTTCAGAGAGGGAGGCTGGTGAAACTGGGAGACAGTACCCTCTCCCTCAGATTGGGAGAATCTCAGTTCCCACTTCTCATTCCAGTGCCAGGAGCCACTGTGAGGCTTCCTATTCCCATCGTTATTTTGGACCAGTTAATGCTCCTCTTTGAGCATGACAGATCATGGAATTGTTAAAGTTGGAAGGGACCTCTAGGGTCCATCTAGTCCCACTCCCCTGCTAAAGCAGGGTTGCCCAGAGCACATCACTCAGGACTGCATCCAGGCGGGGCTTGAAGGTCTCCAGAGAAGGGGACTCCACACCCTCCCTGGGCAGCCTCTGCCAGGGCTCTAACAACCTCACCCTAAAGAAGTTTTTCCTCATCTTTGAATGGAACTTCCCATGTTCCAGCTTGTGCCCGTTGCCCCTCGTTCTGTCTCTGGGAACCACTGAGAAGGGTCTGGCTCCATCCTCCTTCAACCCACCCTTCAGATACTTGTGAGCATGAAGAAGGTCTCCCCTCAGCCTTCTCTTCTCCAGGCTGAAGAGTCCCAGCTCTCTCAGCCTTTCCTCGTCAGGGAGGTACTTCAATCCCTTCATCATCTTTGTTTCTCTCCTCTGGACTCTCTCCAGTAGTTCCCTGTCTCTCCTGAACTGGGAGCCCAGAACTGGATGCAGGATTCCAGTTGTGGCCTCACCAGTGCAGAGTAGAGGGGAAGAATGACCTCCCTCGACCTACTGGCCACACTCTTCCCTGTGCAGCCTGGGGTTCCGTTGGCCCTCTTGGTGACAAAGGCACATTGTTGGCTTGTGAGTAATTTACTCTCTACCAGGACCCCCAGATCCTTCTGCTCAGTCGTGCTTTCCAACAGGTCCATCCCTAACCTATATCAGTACCTGGGGTTCTTCCTCCTCGGATGCAGGACCCTGCACTTGACCTTGTTGAACCTCATGGGGTTCTTCTCTGCCCGTGCTCGATGTGTCTTCTCATACGCTCGCTGTTCGCTTCAATTGACCTGAATCTAAATCTTAAGGGAGGAATTTGTCACCCACCTACTGAATTTTTTTTTGTCTTCCCCCTCCCACCCTCCCTCTCCCCCCAATTTAATGAGTGTTTAGAAGACATTTAGCTGACGAGTCCCTTGCTGTTCACATTTAGCACTTCATGTCTGTCAACAGTGGGGGAAATGAACATTTCTTGCCGCCGAATCCCAACTCTTTTTCGCTTTGACAAGCTCTCCATAAAGTCTGCAGTGCTCAATTCTAAAGACTGGTTGTTGTGACGTGACACCGCGAAGGAAAAGGTTTGGTTCTGAGTCAGGCCGTTGCAGAAACGGGGCACGGGAAAGGGTTGGGGAACAGCTTCATAGTGTGTGGGGTTTTGTGGTTTTTTGTTTTGGTTTTGTTTTTTCAGTTTTTCCCAACGCTTGATGAGAGCTGACAGTCTTGCTGTGTGTGTCTGATTAAAGATGACAGTTTATAAAAACCTTAAGGTAAGGCTGTTCATTTTCGATGACAGAAAATAAAGCAATCCCCCCCCCACTCCGCCNACCTCATGGGGTTCTTCTCTGCCCGTGCTCGATGTGACTTCTCATACGCTCGCTGTTCGCTTCAATTGACCTGAATNAGTCTTGCTGTGTGTGTCTGATTAAAGATGACAGTTTATAAAAACCTTAAGGTAAGGCTGTTCATTTTCGATGACAGAAAATAAAGCAATCCCCCCCCCACTCCGCCCTCCCTTCCCTTCCCTCCCACACAAACAAAAACTCTTAAACATCACAAAAAAAAAAAACCTTTCTTAATATGTGAGGCATTGATTTTATATTGTCTGTCAGAGAATGTGCTTCAACGGATCAGTCAAGTCTTGAGTTTTCAAACATGCTTCATCCGTACGGGATATCAACAGCCTGTCAGAAATTTCACATCTCTCCAGCCCCTCCCTTCCCTCCAGTTCAAATACAACCCGAAGGAACAGAGAAATTTTGACATTTGCAAGAATAGCTGAGAACAGTGTTAATTCAATTCCACGATAACGAGTTCCTTCTAACTTGTAGTATGTTTATCGAGCCAACAAAGTAGTTTTTGGCTCCTTTCTTAATGGAAGCTCTACTGAAGTTGAGTTAACTCATGTTCTCATGGAGCACAGTTAAGATTTCCCATATTGCTGAATGCTGGTGTATTTATTAGAGTGGAAGCAGAGACTTACGGTGTCATTTGAGTTTTCAGTGACTAATTTATTCCTTTTGAATGCTGCTTCGCAACTTCAGTTGTGTCTTAGAGTAGAATTTCAGTTGAAAGGGACCTACAATGGTCATCTAATCCAGCTCTCTGACCACTTCAGGACTGACCAAAAGTTAAAGCATCTTATTAAGGGCATTGTCCAAATGCCCACTGCCAGCCTTGCGGCATTGACCACTTTGTCAGGGTTTGACCACCCTTGCAGTAAAGAAATGCTTCCTAATGTCCACTCTGACCATCCACTGGTGCAGCATTGAACCATTCCCATGCATCTTATTTCTGGATCCCAGGGAAAAGATCTCAGCACCTCGGTCTTCGTGTTCCCTCCTCAGGAAGATGTGGAGAGCAATGAGATCACCCCTCGGTCTTCTCTTTTCCAGAGTAAAAAGACCCAAGTCCCCTCATAAGAGAGATGCTCCAGGCTCCTCATCATCTAGACAAGCCCACAGTCCTCAGATGCTCCTCACAGGACATTCCTTCTAGCCCCTCCACCAGTTTTCTTGTCCTTGTCTTAGATGTATTCAACTGCTTGAACATCCTTCTTAAATGGTGAGGCCCAGAACTGCACACAGTGCTTAAGGTGGAGGTCACACTAAATGCTAAATACAGCAGGAATGACAGCATCTTATTGTAGATTTATAGAATTGTTTTGTGTGGAAAGGACCTTTAAGAGCATCACATCCAACCATTAACCTGACACTGACAAGTCCACCACTAAGCGATGTCCCTCAGCAGTACATCTGCCTGAATTTTAAATCCCTCCAGGGATGGTGAATTCAGTCATTCCCTGGGCAGCCTGTTCCAAGGTTTGACAACCCCTTTTAGTGAAGAAAGTTTTTCGTAATATCCATCCTAAACCTCCCATGGCACAACTTGAGGCCATTTCACCCCAGCAAACCTTGTGTAGACCTGCTCATCTGGCTCTTTTCCAAAGGAATGGTGAGCGGGACTGGTGGGTGGGGGTTAAGAAGTTGGCAAAAAGTGCTGATTCCATACTGTGCAAAGAATGATCGTGGGTTTTCCTGCAATTAGAGGAGTTGATGTTGAGCTAGAAGAGGGATATTTTTCAATTTTTTGAGCTTACCACAGGGTTATCAAAATTTTAACGCGGACAAAAGCCAGCACATCTGGGAATTTATTATTAACCTTACTGGTGTTTTATTAAGTCTATATATAGAACTAGTATTAGTAGCTACACTTATGGTGAAATTATGATAGGGTTATAAAAATCTGGTTTTGTAGTCCACATTATCAAGCGTCTACTAATTCTCTTCAATATTTTAATTAACAAATAAAACAGTTGAGTCTGTTCTACCCGTGATGCGTAAGGGATCTCCATGTCTTTCATTACTTTTACTTCCATCTAATTTTCTGCCCCTGCTTCTTTTGGGTGAGAGAGCGACTGGGTAGGGAATCTAGAAAACCCACCACAAGAAGCTGGTCTTCCAGGGGTCTTACAGATGGTAGTGGATCTTTGGTGCAGTCCTAAGAAGGAAAAGGATAAATGTGAGGAAATTCACTTTCTAATGCCTGGTGTGGTGAGTAATGTGGGGAGTTCCTCTGCTATTTCTTTCATGTCACTTGACCAAATACTTTTTTGTCAGTGTCACACCTATAAATACTTAAAGGGATGGGTGTCAGGAGGATGGGGACAGGCTTTTTTCAGTGGTGCCCAGTGAGAGGATGAGAGGCAATGGGCATTAATTTGAACATCAGAAGTTCCATCTCAACATGAGGAGGATCTTGACTGTTAGGGTGAGCCCTGGCAGAGGCTGCCCAGAGAGAGGTGGTGGAGTCTCTGGAGACATTCAAAACTAGCCTGGAGATATTCCTGCCAGACCTGCTCTGGGTGAACCTGCTCTGGCAGGGAGTTGGACTAGATGATCTCCATGTCATTCTGTGGTTCTGTTTTCTTACCCATCAACCAGCAAGCCAAGGCCTCAGAAAGACAGCTCTGCTAGCATGTTTTCCAGGCCTAAAAATTTTTTTTTTAAAAATTAAAATGTGCTTTTCTTTAAGATAATCTAGTATACCTGAAATTCTTTTGGTTTTTTTTTTACCAGTTTCCATGGAAAACAGTATGTATTTGCTAACACCTGCCTAATTCTGTAATTTTACAAGGCTGTGCTCAGTTAGAGTACCTTCTGTAAGTGTTCCTACTATGGCTGCAAGTTGTTTGGCATAATTAAAAAAAAAAAAGAAAAAGATCTGGGATAAAGAGTTATTTTTCTGGGAAAAAGAAGTGGCTTTTTTTTCCCCTTAATCCCCACATCTCTGAGACAAACCTACAGGCAGCAGCATTAATGGACTGACGTGTTACCCATGCTTTACCCAGACAGATAAATGATTTTTTCTTCAGATTATTGTGGCTGGGAGCTGTGTGGTGAGACAGGGCTTGGACAAGGGGTAGTTGGCTTCCAGAAGAAACTTGAATTTTTTTGTGAATTCGAATTGGCTGTGAATTGTCGTGGCCTGAGAGCACCTCGTTAGCAGTGTGAGGTGTAAGGAGCTGATTTAGAGATGGTGAGGGACCTGCCTTTGTTACCAGAAGGTCCTCTTTTCCGATTGCAACTGAGACTGGAGGAAAAAAGCTGGTGTAGTAGAAGAATGTACCAGAATTCTTTTATTATTTTTATTATTTATTTATGTTACTAGTTACGTGCTAGTATGTTATGGAGAGCATTCTGTAAGAGTTCCTAGGTAGGTGTTAAGCTCATGAAACGAGAGAGAAAATATGATTGAAATGGGTCTTACGTGCACTGAAATTTATAGATTTGGGAGATTTTTTCTTCTTTCCCCTCCACTATTTCTTTTCCTTTTCTCTGTCCTCCCAGTCACTACCATAAGCAAGAGTATTGTGATACTCAAAAGCCTGTTGGCCAGGAAAGTATTTAGCGAAGGTAGAAGATTAAAAAATGGGTCAGTTTATTTAATTTAACTATTCAAAGTACAAAATGGCTTAATCCTGGAATGCTTTAAGGATCTGGAGTTACAGTTGGGATCTGGATTTAGTGCTTTGGCTTTAGCAGGCACTATCAGTCTCTTCAATTAGAAGGTGAGATTCTGCCGTGCCGGAGCTGGAGCCTTTCCAGCAGCTCAGTTGGCGTTGGGGAATGAGCTTCCACAGCAGCTAAAACGTGCTGTAGTAACACCAGCTCTCGTTTCAGATACAGCAATTGCTACTCTGATGCTGCAAGAAAAAAAAAAATCTGCAAAGGACAAGGAAAACTCATGAGGCAAAAATAGAAAACCATCCTTCATTTTTGCTGTGCTAGAAAAGGGGGGAAGAAAGCTTGACAAAGTCTGTCATGTGTCTACAGAAGCTGTGCATAAAGTAGGTTAGTGAGGGCTTTCCCCTGGATGTAATAGGGGAAACCACAGAATCACAGAATATCAGGGATTGGAAGGGACCTTGAAAGATCATCCAGTCCCATCCCCCTGCCGGAGCAGGAACACCCAGAGCAGGTCACACAGGAACGTGTCCAGGTGGGTTTGGAATGTCNTCTCTCAACCTACTGACCACCCTTCTTCTCATACACCCCAGGATGTCATTGGCCTTCTTGGCCACCAGGGCACAGAGCTGGCCCATGGCCATCCTGCTGCCCACCAGGACCCCCAGGTCCCTTTCCCCTACGCTGCCCCCCAACAGGTCAGTTCCCAACCTATACCGGGACCTGGGGCTGTTCTTGCCCAGGTGCCAGACTCTACACTTGCCCTCGTTATATTTCATTAAATTTCTATCTTCCCAACTCTCCAGCCTGTCCAGGTCTCTCTGGATGGCAGCACAGCCTTCTGGTGTGTCAGCCACTCCTCCCAGTTCGGTGTCATCAGCAAACTTGCTGACAGTGCAGTCCGTTCCCTCATCCAAGTCATTGATGAATATATTGAATAATACTGGTCCCAGTACCAATCCCTGAGGGACTCCACTAGATACAGGCCTCCAACTAGACTCCATCCCATTGACCACAACTCTCTGTCTTCTGTCCTTCAGCCAGTTCACCATCCACCTCACTACCCAATCGTCCAGGCCACACTTCCTCAGTTTGGCTGCAATGATGCTGTGGGAGATGGTGTCAAATTCTTTACTGAAGTCAAGATAGACCACATCCACTGCTTTACCTTCATCTATTCACCTGGTTATGTCTTCAGAAAAGGCGATCAGGTTGGTTAAGCATGACTTCCCCTTGGTGAACCCATGTTGACTGCCTCTTATTACCCTCTTATCCTTGACATGCCTAGAGACAGCGCCAAGGATAAGTTGCTCCATTACCTTTCCAGGGATGGAGATGAGGCTGACCAGTCTATACTTACCCAGTCTATATCCAAGGATGGGAAAAATAGCGTGGCTTAATTCCAAATTTCAACATTATGGCTTTGGAAAACGTCAGCAAGTGCATGTGGTTATTTTTTACAGAGCTTTATGAATTTTAGATTGAAATACACAAGAGCTGTTGCTTGACGACAACAACAACAACAACAACAGCAAATGGCAATTCCTGTATTTTGTATTTGCTGTTAAAAACCAAGATATAAAGCTTGGGATGACAGTGGTTTTTTGACCCCTTTGGTAGTGAGCTGGAGTTCTCTTTGGTTTGAGCTGCTCACGTTGGAGCAATCTGCTTTGTACTTGAGTGAAATTGTTCTTGCTTGGGTTTTGCAAGCCGAATACACAAGTTCAAATTTTGTAATGTGGGGAAACCTCGAGCTGTTATCCCTGTTAGAGCATGGAGGTGAATTTCCATCTCTTCCAGGGATTCTGAAAGGGAAAAAAAAAAAGAGAGATTTTCAAATTATTTCGATCTCATGTATCATTTCTAAGAGTAAAATCTGTAATGCCTCGTCAACTATTACCATTTTCACTTTGCTAAACAGAGCTGAAAATAATGGGTTTGAAGTTAGTTCACCTGTAAGTTGCATTTTCCCATTCTGCTCAATTCTGTCACTGATATTACAGTGTGGGACCCTCATTTATTCCTGTTTTATAAATCGGGTTCTTTGGACCAGACACATCAAATGTGGCTGCATAACCCCTTGCAGGGTTTTTCTTCTGCCTCAAAGGCACGTGGTGAAAGGAAAGCCCTGGTAGCATCATAGGACGTGCCTTGCAAGGGAGTCAACCCATGGCTGAGCATGTTTTTCAGACATCAGGCCATCCACAAAATAGGGGTTTTGGGGAGAATATTCCCGAGGAGTTAATTTTTAAATTCTGCTAATTTTTAGAGACCTGCAGAATAGCCATGAATAGATTTTACAGGGAAGGAGTTGGCCTTTATTTTGGTTAGTTTTGAGTCCCAGGTGTCTTGAACAGCAAATGAATTAGCAGTAATTGCATGTTGGGTAATGCCACTGCTGAGCATTTCTGTAGCTCCTTTTGTCTGATGGCTTCCCAGCTTTTCAGAGACATCGGATTCATTAACACCTCAGTGGGAAATTGCTCTCTATGTGGAAATCCTGGTTTTGCAACTGCTGGGGATGAAGCCGGTGTGGATGAAGGGTCGAGCTGAGTGGCCATAAATTCTGTGTGAGTTTGGAATGGGCAGAACGTAAGTAAAACTCCTAAATTCCTGCTATTAATCAAGGTCCCTGGAGGTGTTCAAGGCCAGGCTGGATGGGGCTTGAGCGTCCAGTCTGGTGAGAGGTGTCCCTGCCCATGGCAGGGGGGTTGGAACTAGGTGATCTTTAAAGTCCCTTCCAAACCAAGCAATTCTATGATTTTCTGATTTATTGTAACTTTGTCTCTCTGGGTTTTATTTTTACAAGTGGGTTTACTCCAAAGGGTGTAAACAGATGGCTTAGTTTACCTCTGAGAGTCCTTTAGTCTGATAGCGATGGCTCTGCTCCCTGCCCCTACTTGGCTGCTTTCTTTAGCTTTTATTTGGGTGATTATTTCAATTTTGAGGATGACATCCAGCATGAGGATTGTGCCCTTGTCACCAAGAGGGCCAATGGAATCTCGGGCTGCGTAGGGAAGAGTGTGGCCAGTAGGTCAAGGGAAGTCATTATCCCCCTCTGCTCTACACTGGTGAGGCCACAACTGGAAAACTACTGGAGAGAGTCCAGCGTAGGGCAACAAAGATGATGGAGGCATTGGAGCATCTCCCTGATAAGGAAAGGCTGAGAGAGCTCTGACTCTTTAGCCTGGAGAAGAGAAGGCTGAGAGGAGACCTTCTTCATGCTTCCAAGTATCTGAAGGGTGGGTTGAAGGAGGATGGAGCCAGACCCTTCTTAGTGGTTCCCAGTGACAGGACGAGGGGCAACAGGCTCAAACTGGAACATGGGAAGTTCCATTCAAAGATGAGGGAAAAACTTCTTTGGCTTGAGGGTGTCAGAGCCCTGTCAGAGGCTGCCCAGGGAGGGTGTGGAGTCCCCTTCTCTGGAGACCTTCAAGCCCTGCCTGGATGCAGTCCTGAGTGATGTGCTCTGGGCAATCCTGCTTTAGCAGGAGAGTTGGACTAGGTGGTCATTAGAGTTCCCTTCCAACTCTGACAATTCTGTGATTACGAGGTGGTATGAATGCCTTCTGAAAGCTTCAAGCAGCTTTCTTCTCATCGTTGCATTCCTTAAAGCCAGATTCTTCTGTCAGATTTTAAAATGGGAGTATTGTTTCTGGAGACCACGTCTGAAATCCATGTCACATGTTGGGAACTTCTTAGCTCAAGGCTGGTGTCCCTGCTCCTGTGTGGCAGCATCAAGGCCAAGTGGGACCAAGCATCTGATGCTGTTTGATCACTTTGGCCTTGTCGTCCTTCTCTGTAATTTTGAGATAACTCTTACTCCACACATCAGTTGAGTAATTTCTGGTCTGTAGATGAACAGCACTATCAGAGAACTGAGTGTGGCTGGTTTGTGGTGTGAGACTTTATGACTGCTCTGAGGGGCAGGGAGTATGAAGGTGCATTTCTATTGGTGGACTCCAGTGAGTCACGGATTGTCTAAGTGTTCTGGATGCTTATTTGAGTATGGACACCAGTAAATAGTTTCCTTACTGGAGAAAATTCAGACAGTGACGTATCACCTGGAGCTGAATTCTTGAAATGGTTCTTTAGATGCCATTACTACCCATGATAGTGGCAACTTGAGACTGCAGGAGTCCATTAAGACCAGTTAAAGCCATCACCCTTCAGATGTTTCAGGTTTCTGGTTGGTTTGTTGTTTTTTTGGTTTTTTCTTCTGTGGAAATACTAAATCAAATGATTCTAAATAGCAGAAGGTAACAGCATTTTTTTCCCCAGTCTTTATTGTGACTTAAGAACCAATCCTTGCAATAAGACTTCAAACTAATGGAGCGGTGGTACCAGGGTTGCTAAATGATGTGATAATATCACCAAACACAAACACACTTCTTTTTATTTAGGTTTTATTTTGGCTGCTCCCGCTGATTTATCATAGGCTAAAAAGACTATGGAGAATAACAGTTGCTAACCACACAGAGATCCCTGAAAATTTGCCTTTTCATTGGTTTTGGGATACACAAGTTGATAATTTTTGGTCCCGAGCCAGGTAGCTTATTCAGGGGACACGAGATGTAATTGTTCCACATGCAAAATAAAAAAAAAAAAAAGGTGAAGACCTTCTAGAAATAACACAAAATACAACGAGAAGGGAGAAATAGTGGGAAGTGTCAGATTTGCTTCTCTTCTAATAGGGCTCCAGAGTTCTAAGAAGTCAATGTTCTGCTGCTTTTGGAGGAAGTTTCAGGAGAGAGCCATGGAGAACCGTGGTCTGGTGGGTGGCCAGATGGTGGAGAAATCACAGCACAGAAAATCAAAACTGCTACAAGGAGTGGGAAAATCCAAATGCTCCCTAATTTTATAATTCTACAGGGAGGAAATGAACCCATCCTCTTTTGCTGCAACTTCACAAAAGGTGGAGACAGGTCTTCAGTCCAGAATCATGCTTCATTTTATAGGGCTGTGGAGTTTATCACTGCAATCCGTTCCTGGTTGTGAAAGTCACCCCTCCTTGATACAAGCGGTAGAATTGATTTTAATGAAAATGGGGCTCGCAGTTCACTTGGAAAATCAGTCTGGGCCTGCCCCACGTGTGAATTGTTCATCTGAACTGAAAGCAAATTGTTGTTAAAGAGTTACAAAAGTTAATTAATTGCAAAGAATCTCGAGGTGGCTACTTGCTAGCTTTCCTTAACATTGGCACTTCTCTCTCCCTCCTTTGTCTGGCTTCTAAATTACTGTCTCCTCTCCTTCCCAGTCAATGTTCTTCCTAATTCTTTTAAGTGTTCAGGAGTATTTCTTGCTTCCCATTCAGCAGGGTCAGTCTTTCTTTTATGTAAGAGGTGCCAGACTTGTTGCTATATCATCTGCTGGTAAAACTTCTGCTCATCTGCCTTTTTTCTCCCCAAGTCCCCACCGCTGGCACATGTCCGGTCACACAAAGAAGTGCCACGTGAAATGCACGATTTTCCTGCTCTCATGGAGGAGATCTGCCATGTGCATCCCCCCCCTGCCCCTCTCCATGAGCCTCCCATAGGAAATGTTTGGCACCTCTTCCATAGTATAAAAAAACAACAAATAGAAGTTGTCAAGGATGGAGAAGTATTGTTGGAGTACACAGAATGGGTACTTATTATCAGTTGTAGATACGCCCAGGCCAGTAGTTAAGTGGGGTTTTTTTCTGGTTAGCTTGATGAAAGGTAGTAATGGGCTTAATTGCTGGTTGTCATTTGTAATGTAGTATACGCAGGATTAGAGTTATTCTGATAATGTGTTGTAATTACCTACCATCAAGCGTTTTACAATGTTAAAAATATGATCTTTGAAGTCACGTGGCTGAGTTCTTTGAATGGAAGGCAATAGCTGTTGAGAGCACAATATCATTTAAAATGCCAATCAAGTCAGTCAGGTAAACAAAATGAGGGTGGCGAGTTGGGTTCCCCCCCCCCACCCCCCAGAAATTCTGATGCCTTTAAACTTTCCCAAAAGCTTGGCAGAATAAGCACCATGCCTGGAGGGCTGATAAATAAAAGCTATTTCAGAGTTCCCCGCACACACGCCTGGTTTGAAAAGTATTGTGCATCTGGTGTAGAGCTCTGTCCAGAAAAGCCTCTTTGTGTTCACACCCCAAGGGAGTGCTCTTCATTTTGGCTTTGGCTATAGGAGAAGGAAAGTAGGAAGGGAAAAAAACCCAGAAAACAAAAAAAACCTCTCGTAGGTAGCGTTGCCCCTAATTCTGCGTGAGAAAAGATGGTGCTAAATGGTAGATGGGGCGAAGCTTTTTTCATAAAGGCAGAGGTTTTCAATGTGCATTGAGACTTTCTCTACGTGCCCAAATGAATCAAGGGATGCAAATGAAGCCGGGGAGGTTGAGCTACCAAATTTGTATGCTCAGTCGCTTCGGTCGGGTGCCTCGTCTGGCAAAGAAAAGGGAGGGAGAGGAAAAAAAAACCACCAACAAAAAACCCCCACAAGATCTGAAGTCTAACGAATAGAAGTGTGGCTCCCGATGACCTTTACCTACTGTTATAATTTTGATGTAGAACAACCAAATTCCTGAAGATGTTTAATCAGCAAAGTTGAATTTTGATGAAACCATGGGCCGCAGTCCCGTTACTGCTGCAGAAATTCATTATAATTCGTAGCGATATGCTTGGTGCACAGGGATTAACACCAGTGAACTGTCACCTTATCACATTCTTTCCATCCTCGGTGTCACAAAGCCCTCTGTAAGGTAGAAATACCCTGCCTGGATAAGTCAAACCCCACACCCATTTTGATACGAAATTCTTTCGGGTAACAAAGCATTGCATGAAAGGGGCATTAAAACATCCTGTCTATATTCTATATTTTCAGCCTAGTTTTTTCATTAGAGGTTTAAATTGATTGCATTGTCTTTTTGTCCACAGGGAAGCACGTGTAGATGTGTAGTCTCGTGATGGGACTCGCGTCGTTGCCAAGCCTCTAAAATCATGACCCAGAATTTCCCCATGCCTGTGGCATTTACGAAATGATTGAGCCTCTAATTTAACTTATGTTGCCAAAAGAGAAAGAGAAAAAGACCAATGGTGTGACAATAGCGACATTTTTCTTCTTCCAAAAAGAAGATGAAATCATAGAATCATTCAGGTTGGAAGAGACCCTTGGAATCACTGAGTCAAACCATCAGCCCTACTCTACACATTCCTCCTCTGCATCATATCCCCCAACACCACTTAAATACATTCAGGGATGGGGACTCAACTCAAAAATAAAAGTCTTTCTTTATAATTCTTCCCCATTCCTGAAGCCCAGGTGGATCTTGTCAGGGATGTTTCTTGTGTTCAGGTGGCCTGCTGAATTTTGGAGGCAATTTTTAAATATGTTGTTTTCCTCTCCTTTTCATACAAAATCAAACCGGGATAACCGGGGCTGACAGTAGATTTTTGCTGAGTTTAATAGGCATAAATCTCTCTCTGGATGGAATTAGCATCAGGCATGAAGAGCCCGGCTCAGGGAGAAGATGATGGCAGTGTCGCTGAGGGGCATTTTCAAAGACTTCCCTGTGTTTGGTGGCAAGTCCCAGCAGCTAAACGCAGAAAAAAGTCAAATTGTCAAAAGTCATTAATGGTTGTCACTTCATAGACCTTCACACTGAAGTTTTCCCCCCTTTGGAATTTCAGTGGAATGTTTTAGGTTTTTTTTTTTCTTCTTCAACTAAGAAAGACAATCAGATGTTGTACAAAGCTGTGGGGATTTAACCCATTCATAGCTTTTTGGTTGCGGCTCCAAAGAAACGGTGAGTTTAGGAGTTTGAGGTTCAGGTCTAATGCTCTGCCAAAACCTTTGCTACATCCAGTAACTTTTTCCTTGTACTCAAATCCCCAAGGTCACATCTTGAAACTTAATCTCATCAGAGATGGAAGCCCTTTTGGGTATGGCAAGATAAGCTTCGCTGAAACTTGTTGATTTGGGACGCACCAACTTAAGTACGTCAGCCCTTTTCATTCCTTGTGTTTCTACCTTATTTCACCTCTTTTGTCAGGTAATCTTCAAAGCAGCATTTGAAATGAATTGCCCAAGGAAGGGCTTTAGTTTCCATTGTTCTTTGTGAAACTAAACAAGTCAGTGCTAAATGATGCTATTTGCATCTGTTTATAATTGAGCACCCTTTCCACAGATTTATTCCTTAGTTTCTAATTAGGAACCTCTTGATTGTTCATTGGGGTAGTTTGACAAAGAGAAGAAGAGACTGATTAAATAGGAGGTAAATAACCTCTTGTTATACACATATATGATATATCTTGTTTTATATATGTGTAAATATAGCATAATACCTTGTCAATAACCTGTTCCAGTGTCTCACTCTGAGGGTGGTAAGACACTGGAAGAGGTACCCAGAGAAGCTGTGGCTGCCCCTCGAATTCCATCTCCACCAGGCTGGATGGGGCTTGGAGCCACCTCGTCTGGTGGGAGGTGTCCCTGCCCAGCACAGGGGGCTGGAAATGGATGATTTTTAAGGTCCCTTCCAACCCAAACCGTTCTATGATTCTATCATCTCATAGTATAGGGTTTGTCACGAGGTCTTTCAACCAGCACCATCCAAGAAGGAAACTTTCTTCACTCGTTGCTTCCTAGAGCATGAGAATTTGATCTACCCTTTAAAGGCTTCTTCTGCACAGCTATTGAAACACGTGCATTTTTCTTACCCCTCCAATTTAGCAATTGGAACAAAATCCCTCCAGAGCCACGGTCACTGGCAAAGATTTCCTGCTGTCCTGTCTTCTGCTCAAGGTCCATGTTGAAGCTGCACTGCTGTCCTGCTCGAATTCCATCTCCACCAGGATCTTCACTTCACCGCTCCAACGCAACCACTGAAGGAAAAGACTGAGGGGGATATTTTTAATATATTCCCTTTCTGTTCCTTTCTCTGAGAGGCGGATTTTGGGAGCCTTATTTAGATGTGATTTTTTTTTTTTTTCAGATTCTCAGATACAAAGTGGTGCCGTTACCCAAGGGTGTTGAAACTCTGGTTCATATAAAGTTTTTTTTACTTTTTTTTTTTTTTTTTTGCACATAGTCATCCAGAAATAGAAATGTTTCAGTTTAGCTTATACACTTTGAATTCCCCAAATTTAAAGAATACATTAGTAATGCTTTGGTGGCCTAATTAAATACCTAATTATATTTAGCAGTTTTACAGTTTTTGCCAGTTTCTGATGGCTTCTACTGTGCTGATCTTCGCTGTTTGTGACATTTAAAGCATATGTTTGAATTCTTCCATCTCCTGTGCCTCCTCATTTTGTTGCTCTTTTTTAGGACTGATATGTAACTTCTGCAAAATATTTGCACAAGAAGAAATACAGTGTAATTTTTCGAAATACGCAAAGCAAATAGGTGTGGTGGGAGTTGGAAGGGACCTTAAAGATCATAAAGTTGATGATCACCAAGTATGCCCTCAAGAAAAAGGAATGTTGGAATGCCGGTGTGCTGAGATGCTGAGAGCAAGGAACCAGCTGGGTTTGTGGTTCGGGCTGAGTAAGGGTCCTTTCCTCTCCGCTTTTGGTTTATAATTGTGTAAGCATCCCCTTTTAGAAGCAAAATATATTGAGGAGAAAAAAAGAAAAGCAAAAGAAGAGCAGGGAAGTCACCTTAAACTTGTCCTGAAGGTACTTTTTACAGTAGATCTTTTGACGTTTTCGATATCCATGTCATTAGAAAGTTGGGGAAAAAAATTCCCACCCTGGGTGACAAGCCACCCTGGAGAGAGCAGTTGTGTCACAGGCCATTAATGTTCATCATTACAAAGCGGAATGTGGCTTTTCTCTTTGTTCAGCTCCATTGATAGTCATCTGGGAGGTGTATAGAGGTGGCCAGGGGCTATAGCAAGAAGTGAACTTTGAAGCTCAAGGGTTGTCTCTCTTGTGTAGCATCACGAAAACAGTATCAGCCCAGAAGGCACCGGTACTGAACTGTTGGCATGGGGTGCGTGACTTCAGTGTCACTTTGGTTTTCATAGGGGACGTTGGTTTATGGAGAGAGATGAAGCCTGCATGCTTCAAGGGAACCTTCTGGGGCAGGAGCCAGGGTTGGCTCATGCTGGAGTGCACCCGGCGTGCGTGGGGACAGATGGGTTTGAGATGGTGTCCTCGGGCCTTTGCATTGTCGCTGCTTCCCTGTGGTGCCAGCGGAGATGGTCAGTGCTCCTCAGCTGGAAAATCACTGCCTTTCACAATGTACTGTACTCCAACTTCCAGGCTTAGAGTTGTTTTGTGTGGTTTCTTTAACCCTTGTTTAACTGTCTGGTGTGTAACAAAGCACAGCAATATGCAGGCCAAAAAGGGGGCCCCTCTTTTCACATGTTACTGTCCCTTTTTTGTGTATTTCTTATAGAAAAAAATTCTCAGTTGCACTAAAGAGGCTATTAACTTCAAACATGACTATCAGATTCTTTCTGTTATAATACAGGTCACTGCAGTAACTAAGTGCTGATACACTCTGCTCTATATTTATGAAATCTGGAGCAGGATGAATTAAAAAGACATATATTCATGGGTTTACTAGGAGGTTTGCGAGCCTGAGAGTCAAACCATCTTCTTCCCAGAGTCCTCAAACAGAGTGTTTTTGGCTGCATCATTAGTCCCTCAGGACTACTGGAGGTATAGTTACAACATGGAGATGGATTCAACGACAGCATCGTCCAACAGATGCACTGAGGTTCTCCCCTATTAAATGGCTGCTGTATAACTGGAGCAGCAAACCAGCTTAGCAAGAGCGACCACAGAAAGTTAGGTCTGAAGGTATGAATGGGAATGAGATGCCCGGGAGCAGGTCTGTGGTTACATCTCCCCAGTTTCACAACTGCATGGAAAGGTTAGATAAGGAGGGTTGATTCTGGTCTCTCTTGACGTAATATATCCCTTGAGATATTACTCAGGTTCTTAACATTGTAAAGTAAGGCCCACAAATTCCTGTCTTAGTTCACAGAATCATAGAATGGTTTGGGTTGGAAAGGGCCTTAAAGATCATCCAGTTGCAACCCCCCTGCCATAGGCAGGGACACCTCCCACCAGACCAGGTTGCTCAAAGCCTTATCCAGCCTGACCTTGAACCCCTCCAGGGATGGGGCAGCTACAGCTTCTCTGGGCAACCTGGGCTGGTGTCTCACCACCCTCACAATAAAGAAGTTCTTCCCCACTTCTCACCTAACTCTCCCCTCTTTCAGTTTAAAACTGTTCCCCCTCATCCTATTGCTCCACTCCTTGACCAAGAGTCCCTCCCCATCTCTCCTGGAGCTCTTTTAGGGACTGGAAGGGACTCTAAGATCTCCCTGGAGCCGCCTTCTCTCCAGGCTGAACCCCCTCAACTCTCTCAACCTGTTCTCATGGCAGAGGGGCTCCGGCCCTCGCAGCATCTTAGTGGTATTTGTAGTCCCTGAGACCTCATCATACTTTGGGAGGTGGTTTCCCAATCCCAATACCCATAATTTTCATACCATGGAGCGTTACCTATCAATTCCATAGCACATCAGCAGCAAAAACGTCATTGGTATGTGTTGTTTCTTAACAGGATGGACAAACATATGAGCTTAGGTTCTGGAAAAGGATAGCTTTCTTTAAATAGCCACAAAACAAGCTTCACTTTAAGGAAGCAGGTGACTACAACTTTGCAATGCCCCATTAATTGAGGGGGTTTTAGCCAAAAACTTCTTTCTTATTGAACTTGTCATTGTATACTCTTCTTTCTCTTCCTGTCTTATAGATGAAGGTCTAGAATCCAAAGGGAGCCACAGGTATTCAGGAGCCCATGTCCTTGTAAGTGTAAGCCTTATATCATAAAGCCATCTTACTGGACAGTCACATCCTCATCTCATGCACAAGGACAAAGCTCAAGTAATAATGAAACCCACACATTCTCTTTTAGGATTTTTCTAACTATGGGGAGAAATTTGCTCCTGAAATACACAGTCTGAATATACTTTTTCACCTGAGTTGTGTAGAGAGGAGAAAGCACCATCTGATTCTCCGCCTACTGAAAGAAATGTCGGAAAGGGCATGGCCTAATTATCTTTCTTCACGTTTCCCGTCTACATGAAGTCTTTCAGCTTTGTGGGTGTTTCTTGAAACCACTGATTTTTGTCATTGATCCTAGAATTTCCATAATTTCAGTATTCACCGAAGAGGGCGATGAAGTATGTATGCGTATTATAGTTATGTGATGACATGCAACTAATGTCTCTTAGGTAAAGAATCAAAGATCCTGATACTGATGAACTTTAAAACAATCTCTTTGGTTAAGCTTTGACTGTGTCAGTCACAGAATTTAATGTTCCAAGTGAAACAGAAATATAGGATTTACCTGAGACTTCTTAGTCCCGTTCCTCGTTCTGCCACTTCTTTTGTTGCCCCAACACCAAGTTGATGCTGTAGCTCAAGGGCAAAAAATAAAGCATTTTGATGAGCCAGACTGCAAAGGGCTGGGCGTTATAGATTGAAATGCTAATTGTAGGCCAAGGAGCTTTGAAAATGGGTGAGAATTTGGAGGAGGCTTGGAATGTAACGCATGCAATAGCATTTAGGTGATCTGGAGGTTGTGTGCATTGTATTTACAGGTGTTCCTTCGGATCGTGAGTTTATGTTGTTTATGTAGCTCTGACACTCTTCTTGGGCTATGAATTGCTATTTATGTGCTCATCAAAGGATTAGTGCAGTAGACATCGTGAAAGGAAATGGGCACTTGTCATTATTTTTATTACATCATAGAATTTTCGATAGCCTTGAAAATGGAAGCTTTTGTTCTATTTTGTTTGGTTTTGCCATGGCCCAGTGTTGTATGTCTAGTTTTAAGCCAACCTACAGTCTTCTTTCAAGACTGGACTGAAGACTTACATTCAGTGCCATTCATAAAGCATTTAAATATCCTGAAATCTCAGTGTGTGTGTGTGTGGAGAGGGGACAGAAGCACACAGAGGAAAGGTTAAAAATTTCCATTAAGCTTTTTGTCTCTAAAGGCAGAAGAACTGACAACGCTTATGTTGAGTTTACAGCTAGCCTTGAGATTTCTCTCATCAAAGTATTAGAGTACCCCAAAAGACTTAAGTGACCTTATTTACTAGAATTATTGGGACAATTTATCATTAGAATCATTATTCTCATTATTTTTATGCTTAAACAAATATGTTTTATATTGTGTATTATGGTGAGGGTGGCAAATGTTTATTGCTCTTGGCTGCGTTTCACAACCATTAATTAAAACAAGGCTGTGTCTGGGAAGAGAGAGTGTCAAGCCTTGTGGGGCTCAGACACCAACCATTCTTACATTAATCTAGGTCTGGATAAACTGCATCCTTGTATTGCTGTTTCCCCTCTGTTTTACTCTTCCACTGGAAATCTTCTAAGAGAAGATGGGGGGGGCGGGGGGCAAAGGATTTTCGATTTGAGATCAAATTGTGTGTAGCTGTTAAGGGCTGGTAGGACATTTGCTTTGAAAAGATTAACCTATTGTCAAAATCAGCTAAAATGCCAGCACCAACTCTGTTTTCTTCCCACCCCTAATGAATTTGAGTGTCTCGGGCCTTTGAGGTGTCACTGAGATGTGCACCATATATTATTTATATATTACAACTCTGATCCTCAGATTTAACGAATTGGACACCTTCCGTTGACAGAACGTGTCATCTTCGCCCTGTCACAATCACCGAGTGATCAACAAAAATAACTCCCTCGTTGAAGACGAATCAAAGCCACTGAAGGGTGAACGTCGCAATCACAGCCTTTCAGTCTGTGATGTGAGCGCCTGGCGACGAGTCTCCAAATCCCTGCTACTTGTCCTTTCTTTTGTAGCCGAGCTTCAAAGAGTAGGGCAGCCTGATCCTTGACTTTAAACACACTTTAATAAGAAATCCTTTCCTTCACTGCCTTCTCTGCCGTCGCGCATCATGCATAAATCACTGAAATTTCACACTTGGGGCTTTTTAAAGAAGTGTTCAGCTTTTCTGACCATTTTGATACAGATTGGCATCACAATTGTACTGAGGATTTGTTTCTCTAAATTTTCTATTACTTTGCTGCCACATCAGAGTGACCAGAGCAAAGGGAGGGGGAAACAAACCTTATTTCAGTAACTAATTCACTTCTAGAGAACTCGGAGTTCCTCCTGTCTTTAATGTCAGCGCTGTCCCACCATGACCTGATGCCGAGATGCATTTGGTCCTCCCTGACACGTGTTACGGAAAATACTGACCTGACCTTTAAAAAAATTTATTAACATTTATAAATTCTGTTTTACTGTGTCATGTTGAGAGAAATAGTTCTGGCTGGACAGGAGGGGTGCTTCTCTAACGGCATGGTTTCACTCGTTTGTGTAACAACATGTTCAAAACACCTTCATTTTCAGTCCTAAGCTGACTGTCCTCGTCCCGTCTGCCCTTTCACGTTTATTTTGTCTATACTTGCTGATCTTTGCAGATTACCTTTAATAAACTGCTTTTTGTGATATTCTCTACTTGCTGTGGGCATCACCTAACACAGAATGAAGCCTTCCCCACCGTCTGGGGTCAGAGTGGCTGGAGCTGCCTGGTGGAAAAGGACCTGGGGGTGTTGGTCAACTGTTGGCTGAACATGAGCCAGCAGTGTGCCCAGGTGGTCAAGAGGCCAACAGCATCCTGGCCTGTGTCAGGAACAGTGTGGTGCATAGGACTTGGGAGGTGATAATCCCCCTGTACTACCTACTGGTGAGGCCCCACCTCAAGTGCTGTGTCCAGTTTTGGGCCTCTCACCACAAAAAAAGACATTGAGGGACTCGAGCGTGTCCAGAGAAGGGCAACGGAGCTGCTGAGGTGTCTGGAGAGCAAGTCTTATGGGGAGCAGCTGAGGGAGCTGGGGGTGTTCAGCCTGGAGAAAAGGAGGCTTAAGGGAGACCTTCTCGCTCTCTACAACTCCCTGAAAGGAGGGTGTAGCCGAGGGGGTGTCGGTCTCTTCTCCCAAGGAACAGGCAGTGGGACAAGGGGAAATGGCCTCAAGTTGCACTCGAAATTTTGCTTCTGCTGAATTTAATTAGGAAGCAAAACTAAGTCTGAACCGAGGGACGTTGTTGCTGTCTAGAAATATATCACATGAATAAATGTGAAGGAGGGCAAATGGTCATTTGGCCAGTGATGGCTGAGGAATTAATGGATATAACCTTTCCTTTCCATGACTTGGTAAGACACTGTTCCTTGTCTTACTTGTCTTACTTTTTAACTTGCTGCTTATTCAGGTGTCAGCTGGTGACACTCCTGGCACTTGTGTATTAAGTTGTTTTGTTTCAAAATCATTTTAATAATACAAATTAAAAAAAGAGAAAAATGGCATGGGAGACAGCCACAACACGCTGCTGGCTCTAAAGGAGAGCTCCTCTTACCTACAGCAGCAGGAAAACTATTGCTGTGGAGTAAGCTCTTGTGTTTGTCGGCTTGTGTGCTTAACTTTTAGAGGTCAAAAATAAAATTAGAATGAAAAACAGAATTTCACTTGTATGGTCTAAATATGTTGTATTCCCTAGAATGGATGGGGAAGTAGGCATCTCAGTACCTAATTCTTGGAAGACCAACATTTGCTTTAAAGGAGAATAACTTGTGTAATGTCTTCGTGTACGGTACGCAGGGCTTTAAATAGTCTGTTTTGAGTAGAAATTTTGCCCTGGTCACTTGCATAATTTAAGAGTAAAGGAAACCTTAGTTTTGCTTTGTGGTAAGTCTAACGCAGCAGAAGGAACAAGACAGAATTTTAGCATTTTCTAGGTTGGAAGAGACCTTTAAGATCACCTAGTCCAACCATCAACCTAACTCTGATAAAAAAACACCACTAAACCATGTTCCTCAGCACCACATCTGCCCGGCTTTTAAATACCTCCAGTGATGGTGCCTCAACCACTTCCCTGGGCAGCCAATTCCAATGCTAAATAACCCTTTTGGTATAGAATTTTTTTTCCTAATACCCAATCTGAACCTCCCCTGGTGCAACTTGAGGCCGTTTCCTCTTGTCCCATGGCCTGTTCCTTGGGAGAAGAGACCGACCCCCCCCCCTGGCTACACCCTCCTTTCAGGGAGTTGTAGAGAGTGAGAAGGTCTCCCCTCAGCCTCCTTTTCCTCCGGGCTGAACATCCCCAGCTCCCTCAGCCTGTCATCACAGGACTTGTTCTCCAGACACCACACCAGCTCTGTTGCCCTTCTCTGGACCCACTCAAGCCCCTCAATGTCTTTTTTATTTGTGGTGAGAGGCCCAAAACTGGACACAACTCTCTCTGTGCTACTGTCTTTGAGGATCAGTTTATTTTTAATCCATAAGAACATATATTAAATAAGGCACACAGCTGATGTCAATCAGTTACTTTAATGACAAAAATGGGATCCTGCTCCTCCCAGGTCTTAATGAGAGATGTCCTAGTGATGCCATATGTACCTTCAGCACAAACCAGCTTTGGTGCCTCTGCTTTGCCTCTCTGCCCTGTGTCCTACCTGCTTCTGCTGGGCTTCCCCCACGACTAATCGTGTAACGATTGCAAAATATTTTGAGATGGGAATGGTTGTATCCCTGCCTTGTTTTCCCCGTGCTTATATTTCCTCCCAGCATGTAGTGTTTTCCGAGTCCTTTTCCCAAGCAGCCGTGCAATCGTTGCTTAATGTGCGTGCTGCAATAATGACTGAAATTAATTTCTTGGAAATGACACCAAAATAATTAATATAGCCCTCTTGGGCTGCGTGTGATAGAAGTGAGCTGAGGAAGCGGAGATATTAAAGAGTCGCTGTCCTTCTCCACACATGTGAAATGTCATCATCAGCTCAGAGCTGTCTTGCTTTATTATGACCATATTAAAATGAATGTTTTCCACATCTTCATAGTGTGCCTATTAACAGCGTTTCCTTGATTTAAGAAATGGCTCCAGTATGCGAATGCAACCCATTTCGATGAATAAATTTAGCACTTTAATGCTATTTATTTACTCCACACTGTAAAATGGAATAAGATAAATAATGGGTCCCCGAGGGGCGTGGGGTAAGTTGGTGATCATCCTCTCAGCAGGCAGATGAACACAGCTCGAGTAGAGAAATAATGATCAAAATTCACCGCGCTCCCTGGGATGCCATTTATATACCTGAATCTAATAAAGAAAGAATTACAATGCTTAACAACGTGCTTAGTGCTGGGATCTGAATGTAATGAGACCGTCAGCGAGGAACCTTACAGCCATAGGGGCTAAATCTGAAGGGTCACGTTGGAGGTGTCGACGGCGAGAGATGCCCCATCAGGGTGGGATTTGCCAGCTGTGGGAATACCTGTTCTTCCTTCTTTACTGGCTAGCAAAATCTAGTTCCAAGGCAAGCTTTTTCCTCTATATCTAAAAGGACTTGTGTCTCCTTAGTCTGGAGAAGAAAAGTCTGAGGGGGGATCTCAACACCTATAAATACTTAAAGGGTGGGTTGTCAGGAGGATGGGGCCAGTCTTTTTTCAGTGGTGCCCAGTGACAGGACAAGAGGAAACGGGCACAAACTTGAACAGAGGAAGTTCCATCTCAACATGAGGAGGAACTTCTTCACTTGGAGAGTGGCAGAGCCCTGGAACGGGCTGCCCAGGGAGGTGGTGGAGTCTCCTTCTCTGGAGACATTCAAACCCCACCTGGACCTGCTCCTCTCTAATCTGCTCTGGGTGGACTTGCTCTGGCAGAGGGTTGGGTGAGATTTCATTCTGTGATTCTTTTGAAGGTGATTTTGGGATCTGGATTTGAAACCTCTCAAAAGTTGTTTGGAATTTCTGTCCAATGTGTTGCAGAACTGAGGTGGTTACAAGTGCATGTGAAGGTTGTAGAGCTGGTCAAGATTTAAATGACAAAATTGCTCAAAACTGGCAAGTGAATGCTTGGTTTTGTTTGGGTTTATTTTTAAAGAAGTTTGATTCTATCCCTGTAATTATCTAAGTTGGAATTTTAGGGCAGTGGACAAAAGAAGGCTCAGTTAGAAAGCCTGGTGTCTGTTGTGGTATAGAATTTGGGAGTGTTGATCATGGCTGGGCTTGGAGTGACCAAGAATGGCTCAGATCACCAGCTGCCACTGCAACGCTCCCATCCCTGCTAGTTTTGCAATTGCTTTTCAATACAGATTTCTGCTCAAAGGGAAACATTGTAAGAATTTTACACTTGATTTAGGTTGTACACCCAGGAAGTCTTAAAAAAAATATAATATATAAAAGATTTTTCAAATAATTTTTGAAAATCCCAATTGGGATGCTGTTGGAGTAGTCTAGACAGTCATTCATTGGGCATAAAAGTAATAATAACCTGTCTGAAGACTCTTCTGCCCATTTCTTGGTCAAGTGTTTGAAAAGTACAAACATGAATAGCAGGAAAAAAAAAGCAATGAAATGATAATGGAGAGATTCATACTTCAGTTTTTATGTGCTTTTTAAGCTGTCAATAATCCAGCACAACCCATGTTTTTAAAATGAAATGTATTTTTTTTTGTCAGTGTGGGTCTTGCAAATTAACTCCTTCTGGAGTCTGGTGCTTTCCATCATCTCTAGGAGCCAACTGTTCTGTCTCCACTTGTTCCTCTTTCAACAACTTGGTCTCTCCATTCATTTCTCAGCAGCACCTTTCAGCCTAGTCTGAGTTGGTGGGTATATTACAGAATCACAGAATCTTCATGGTGGAAAGGACCTCTGAGATCATTGAGTCCAACCAGACACACAACAAAAACCCCTACAATCTCGGCCACTAGAGCATGCCCTGAAGTGCCACATCTACACGGTTCTTAAATCCCTCCAGGGATGGTGACTCAACTACCTCCCTGGGCAGGCTGTTCCAGGGCCTGACCACCCTCTTAGTAAAGTACATTCTTCCTCATATCTCATCAGAACCCCCCCTGACGCAGCTTCAGACCATTTCCAGTGGTCCTGTCATTATTCCCTTTGGGAGAAGAGGCCAACACCCACTTTCTCTACAGCCTCCTTTCAGAGAGTTGTAGAGGTCAATGAGGACTCCCCTCAGCCTCCTCTTCTCCAAACTAAACATGCCCAGTTCCCTCAGCCTCTCCTCACAGGACTTCTTCTCCAGACCAACTTGGTAGCTCTCCTCTGAAAATAATCCTGGTCTGGAACACAAGAGAAAATAGAGGTTGGCTTTGCCTGCCAATGGATTTCACTCTTTCAGTCTGAGAGCTCATGGTAAAGACTCCAAACCTCCTTCAGATGTTGACAGGGGAGTTAGTAAGATGTTAAAACTCTGCCCTGTGGTTGAGCCATCATGGAGCATCCTGGGGGGATCTGCTGGGATCAAATCTCATTACATCACATAGACATAGAATTGCCTGGAGGCATATCAGAAAATGAGAAGTATTAAAAGACAGGGCATATTGACTGAATTTCCAGTTGGTTGAAACCCCCATCCTATGAAGACAGGCTGAGAGAGCCCAAGCTGAGTGCTCTGAGGAAACCTTATAGCAGCCTTCTAGTATCTCAAGGGGGCCTACAAGAGAGATGGGGAGGGACTCTTTGTCAGGAGTGTGGCGATAGGATGCAGGGTAATGGTTTTAAATTGAAAGAGGGGAGATTGAGATGAGATCTCAGGAAGAAATTCTTTTCTGAGAGGGTGGTGAGGCACTGGAGCAGGTTGCCCAGATAAGTTTTGGATGCCTCATCCCTGAAGGGGTTCAAGGCCAGGTTGGATGGGGCTTGGAGCAACCTGCTCTAGCGGGAGGTGTCCCTGCGCAGAGTAAGGGGTTGGAACTGGATGGTCTTTAAGGTCCCTTCCAATTTTAACCATTCTGTAATTCTGTGATTGCTGTTTTCAGGTGCATGCGGGTTTGTTTTCAGCAAAACATCAGCTTTTCCTGGAGAAAATGGATTCTTCTAATGAAAATTGAAACATTTAGCAGAAAATTAATACTAGGAAAAAATTGGAAAGATAAATTGTGCCCACCTTTAGTCATCAAATGTAGCTGAGCGCAAAGGCATGCATACCCAGCAGATGCTCTGAAGGAGAAAGGGGGCTGGCTTTGACTTGGCCCTCTTCCAAGCGGGCCCACACGTTAAAAGCGAATATGATTTACATATCATTCAGACGGTTGGAATTCCCAGTTGTATAGGAGGATATGTGTCTTCTGTTCGGTTCCTTTTTCATTCTGGTAAAATAAATCCTTTCCCGTGCAGGAGAATAAAGCTTTCTGTGTGCTTCGGTATGCAGGAGCTATTTCACATAAGCTATTCATGCAGAGCATGAAAGGCATCTTGCAGGAATAGTCTCAATTGGTTATTTTTAGGAGGGGGAGGATGGCATCAGCAAAACCACTAGAGAGATCTCTTCTGCTGCTGTATACACAGCTCTGCATAAAAGAAGCCAGTTGCTGCCTAATGAAAAGAGAAATTGGAAACCCCGCACAGGCTGATTACAGTCACACAGATGCTTTTGCCAAGATTTCCACCTTCCTGGGTGAAATTTGTTCTCTTTTCTCTGCAGAAAACCTCTACTGCAAGAACTGTACAGAGAGGAGGGGGGTAGCGGGGGAAATGATGTTGGGAGGGAATCGACTGCTGGACCAAGTAAATTAGTTGAGGGACGTTGCCGGCTTCCCTAATGGCAGGTTTGTAGATGCTGGATGTTTTGGGAGGTAGGGGAGTGAGCAAACTCAAATTGCTCCTTGGGAGCGAGGGTGATTTCTGCATCTGCCACATTCTCATTTATGGAATCACCTAACTCTCTGCAGCCCCTGTTGTCTTCTGGGTAGGACAACGGGATGCACAGAGTGTCAATCCAGTAAAGATACCTTCCTTCTTTGAAAAGTTAACTAACTTACACCGAAAGCCTGATCCGTGCTCTGCTGGAGGAAATGTTCATATTTCTAGCAAACTTGTCTTTGGAGGAAGTTTCTTACTTTTCTTTTTTTGCTTGAGTATCAGAAGCTCGAGGGAGGGGAGGAGGTTATTTGTCATCACAGGAGGGGCTACAGGTTTGGAAAAGAGAGTGAAAGATGGTGGGTCTGGATATGGATTGGAGAGTGTGGGACGTGGCCGTAAATGGTCTGTTCTTGGGTGTTTGAGAAGTCCTGAGAGTGCAGGTTCTTCCTTAGAAGGTCATATGTCATTGTGGGCAACAAAGAAGGTCCCTTGTGCTGAACCAATTCTGGTTTTATTTATTGTTTTAGAAAGAGGGTGAATCTTGTGTGGGGAAAATAGTCCTTTTTTCACCAGTCCATTTCAGTTGGTTCGTAGGTATTTCTTGTGGTACTCTAAAGTCAGTATTGTTTCTTCTTCTCTTCTTTCTACTGAGTGCTGGAGGAGGACTCTTTGTCAGGAAGTGAAGTGACAGGACAAGGGGTAATGGCTTTAAATTGGAAGAAGAGAGATTTAGATTGAATACCAGCAAATTGTTGTAAAATCTTTCTCTTTTCCTGATCAATGAAGCATCTGAGCATTTTACATGTGTTACATGTGTTAAAACACATCCAGATGACCAAGCTTAGTATGTTTTTTACTAAAGATCAAAGGCTGTGAGCTCTGTACGAGCCATTTGTTGTGGGTGAGGAAGGTGAGCAGGGTACGGCAGGTCTCTTTGTGCAGAGAAATCTGCTTGTCTTTAGTCATGCAGAATTTCCCTAAGTCACCTGTTACTGGCTCTTCTGATGGCCTCATAAATCAAATGTTTTCATGCTTTTTATCCCTGTGTTGAAGTTTAGATTTGAATCGTTCCAGGGCTGACGCCTTCTTGGGTAATATTGTTGTTGGTAATAAGCCATGGGACCTCTGAGTGCTTTCCAGTTTTGAAATCGATCTCTGAGTTCCTGCATACGTCTTGCTTACACCTTCCCCCCGTGATGATTGATGTTAACTAAATAAGCTGCCATCTATAGAAAAACCATTGTACGCTATTGATTTCATATAACTTTGTTTTCAGAAATTTTTCACTCGGTTGGAGAAATTGTAATTTCAAAACCCATTTCATTTGGCCTGATATAAAACTTTTTCCCAACCTGTGGGCGTACTGGGGAGCTGGATCAAATCCTTCAAATGCTTAGGGGTATGGATGAGCGTAGCTACCAGCAGCAGTTCCCATTGTGCGGTAAAGGGATCTGATTTTAACTACTCTTGCTTGGTGATGCCAGCCCTTGCTTCAGCATTGTTTTCTCCCACCTTTCAGTTGTGCAAATCAGTGTCAGTGTGAGGAGTGGAGGGTGAATCTGTGATGATTGACCCATTAGTATGAGTCAAGAAGATGCTTTACCAAACGTAAGGCATTGAAGTGGCGATATTGGGGGAATGGAACTGTTTCGACTCATGCACCTTGGAGGTTCAGTTTTCCTTCCCTTTTGGGTTTGCTAGAAGAGAGAAAACGAGGAGTTTTATTTGTTCAAGTGTATCCAACGCTTCTTTCCTGAAGCAAAATCCGGAATGAACAGCTGAGCCTTGAAACCTTCTCTGTAGGTAAATGGTTCTGATGGATAAAGAAGGGGATGAGATCTACATGACGACCCTCCTGTGAATCATCTGCTGGCATCAGCTTCCTTCTGTTGGAAACTTAGCCATGACCTGCCTTTGCAGACTGCTCACGAAGAGAGATTATATTTGCAGCAGAAGGGCTTCACCTGTAGCTGCTCAGGCATGTTTTTGACAAGGAGGGTTCTACAAAGAAGAACTCAAAATAATCAGGATAAAATATTTGGTGATGTTCAGGATCAGGAAGGGAATGTAACCTTACTTTTCCAATACACTCAAAAAGCAGAAGAAGGGGACTTCATGATCTTAAAGTTCTCTTCCAGCCACAACCGTTCTATGATTCTGTGAACTGCAGACCTGCGTGCTGTGCTTGCAAGAAATTGCAGTTTCAGGCACTGTAGGAAAACAGCTCTTTTGTTTTTTCCACTCTTTTCGCTGTTTTCAGCTGATAACAGTGCTGCTATTTAGCCTGGGAAATTCAGGTCTTCCATCTGTACATTTCCATCCCTAGATGGGAGCACTGTGTGACACACCGGAAACACAAGCAGAACCGTCTTTGGTGGCACTGTCCACGTGATGCTGAAGATCCCTTAACACTGGTAATTAACCCAGGGCCATTTCTTCCTAATTTAAAATGAGTTTTGATGTCCAGGGTTGCCTTTGGCTACTGCTTGAATGAATTAAGGTTTCAATATTGCCTCATATTTACTAACTCACAGTAGAATGAACTTGGAGTCAGATCCTCATTTAGTTAAAATAAATGTACTTCCATGGTATGAAACAAATTTAAACCAGCAGACGATTTGGCCTGGGGGGCTATGAGAGGCTGCATGTTGGATCAGGCTTTGAGTTGCATTATAATGAGTAAGAAATGCGTAATGTGGTTGAGTTCAGGAGAAGAGGTTTATATCAGGCTGGCTTTGTACCTCATGCCATTCCTAATGCATAACAGAATGGAAAGGAATTAATATGCCATCAAATTGGAGGCTCACGGGAGAAGAAATAGTTGATGCACATGCACGTTCCTTCATTTTCAGCGAGTAGATGCAGCTTATCCTTTAGGTATTTGGTGTTTGGGCCTTGGGAAGAAAAACATTGCAATGAAGAAAAATAGATCAAGGGATTTTTTTCAAAGTCGTTATTTCCACCAAAACCTTTCAATCTCCTTGTTCATTTTCTGGACGCCGTGACCCTCATGGACATCATCTGCTCCTTTCCGATTGTAAAGCCTTTCCTTCTCCATTCCTTTCCCTTGTGGATCTCATCTCTTCTGAGCTGTCCTTTCTTCCTTTGTGAGCCTTCCCTCCTCCTCCTCCTCCTCTTCCAGCTGCCTCATTCTGGCTGACACCTTTTGTTAATGTTAGCAGAGAGATTAGAGGACTAAGATTCACAAGGGAACTGGTGCAAATTCTTCTGGGTCAAAAGGTTTGTTCCTGATGATCACGGTCTTTGATTGCTCAGTGCAGTGAGATTGATCGACACCAACTTTGTGGCTAAGCCCAAGTTTGAATTTACTTGGGTTTAACGGGTCAAGTACTAATTTTGTGGGAGATTGGGATTTGGAGGAAAGAAGAGAGGAATTGATGGTTGGGCTTTTCCCCTCAAACTTTGCACCTCTTGGGTTTGTAATAGATGTAGGGTAAGGAAATCATTAGAATAGTCAAAATTTTGGCAGGGAAGCTCTGTCAGCACTGGCTTGGCTTGTGATTCTTTCTTAACTCTTCCAGTTAACTTCCAGACCATCAGGGATCCATCCCCGTGGCTGGGTGATGCCACTGGGTTGTTTCCACCATGGTATTCTGCAGACTTACTGCATTTCCCTGTTCTGACATTCTCCCTTGGGTGTCCGTGTATCTTTACTGCAGGTGTTTGAATGAGCATCCCTTGTCTTGACACTAAAGGCCAGGAACATGCCTTTAGATCTTTAAATTCAATTTCAAATTTTGGAATGAAACTTTTTGATGTGAGTTGGAATAGACATCCTAAAATGTGTGTTGCTAATACTTTACAGTAAAACAAAGACATTACAGCTTAGGTCTTGGCTGTTCAAAGCAAGATAATCTATGCCGTGGGTATCTGTTTATGTGTCACTGCTTATTTGCAAAAACAAAGAACCAAATCTTGTTTGCTTTATCACTTTATTTTGTGCAGCTATAAAACCTAAGGTTGTTTAATATCTCTGTGGGAGATACGGACAGTGGGGTAGAGTGCACCCTCAGCAATTTTGCCGATGACACCAAGCTGGGTGACGTGGTCAACGCACTGGAGGGAAGGGATGCCATCCAGAGGCACCTGGACAGGCTGGAGAGGTGGACTCACTCATGCAAATTGCATGAAGTTCAACCAAGCCAAGTGCAGGGTCCTGCACCTGGGACATGGCAATCCCTAGCACAAATACAGGTTGGACAGAGAATGGCTGGAGAGCAGCCCTGAGGAGAAGGACTTGGGAGTGATGGTGGATGAGAAGCTCGACATGAGCCAGCAGCGTGTGCTGGCAGCCCAGAAAGCCAACCCCATCCTGGGCTGCATCAAAACAAGTGTGACCAGCAGGTCATGGGACGTTATTCTACCCCTCTGCTCTGCACTCAAGAAACCCCACCTGGATCCCCCGATCCCCCCCTACTCTGTCCATCCTTGGAGTCTTCAGCACACGAAGGACATGGAGCTGTTGGAACAGGGCCAGTGGAGGGCCACGATGATCAGAGAGACGGAGCCCCTCTCCTGTGAGAACAGGCTGAGTGAGCTGGGCTTGTTCAGCCTGGAGAAGAGAAGGTTCTGGGGAGGCCTTACAGTAGCCTTCCAGTACCTGAAGGGAGCTACAGGAGAGCTGGAGAGGGACTCTTTGTCAGGGAGTGGAGTGACAGGACAAGGGGTAACAGCTTTCAATTGAAAGAGGGGAGATTTAGATTAGATACCAGGAAGAAATTCTTTCCTGTGAGGGTGGTGAAGCACTGGCCCAGGTTGCCCAGAGAAGCTGTTGCTGCCCCATCCCTGGAGGTGTTCAAGGCCAGGCTGGATGGGGCTTTGAGCAACCTGGTCTGATAAGAAGTGTCCCTGCCTGTGGCAGGGGGGTTGGAACTGGATGATCTTTAAGGTCTCTTCCAACTGTAGCCATTCCATGATTCTATGTTGCAGAATATAATTTATTTGACCATAGTAAGAAATGTTTGTTTGTGGGCAGTATGAACTGGGTAAAACCATCCACCCTAAATTCACGCTTTCATGGCTTGGAATTCAGTCTGCAAATCAAGTCATACAACACAATAGCCGTGTTTTCAGGCAACTGCACCATTTAATAACAGCTCTCAACAAAGTAGGCTTGCGCTAGGTGTCTGTGCTGAGGTTAACCTTCACAAGAGAGTTTTGCAGAGAAACGGGGCTGTGTTTATCTCTCTGCCTCACTCGTTTCATGTTCCGGTGTTGGTGGCCTTAATCACATCTCGCAGACTCCTGCAGGAGACAGAGGGATTTTGAAAAGGGGAGGAAGAAAGGGTGGGCAACAGCAAAACAATCTCCCCCGTGTGTTTTACTCGGAGTCCCAGTGGATTAACGACAGTAGTTTGCATTAGCAATGACAGTACAGAGATGATTACTCTTCCCTAGAGACCGGCAGGGATAGAAATGGTGCTCCATTATGTGGCTCATTATTATTCTCCGTTCTAAGTGGCACGGTGACTGGGGAGCCAAAGGGCAGAGTTGAGCAGTGGTTTTAAGCTAATAAAGTTGTACAAAGCGGGAGATGTGATTGTTAAAACGAAAGCCTGTTCTAAGGTGTCTGAAAGTACCTTTTTATTTTTTACTAAGCCCAAAACGTGTATTTGGCTGCGTTGGCTTTATGCAGTTTGATGGAAAAATATTTACTTTCCTTTCTATTAGGTTTATTGAAATTGTATATAAAACCCCTCTCAAATTATGTTTTCCTAGAAGATGTTTTCCTCCCTGATTCAGATTTCTGGTCTTGTTTTCTCCCCTATATGTAAGCCAAAATGGTGGAGAAATAGACCATTTTGAGGATGGACATCTTTAAGGAAGCTCATAATAATCCTGTTTCCTTAAACAAACCAGAGTGACCTTGTTCCCACCTCTCAGGGATAATTCCTGAGGACTTGTATTTCCTTTCTGTTTAGTCTTCGCGTGGAAAGCAGGTTTCATGGTCTTAATTTTACCGTTCCACCCCCATATCATTGTACAGTTGTGTTACTAGATTATCCTCTTCATGGTTTATAAATGATTAGTAATTTCATTCATCTCAGACGTTGCAAAACTTTACAATTGCTAATAAATAACATCTGTCAGGCATTTTTTATGTAAGTAGACCATGTTGTGTAAACAAAGTGAGACAAAATGACTATATCTTGCAATCAGGTGGCCAAAAAAAGGCAAGGTTGGGTACAGGAGGGGACCACAAAGATGATCAGGGGTCTGGAGCATCTCTTTACTGAGGAAAGGCTGAGGGACTTGGGTCTCTTTAGTCTGGGGAAGAGAAGGCTGAGGGGGAATATGATCAATGCTTATAAATATTTAAAGGGTGGGGGTCAAGAGGAACAGGCTGCCCAGGGAAGTTGTGGAATCACCATCCCTGGAGGTATTTAAAAGACATGTAGACATGGTGCTGAGGGACATGGTTTAGTGGTGGACTTGGCAGTGTTAGGTTAACATTTAGACTAGATGTTCTTAAAGGTCTCTTCCAACCAAAGCAACTCTATGATTATGTAGTGAGTCTGGATATCAGGACCGGCTGTGGTCAGCACCAGTGCTCCTCTACCAGCTGAGGTGGAATGGGTGCGTTTGGTCATCTGCCTCCCAGAAAGCAACACATGAATGTTAACCTCTCTAAAGCCAGAGCAGATCTCCTAGTGCTAGTTACTCCTGGGCCACATTAAGCAGATTTTCAAAATTGTAGGAATTAAATCCTCTTTGCTGTAAATAAATGGGAGCTAAAATTCTGATACTCCAGAATCTCAACTTGAGATATGAGAGTATCATGGCTGCGATTTATAGAGCCATTTTACTTGATGGTGAAAAAAAAAAAATAAAAAGAGGGATAGTAAGAGAGGGTGGCTCTTACTGGCACATTTTTAAGGTTTTCCTAGGTATTTTATAAACTGATTTAAAAAATAATATATTATTTTTCCCATTCTGTAAAATGTTCCCCCGCGCTCTGGATTTTGAAGCTAACATTGAGCTCTCTTGTCCCTCTGACCTGGCAAGAAACTATTTTGAGTTCCTTACTTCCAAACTCGTGAATATTCACTTGACATTCAAAAAGTATTTAGGACAAGGGAGGTCTGTTGTTCTTTGCAAAAGCTCTCAACCTCCTGCCTTATGTGATCCGTCATTATCGCAGCCTTCCAGTACCTGAAGGGGCCTCCAGGAAGGCTGGGGAGGGTCTGTTTACAAAGGCCTGCAGTGACAGGACGAGGGGCAATGGCTTCAAGCTGGAGAAGAGCAGAGTTAGACTGGATATTAGGAAGAGGTTCTTTCCTCTGAGGGTGGTGGAAGAGTGGAACAGGTTGCCCAGGGAGGTGGTTGAGGCCCCTTCCCTGGAGATATTCAAGGGGAGGCTGGACGAGGCCCTGGGCAACCTGGTGTAGTTGGGGGTGTCCCTGCTGACTGTGAGGAGGTTGGACTAGATGACCCTAGAGGTCCCTTTTGGCCTGGACCATTCTATGATTCTATGATCAAGTCTATGGCAGTATTCCTGTTCCTATCAGCAAAGCCTAATGAACAGGGTGGATTTGATTGTTTTTCTGGGTCTCTTTGGATGGATGGCATTAACCATCTATCGAAAAGCTGTGAAGGAGCCTGTCGAAGTTCTGCCTGCTCCTGTTGCCCCAAACCATGGGGAGAGCTGCCAACAGCTCGCAGGGACCCTCCAGGCCTGCCAGCTCCATAAAAAAGCTGATCTGAAGATGGTGTAATTGAGTCCGCTCTCGATCTACTGCAGCAGGTCTGGGTAAGGCTGGTGCTCATAGAGTAGATCGATGTTTTCATCGATGCTTTTTGAAGACCTTATCTGTGGCGTGTCAGATCTAACTGAGCATAGATAGGGTCAGTTGACAAAGCCCAGAGCAGGGGTATTTATTTCCTAAGAGCAAATTGAGCCTCACGTATATAAAGAACAAAAGCCCAACCCAGACATCAGTGTTTGTAGAGACCCAAATAACTCAGTTTTTGAAATACACTTCAATCCTGTCATTTGTCAGGAGTGTCGGTGGGGTTGGCACCCTGGAAGGCAGCCTGTCTTTATTTACAAACTTTTGTAGACTTGAGAAGTTTGTATTAAAAGATGAAATGGGAGAAGCTTGCAAATTGTATCTGACGCCTTTCCAAAATAATAATTCTGCGGCATGTAAGACTATGAAAGTGAAATGTATTCTCAGTTTGTGTTAGAGAGTGAGTGAGGTTGGAACGAGGACTCTCTATTTTGTGTTCTGTTCTGTTCATGTACTTAAAGGGAATTATTGCTCTATTAAATCTTTTAACTCTTGAAGTTTATCCCTTGCTTGCTGCAGGTAATGGAATATATTGTTGCACTTAAAATCCCTCTCTTGGTTTTTATAATGTACTATATGCCAACCTGCAGCAGGAAGGAATAAACGCTTTTGCTCTAACTTTTATCTGTGGAGCAGTTTATTTGGTAAAAAGTCTGTTGTGGTGTTAAATGCTCTCATCTTTATTCATGTCCCAGGATGATTCACAGAATCACAGAAT